>VZRX01005321.1:0-18079 GCA_013398075.1 Notiomystis cincta | reverse complement strand
AAAAAAAAAAAAAGGGTTTTGTCCTAATTTCCATATACCCTGAAAACCAACTTTGGCTTTTTAATTGAAGTATGGAACTTGGCAGCTGAAGATGTTCTAGATGCTCCAGGAATGCAACAACATTCAGTATCACAATAAGCTCTGAACAAGTGTTTACTTGGTGAATTGAAAATAGGCAAAATTGATTCTCTTCCAATATTTTCAGGAACATCTTACAAAATTAATAAAACTCTTATATCTGTCTTGGATGCACTAATGCCACTAAGGCCAAGTCTTTTGGTAAAACGAAACCAACTTTTTTCCCTTGTTGCCATTGCTGTCACACATCCCTAAAATGCACTGGCACAGGAAAACAGCAGCCAACAGTCACATAAAAATGGAAGCAAAGTTGGTTTAGGGTCTTAATAATAAAGAAATTAAAGCTGTTTGTATTGTTTGGTACAGCTCCCTTACTCAGTAGTAAACGTGCAAGTACCATATCTAGAACACTGTACACGTGTATTTAGATAATTACAGAGTTAATACTTAGACAAGGATCCCAAACCCTCATCAGCTGTGAATAATACACTCCAAATCCTCATGTAAAGTAAAATTCTGAACAAATGGATCGTGCATTGGATCCCAGGATCAGTTGATGTAATCTCCTGACCCAAAAGCTGCAAGTAAATTACAACAGTCACCACATTCCACTGAAATCAGTTGTATTGTTGCATGACATTCCTCACAGATGGAGACCTCAGAGTGCATAAAAAACCCCAACTAGTAAACTAATGCATATCTCTACTTTGAAAATCAGTTGAAAACTTCTTGGTTAAAAATCATTTTCAGATTTTATATGTTTACCCAAATCCCTTAATGAGAAGTCACTGTGTCACCTTGGCTTGTTGTAACATCTTCCACTAAAAGTGTTGCATTAGCAATGAAGTTCAGCTGCATTTCCCTCCTTTCACATCCTCCCCACCACCACACACACACACTTTACTTTCCCCATCCCCAGGATGAGGAAAGTCCCAGGGCTGCTCCAGAACATCAGGTGGGTCAAAGAGCTCAGGTCTGGTTCTCTTTGAAACCAAAGACAGTTCTGCCTTTGATAGCAAAGAATGTGCAGAGAAACCAGACACTGACACAGCCCAGTCAAAAGTAGTGTTTTCAATACAAATTACAGCAGAAATGCCATTCCCTTGTTAACTTACCAAGTCAGCAACTTTAGCCAGGTCAATCATTGTGTTAATGTCACACCCACATTCAATAATGGTCAGCCGGCGCTTTTTACCTGAAAACAGAATTGAGCACCAAAATCTCAAACACAGGCAGCAAACCAAACAATTAGAAATGCTTTCTGTTCAGGTCACATTCCTGGAGTTCCTCCAGGGTATCTGGGACTCAGATTCTGGTCTGGCATGTAAATCATCCAACAGGCATCACTGTAGAAGTGTCTGGTTTCACCTGTTTATAATTCTGGTAAAATGTAATTTGTTAATTTAAAATGATCAGATCTTCCTTTACAGATCACACATCCAAACGATTGTTTCAAAATGACCAAAAATTATGATAACATCAACACACCCCAGCTCTCAAAGCCAGACAAGTAAGGAGCACAAAACGAGCATCTCCATTTCTCCTATCTTTGCTCTCACCTGAAACAATTGTAACAGGACCCCGGATTTCAACCAGCTTCTGCCTCGTGAAGTTCTTAATGAGACACTTTATTACAGTGCTCTTCCCAACCTTGGGAGGGCCGACCACCACCACCACCACGGGAGGGGGCTCCAGAGGAGTCCGGTCCACCACAGGAATGTGATGCTTTTTAGTCTTCAGATCCTGAGTTCTGAGGAGAAATTTGCAATAAATAAATACAGGAATGTCATGGAGAGTGACAGTTACTATTTGAAATCTTCAGTATTTGCAAAAGTTTGTACACAAAGGTTGAGCACAAGCACAGATACCAAGGTGCGTGTGGGACTCCCACTGAGTCCAAGGAGCTACACAGGTTTCTGTTGATTAACAAGTGTACAATGTAACAGAGATGCTCAAAGCATCCACTTCTGACACAAACTACACCGCGAACGATGAAAGCCACGCAGACACACCAAACTACTCCGTGTGTTCCTACACAAAGTAACAAAGAAACCCGCGGCAACTCCCATCCCTCCAGGCGCCTCCGCACACTCCGCAGCCACTTCTCACCGATGGAAAGTCCTGGCCATCCGCACAGCGGACTGCACCGTGAAGGCTTTGGGGTTTCTCTTCCGCGCATTCTCCTCATCTCCTATTCCCAGGTCATTGAGATAGCGTTTCCTTTTCTTCTCTGCCTTCGGCCCGCTATGCTTCGCACGATGCTTCTTCTTCTCCTTTTCCTCCATCTCGCTCTTCCGGCAGCTGTCCGCAGCCGGTAAAACTCAGAGTTCCTCCGGGGGGCAGCGGGCGCAGCTGGCACAGAGAGAGCACAGTCAGCACAGGGCACAGGCACACCGCGTGAAGCCGGACAGCGCCGGGCCAGCCCCGCCGGGCCGGCTCANCGCGGGCAGCCACCACACACACCTGTGCCGCGGGCCCCGTCCTGCCCGGCCCGCCGCTGTTCCTCCGCTCTGGCGCTGTTCCCCCGGTCCGGTGCCGACCCCTCGGTCCCGAGCTGCCCCCTGGTCTAGTGCCGGCCCCTCGGTCCGGTCCCGTGCCCCCGGTCCGGTGCCGTCTCCCCGGTCCGGTCCAGCCGCCCGGCACACGTGGGCCCGCACCGACCGCTGCGTCGCGGAGCCACCCCTCCAGAAACAGCGGCTGCGCGCGGAGTTCCGGGCGCGGCGGAGCGCTATTGCGGGCGCACACGCTGTCCCCCGGCGGGAGGGCGGCGGCGGCACCGGGAACCGGGAGCGGGGACCGGGAGCGGGGACCGGGAGCCGGCCCCGTGCACGTGTTTAGCGATAAATTGCTTCCCCGCAAGCTCTGTGGGAGCCCGCGGTAGCTGCCCGGCGGGGCCGGCCCCGCAGCACGCGGAGCGGAGGAGGCGCGGGGACCTCCAGCTGCCCCCGTACGAACCGGGGATGTGGCCGCAGCAGTCGGTGTGAGAAAGATAAAATATAAACCTTGTCAAGGACTGTGGAGGACGAACAAGTCAGGGGGTAAAAGCCTGTGAAAGGCTTTCCAGTGCGGTGAATTGGGCGGACTGAGAGGAGGTTTCAGCTCGGGCCGAGTGCTCACTGAGTGCCGCGCGCCCTTGGGCCTCCAGCTCCTCCCGGGCAGCCCGTTCCAGCGTCTGATCACCTCTTCTGTGGAGAAATTCCTCCGAATTCCCAACCTAAACCTCCCCTGCAGCCGCTTCACGCTCTGCCCTCTCCTCCCGGGGCTAACCCAACCTAGGCGGGGGCGTTTTGCGGGCGCCAAGCCCCGCACGGCAGGGACGTGTCCGGGCCTGCGGAGGGCACGGTGAGAAGCGAGCCACTGCTCTGCCTCAGGCCGGTGCCCACGCCCGCAGGCCGCTCCTCCGAAGCGCCTTTTAGGCACAGCCCGGGCCTAATGGGGCGAAGAGCCCTCTTGTCGGGGTGATTTGCCTTGTGGCTGAGCCGGCCAGGGGCAGGGCTGCTGCTGAGGAGCTGCCCGGGCCGTGAACCGCTCCCTCTGGGGCGCTGGCCACGTCCTGCCTGCGGGCAGGCGCCTTCCAGCTGCGGGGACAGCGGCGGCCCCAGCGCTCTGCGGCTGGGCCAGCTGGCTCTGAAGAAAGGATGCGATTTGGAGGAGCCCGGGACACCCCGCAGTGCAGAATAGCCCAGGCTGACTGTAGTCATGATGATGAACTTGGGTCCTCACTATCTCTTTGACAAGTTATGTAGAAGAAAATACATTTTTTCAATATTTAGCATGCAAAATCTTCCCTTCTTCTATAAACAGGAGCATTTTACAGGCAGTAAAGAGCAGTTCAGCTGCTGAACACATTTAGTTCCTGCCCCAGCTCTTCCTCAGCATCACCTACTCACAATGACAGGGGAATGCTGTTGGCACGAAGGTCCAGGGGAGGCTACAATTCCATCACTGTGGAAGTACCTCCTAGGTGTTGAATAAGCATTCAGTTTGTGTTCTGTCATTCCCCACCCCACAGCAAGGACAGAAAGTATACAGAAATGTCACAGGAGTGTTGCATCTGAGTGTTCTCCACAGATTTCCCTTCTCTGTGAAATGTGTGCTGGGTAGGTGTGCTAAAAGCAACTTGTAACAAAGGCAAGCAGTAATTTACAGAAGAGCTCTGCTCTGAGCACTAGGTAGCTCAGTAGTGGGAAAATGATTCTTTTCTTGTAGTTGCTCACAAGAAATATTCAGAGTGCATTTGACTTCAGTGTTGGGAACAGCACTCAGTTGGTTTGCCAATAGGAGAACTGTGTTCTCCAGCCCGAATGAATGGCTTGTAATGGAATGCCCAGTATCAAGAGAGCAGCCAGGACTGACAGCTCAACACCAAACCCCAAGCACAGCTGCCTCAGTGCAGCTCTGACAGAACAGGGTGCCTGCAGGCTGGTGGGGGAAACAGCACAGCAGGGACCAGCTTCACTTGGGACCTGTAACAGGGACCTTCCCCTCGAGTGCCTCGGCCCCCTGTGAGCCAAGAGGTGCTGCTTACCACAGCGAGAGCAGCAGGGAGGATGCCACAGGAAGGCCCTGTGCTGCTGCCAGGTGCCCACAGACTCCAGGGAGGAAGCAAAGCCCACCCTTTGGTTGGTGGTGGGTGCTATTCTTTCAGATGTCTTGTTTTGCTCGCCCTCTTTAACTCAGGGCTGTTTTGCTGCACACTTGAGCACCATTTCCTTGTCTTTTTCATGGATAAAATTATACTTGCTATCTCTGTGCCTAGGAACAAGTCTCACTTCTCATTACGAAGGTATTATGAGGCAGAGGGTCTATGTAAATAAATAAGTCAATGCATTTTTTCCCTAAAATTTACTAGAAGAGTCATATATGCAATCATAAACACAATCAGCTCTTGGTCCTTCACTCTCAAATACAATTTGTGTTCAAAGTGCCTTGCAGCTATTGTCATGTAGCTCTTCTGTAATACATGAGCTTGTTCCAATTCTTTAGGTGAGGGTAGAAAAGTTACAGCCACAGCTAAAAATTACCAATTTTATTAATAAAATAATGGTCTGTGATTAAGTTTTATTCTCATTGTTTCTGTTGTTCTAGAAACAAAATAATTGAGTTAATAACACATGTATTAAAAGTATTCCAGAGCCACATTTTAAAGAGAAAATAAGATTTGCATGTAAAGTTTTCAGCATCCTAGGCCTAATACAGCTTTAACACACATCCATGGCAGCTCTCCAGAGATATACTTGAAGAACCCTTCCATGATTACTGTGGTCTTCTGGACAACCACAGATCTTGAGAATTCTAAAAATAGGCTCAGTGTGCAAATGCAAAGATGAAACACATTTTTCTCTCTTCTGAGTGCAATTCTACAAATTCATGAAGGTAGAAAACCTTAATTTGGTGAAATAGAAAATTACAATTAAAAAAAAAAAAAAAGACAATTTGCAAACAAATTATACCAAAAAATCACAAAAGCATTGCCTTTGAAAAGGCTGTGGTCATTTTTAAATGAAAACCCTATTAAGTACCCAGGAAAAGACCGTTAATGTTCCTTATCAGGAACACACCTAAAATGCAAACACACCCAGAGAGATGTCCCCTGCCACCACCAAGGCTGCTTTTCCCATGCTTGTACCCCTCTTGTGTTAATGCTTTCTCAACTAAAAGCTATAAATAAGTCTGTTATCTAAGATCCCTTAAGTTAAAATAAGCGAATTCTGACCAGCATAGGATCAAAACTCAGTGCAGTAAGGCCACAAAACAACACCATAGTGCTAAGCCTCCTGGCAGAATTAACCCAGCACAGCCCGAACACAGAAAACTTCAGTACTGACACGTGTGCAGATGAGTCTGTGCATGCAGGTTAATGCAGGTGGGGCTGCCCCTGACCAAACACGGGCAGCAGTACTGCAAGCAGCTGGTGAAAGATCCCTCGGGGTGGGGAGGCAGCTCAGATTCAGCAGGTAGCCCTTGCTAACATGGCTGATCTGATTTCCCTTCTGAACAGGGCACAAAATTCGGAGCAAGCACTCTGCACTTAGACCTGCAAAACCTCCAGCCACTTCGGACCACACTGCCAATTAAGTAAAACAATCACATTTATTTTTAATCAGGCAAGCAGAGCCACTGCCAGCTTCATGTCTGACCTAAATGACAGACTGAATTCTGGGCACTAAAAGCAGAAAGGTAACTTTTTGTCTGACCTTGCTCCGCATTTTGCTCATTCTCAAACAGCAAATCCAACCCCGTTCCCAAAATTTCATTTCTCAGGCCGAGCCAGTGAGGGTCATAGTCACTTACTGTCTCCAGCAGCTGCTGCCCATACGATGGTACCCCCTGATACCCCCCTTCATGCTTTGGAAGTACCAAAGGAGGACTAGCATTGCTAGCTGCGAGCTGAGGTGAACTGTGCCTCATCTGCTCGGGCTCAAGCCTAGGTTCCCCCCCATCATAAGTGAAAGCGGAGCCCTTCCCAAAGGGAGAAGTGCTTGACTTGGCATACAAACAGTTCTCAACACCCAGGCCCTGGTTAGCATTGAAGTAGTCTAAGACCGGCTTCCTGTACATGTTCTGTTTAGCTGCTGGGTACTGGTGATATGTACAAGGCTGGAAAACGTCTGCATCTGAGTAGAAGCTTTCAGCGACAGATTTCTTCGGGTGCGGATACTGCTGTGCCTGCTGCACAGGGAGCGAGAGCTGCGGGGCGCTCCCCACGCTCCCCGCAGAGTCCAAGCCGAAGTCAGCCGGGGTCTGAGCCAGGGCTCCGAAAGCGTTATCCAAGCTCCTGGAACGCACGTCGAGCCTTGAGTACAGCTGTCCCGAGTAGGATGGCGCCTGACCACAGAAACTCTGGCTCCCTCCTGGCAGCCCTGGCTGCGGGCAGAGAAGGCTCCGCTCTGTCCCCGGGCCCTGCTGCGCCCGGGGCCGCTCCTGGCCAACGCACCGGGGAGGCTTCGGCTTGCCCGGCCTGGCATAGGCGGCGGCTTCGCTCTTCTTGTTGTTCAGCTGCCGGGCTCTCCTGTTCTGGAACCACACCTGCGGGACCGGCAGAGACTGAGCACCCGGGCGGCCGGGGAAGCAGCTCCGCCACCCACCCGTCGTCCCTCCCGGACCACCCCTCTCACCTGGATCCGGGACTCGGGGATGTCGGTGAGGCCGGAGAGCTGCTCCCGCAGGGCGATGCCGGGGTACGGCTCCTTCTCGAAGGCGCGGACCAGCAGCTCCAGCTGCGCCTTGTTGAAGGTGGTTCTCTTGCGCCGGCCGCCCTCCCGCCCCGAGCTGGGGCCGGCGGGGCGCGCCCGGGGCTCGCCTGCGGGGAGAGAACGGGGAGAGCGGTCAGCGGGGCCGGGCAGCGTCCTCCTGCCCCACCGCCTCCAACGCCGGCACCGCCACCAACACCACCACCGATACCACCACCGACACCGACACCACCACCGACACCGCCGCCAAGACCCCCGCGCCAGCCCGCCCGGAGCAGCTCACCGGCGGGTCCCGGGCTGGGAGCCAGGCTGGCGGAGGGGAGGCTGGAGGGGACCAGGCTGGCGGGGGGCAAACTGGCGAGCTCCATGAGGACCGAGGTCTGAGGGCGGTGGATCGGCCCTGGCTGCTCCGTGCCTTAAAAGCCCTCCACCCCGGCCCTTAGCGACCCCCACCCATTGGGCCGGCCCCGCCGGGGCTCCGAGAGTGACTCAGAGCCGTCTCCCACACCTCCATTGTCATCCCATCACCAAAATACACATAATGAGGGCTCGCCCCATCCAAGGAGCCGAAGTGTCTCCCGGCGAAGACCCTGCTGCCGCCACCAACACATCCACCTTTCTTTAATTCAAATGGAAAGCGAATCATTTAATGTAGAAATCTTCCACCTTTGGTTCAGCCCTCTGACGGAGCTCCCCTTATCTCTGCACTGCAGGCTTGGAGCTCTGCTGGAAACGCGGTGCTCCCCCAGTGCAAGGAGACCTCCATACCACCCTTCTCCTAAAGGCAAACCATCCCAGCTCTTACTGCACCCAAGTGACAAGTCCTTGCCTTCCTCATTTGTTACCCGCTCCTATTCCCATCCATGGGACATTTCTCATCAGCTTTACTGCAGTAAATAAAATGCTGGTGGCTTTACTAGACGTTGCATCAACACCCACTGTTCACAGTAAAGGACAAAGCCTCCCCCAGCATGCTCTGAGGTCACCCAGGTGAGATGGAGCAGTCTCCCTCTGGAGTGCATGATGAAGAGCTCAGCACAAAGTCTTCCTTTCCTGGGGCAGCTTTTTTCCCTTCAGACAGATCTGCTCATCCAAGTCAGGTACAGAACGAGCAAGGTCTGTGCTATCAGCCCAAGGTGAAATCATGAACAACATATTAATCCAAAACAGAGGCCAGAAATATCATTTGAGAGAGCCAAGAGTGACATAAGGGACTTAGAGGGAGCAACAGTTGCAACACTGAAAAGGATTAGATGTTAGAAGAGAAGCAAATCAATTAGTCAGTGTAGTAATTTGTCAAATGAGGCCATAAATGGCTATCACTGAAGGTGTTCAAGAACAGCAACATCATTACATCATGTGTTTTTCATCTCAACATGTCCCCATTCATTTTTCAAATTTGGGACCCACTCCAGCTTGCTGTGAAGCTGAAGGGTACAGGGACAAAGTGTGTGTGAGCAGTAACACAGTTTCATTCTGTAGGGACCAGTGCACCTATCATCCATGCTGCCACTTCCACGTTGAACTGCACTCGGGTTTTAACAGTGCACACACCACCACAGTGCTTCACAACAAAAAATTAATGTCTTTCCATACAGGGATGACAGTCAGCTCCTGTGAGTCTAGTACTCCAGAGACTGGATTCCTTTAGCAGCTCAGTCCATAAGACAAGTGAAATGCCCTCAGAACCCACTTCACCTGAATAATATTTTCAAGCAGATGTGCATATGAAGACATTGAGAATTTCAGAGGGATGACAGCAGCAAGTAGACCAGAACATCTGGAAACAATGGCTTGAAGGAATTTCCCAGTACCTCTCCCCTTTCTTCTACCTTAGCATTCCCATAAGCCTGAACTGTCACAGCACAAAAAAGCACATCCCACAAGGGTTTTTTTCTCCTCCACAGCTCCAGGATAGTTTTGAGTTTTTTCCTGTGCATGTAAACAGTAAAATGTGTGTTTCAGCAAGAATTGTCATGTGGGAGAAAGGAAAAAAATGGCAGGTGACAAGTGGTTCAGCAGTTCTGTGTAGAGTCAGGAGGTGTTTCTAGTCCTTTGGGTTTGTTTGACTTCTATCATTCAGACACATATGAAGGTATGGGTGGACAAAGGCTCAGATACACAAGCTGACTAATAAAGCTTGGGGCATAGTTTTACTGAGAGTGTTCACTACAGAAAATTCAGCTTCAGCTATTGATTCTTGTTCTAAGCTTTCTAAGGTTCACCTCTAGCTGCCTGAAGTCCCCCACAGGGCAGTGCCCAAGCCATCTCCAGGGCTCACTTGACTAGCAAAACTCATGGAGCTGCTTCTTCAAAAAAAGCTGATCACTTTTTTAATTTTTTGGCCAGTTTAGTTCTTGGTGAGCTTAATTCAAGCATCCACATGGGATAGAGATGCACAGGGCCAAAGGGTAAGAGAGAATCAGGGAGCCTCAATTTTGAACTGGCACGATAAAGTATGGAATTGCATATGACCTTTCCCTCTCTCTGCAATTCCAATACAACTGTCCATGGAGTACATGCTGCATTGGATCAAGGGTACCGAGGGTGTTTGCAGGGTACCAAGAGAGATTACTCATTCAATCTGGACAGAGGGAATGCTAGAAAAAATGCTTAAATTTTTCTTTCTGGATTTCCAGTTTTCATGGCAGAAAGCATCATGTCATGGGACTACCTACCACACAAAGCTGCCCCTGTAGGCAGCCTGCAATATTGATCTCAAAAGAACAGGGAAACCACCTCCTCCTGCACACATACCCACCTTATAGACACAGCCAGTGCAGAAAGAGATAAGAAGGAGCCAGCAGAGGCTTGCACAGACTTGCACTACTTGCTAATAGTGACTGTCCATCACCACTAGTTTGGGTCAAATAGAACAGGCTTTTGTTAACATCCCCTAGCTATAGAGAGAGCAGTTCACACTTCCCGGAGTTATTGTTTGAGGAACTCTGCCAGGCAGCCTCTTTACACCCTTCATTTTCAGAGATTTTCTTTGCAATGCTAATTGATAGAGATTGCGAGTTTTGTTTTTAAGTCAGATTCCAGGAAAGAAGATGACAATCGTTGCCTCCCCCTCCTTTTCCTCCTTTTGTGCTGAGACATATGGATTTGGCCTAACATAAGAGCTAATTTCTGCCACAGCTGCAGTTTGACCATACACTAATCCATCAAGAGCACTGACCAGCCCTTGCTGCCCATGTTCCCTTGGATTCACCATGCTGTTGCATGTCAGTGATAATCAAAACATCTGTTTGTGAGCTCCTGCATCTCCTAGCTAAATTCTATCAGGAAAATAGTATTCTGACTTTTGATTCATTTCACAAATAGGGAAATGGGAATAGTATGGGAAAAGAAGCAGGAATACCCAAATCAGCACACTTAATAAAACCAGCATCTCTTTGGTTCATAGATTGTCTCCAGACTTCCACAAAAATCCATGGAATTTTGCTATAGATTTAAGTAGAGTCCAAATGTAGAAACCCACTCTGCCAAGGTTCCTTTATGCCAGTTGTGGCACAAGTGCATCTACAGAGGAATCCAAATCACAGGTGGGATATGCTGAAAATAGAACAGAAATTAAGGATACGGAAGTAAAGTGCATTTAGGAGTGACAACATAATTATTAGACAAGGACTAGCCACAGTGCTCTTTACAATGGCTCTCAAAAAAAGGTTTGCACCTATCCTATGCAGGGCATTGGAAGCACCTTTGTTCTCTCCCTCCAGAGCAGCTCTCATGTTAGGACTTGCAAAGGTGGCCCCAAAGTCACGCTACATGGATGGTATGCTGAATTACCCAGGGCAGCAGGGCTCTGGCACCAGGCGCCTGCCTGGGGAGTCTTGGGACAAACACCCTTCAGAAATCCTTACATCAAACATTTTCTAGGGCAGTACAATGCTACTGATGTTTGAGCAGAACTTTCAACCTGAAGGAGGCAAGATCAATTTCACTAGTTGGTCTTCAGACATTAACACCTCATAAAAAGGATGCTCGTGCCCTGCTTATCTGGAATGCGTCTTTAATTATCTTTTGGTACATCTTTTGCAGCCCATTACTTACCAGTCAACACTGCTTTAATTATGGGCTTGGCAGGAACAGGCAGCTCTTACATCATTGAAATAAAAATGCTACAAAGCAACCTTGGAGAATTGCAAAGATATTTCATGTTCAAATGGAAAACGGTGGAATTCGACAAAGCAAAAGGATTCTCATCCACAGAGACTTCATCCCATGAGCAGTACTCTCATGGCCAGGGGCACCCAGGAACCCTCCAGAGAACATGAGCAGACAAGTGATGTCTGTGTTCTCACTTGCTCCTCATGGAAAGGAGCATTTCCGGCAGCCCCCCTTGCTTTGAGATATAGTTCTGTGTCCAGACATGTCTGATTCCATGGAGTGTCAGCAGCATAAGCAGGATGGAGACTTGGTTTTCACCTTGAGCAAAAAAAAGGGTGAAATTTATGATAATCCTTGCTTTTCAAGAGTATTCATTCCCCAGTCCAGAACTGGCTCTTGAGAGAGCTGTCACTTGCACCGAGCTTTCCCTTACAGTAAACACCTTTGTTATGTCAAAGCATTGTTTTAGCCTTTTCTGCTACCAGAAATAAATGTTGTTTCTAACACTTGAAGGTGGGGGCAACAATATTGCTGAAAAGACCATGCACTTTTGGGACATACAGTCTTGCTCTTAGTTCACACTAAAATCTATAGATTTCAAGGTGAAAAAGGTATTAGGCCAGTTTCAGGTAACTTGGAATAATATCAGACTTCAGTATTTCTTATATTTAACTCTTTAAATAAGTTATGGAACTGATTGTAATGCTCTGAAATCCAGGGCAATGATAAAAAAGGTCCTACCTGCAACCTCAAATGTCTATCTCACTTGATATTTAACTCTTCACCCATGACCAAAAATGGATACCTGCCATGGGAAGGTAGGAATCTATAACCAGCTCAGTAAATGACATAATGGCACTTTTACTTGAAAATTATGATGAAGACCTCGGTTATTTTTAGCCCAGACACTTCCTGACATGGATGACTGTTTCAATTAAGTGAATTTATTCAGTCTTTTCCTGAAGGTATGTAAAATTTTAGCTTCCAGAGCATCCTCTGACAAGGATAACAACCCTTAGTTTTCTGTGTTCTGAACATGTAACCTGCTAAAATCATTTGGTGCTTGCTGCCTCCCACACAAGAATGTGGAGTGACCATCACTGATTCCAGCAGATCACACAACCATTTTTTCATCAACCCCCTTCACTTTCTACCTTCAGCTGCCCCATTTCCAGACTGAAGAACCCCATCTTATTGGTGCTAGCTGGTCCATGATTGCATCCCCTATGGTAACTGCTCCTCACTGAGCTTGCACTCCCATAGAATTTTCTATCAAACTCCAAGATCTCATTTCTGAGCTGTAATGGTAATGTGCTGTGAAATCTGTAAGCAGTTCCTTGTACTGTACTGTCACTATGCTGCCTGCTGGTGGGTCTTTGTGTCCTGTAGCAATCTTGAAAGAAATTGTCATCCCTGTCAAAGAGAAAGCTGCCTTAAATTTTAAAGGAAGTAAGATCCCAGGTAAAACTGAAGCCAAAGTATTTACAAAAATTGTCTTTTATTAAGTGGTAGGCCAACAGTGCCCAACACTGTTCATTTTTTTCTGGACAGTAGAAAAAATGTCTTAAAAGATGGATGTAGAATAGCTGGGAAAGTGGTGATTGGTGCCCCCAGTCTCATGCAATACAATATCTCCTGCTCTAGTGGAGGAGAACCTGTGTTCTGTGGGACAGACCTGCCTCCCACAGCCACACAGAACACTCATCTGCAGTTTAGACAGCCTGAGCCTGGAAAGGGTTGGGATGACCCCAGAGAAGGACAAATCAGCATAGCAGTGTCTGCACCAGTGCAGGAGTGCGCTGGAGTAGGATTTCCCTGTTTAATAAGCCTAATAAATAGATTATCAGTATTATTGACCCCTTTGAACACACAGTAGAAAAGCCACACAGTAGCAAACCTGTGGTCACTAAAATCCTGCCTCAGGAAATATAAAAAACTGTGGATAAAACATCCTCCAGAAATCCAGCCTGGGCCTCCAGAGGATTACTGAGCACAGTTCTGTCTGGAGAGCTCTCTCTTGCTGCAGCACCCCTGAGATAAATGTGATTTCCTGTAAATGTAGTAGTATTTCATGCCCAGTACAGTCAGGCTCACAGGCTGCATTACTTTATGGTAATTCCTTTCCTTGTACTCTGTGCTGTCTCCTTTCCTTTGTAAGAGAGTGTCTGTGATGGTCCTCACCCGTGCTGTTTGTACATCCTGTGACTGCTCAGCCCAGCAGCACTACTGGACTCTTAGCACCTGAGAGGATCAGGCCTCTGAACTGCAGAGCTTTTAGGAAAAGGGCTATCTTTTCTTGTGCTGACAGAATACAAGCACACCCACGTGATACTATGGAAATACAACAAATCTCAACATGGTAGTCTGCTGAACCTGATTATGATAACTAGTCACCTAAAGACGAGTGAATTTGGCCTTCAGGCTAGTCTGGGCTGCTGGGACTGGAGACAAGTTGTCTGGAGTCTTCTCTCTGTTTAAAGAACTATTGCTTTAACCTCCCTTGACAGCCCTATTCCTCCTCATCTCCCAAATAACACCCCCACCCATGTGGCTGCAGTGAAACATGCTTCCCACCCATCTTACCCATCTGCTAGTGAGTGACCCCATTCCTTTGCTAGACCTGTGCTGACTTTCTTCTACTGCACTTAGTTTTCCTATCACAATATTCCTATTTCAAACACATAGGAAAAAATACTCAGGACTAGAAAACTCTATCAGATCAACAGGGCTTGTTCATTAACTGCGAAACACAAAAAAGATCCATTAGTTGGTCCCAATGGACCCTCAAGAACAGTAAAGTAAATGGAAGCTTTTGCCTTTTCCCAACACTGCTCTGTTTACTGCCATACCACTTGGCAACACAAGGCAGTGTCTTTCAAAATAGGAAGCAGTAATAAAGAGTTAGGAATTCCTCCAGAGAAAAAGAAGAAATAGTTTTGGATCCCAAACACTGTGTATTAAAATACACATGCACTGTCATGAAGTGGTTAAAGCATCAAAATGCTAAGGGTTTGCTGGAGATTTACTGCTTCATCCTGTTATAACCACTGTGTGTGCAGTAGGACACTGGTGGGCAGAGTCAGGGCCCTGTACCTGTGTGAAATGTGCTTTTGAATAGTCTAAGGTTTTTCCAACATCACCAGTATGAATCAGGCTGTCTGGTCACAATTTATCCTTGCAAACTACATTCAGTTTTATTCAATACCCTCCCCAAATGGCATCAAATCTTTTTTTGCTCCCATACCTTCAAAACAATCTTGTCAAATATTTGTTGTTAATATACAATTTTTAAAATCCCACCAAATCCTTGTAGCGTAAATCCAACATTTATAAAGTGAGATTTCAAATGGATGTTACCTGTTATATTTCTTTTTTAAAAGCTACTTCACATAATAAAAAAAGACATTAGAGATGTCCACAAAATATTTTTAGTAGGATTCGAGTTACTGACTTCCAGCAGATAGGGATGGAAACAAATAGAGAACTGTAAACTGCACAACTGTGGTCAAAACTGAAGCTCTCTGTGCAACCTGGACTTCACTGATGAGCCTTGGCTGTCTCTTTACAAAGGCTTATTCAGGCAATGTTGGCTGAAGCACATCATGATAAAGGCAGCTGTTTCACCTTCCTTTTCCTTTTTAATAAGAGAACCCCCCCAAGTGATATTGTTAGGACGAGTGTATGGAACTCTGAAATAAATTCACCTCTAAAGTGCACAAACTGCATTTGTAGTAAAATCAATGAGAATTCCAAATATTTATAACTTAAAGGTGTTACCTAGCTCTTAATCTTTACAAAGAATAAAGTATTTGGCTGGGCACCGTTTTAGCTGACAATTTCCACTATGTGAATTATGCACATAATTGTGTTTAAAATGTTATGGAGGTAGTTTTATCAAACATCCAAGGAATCCAAAGACAAATGAGAAGGATGCAGCAGATATATGCAAAGGTTTACTCACTCCAAGTTGCAAAGGCTATTCACAGCAGCAACAAACAGAATTACTGTACCATGTTGTTTCTTCTTCTGTACATCTCATTTTACTCAACATTTTCTCTAAGTATGGGAATCTGCTGAAAACCCTGTCCATTAACCTCAAAAATGCAATGCTTGTCAAATTGCAACATGAAATATTTTAAAAGACTGCGCTTTTCCTTAGTTTCTCTAGTCTTAGATCTAAAATATTAAGGTGATACAATTCTGAGTCCCCATAAAACATTAAAAATGACAGAGGAATAGTCAGATTAAATAGCTACATTGGGAACCAGACATTGCTTGCAGTGGTTTCGTAATAGCATCGAGCCATTTAGCTGTGATTAAAAACAAATCCTGTTCATAATTTTATTTCCTTAGGTAACTTTTGCTGAGTGCATCCCATCTCTTTTTTACCAGCTCCAAACTCAGTTTAAAATTGGCTCCAGTTTATTTCCAAGTTACTTGCTCAGAAAAGCCCAATCCCTAAACCCTTACTTATACAGAAAGCTGCTGTTTAAACAAGTCACATCACTGACTCTAGCATGATGACTCATGCCATAAAATTTGTTCTGAATTTGACTAATCCTCCCCCTCCTCCTTTTTTTTTAAGGAATTTTAAAAGACAGAGAAGAGCTAACGTGTCTCTATCTATGCTCTGGCATCCACCGAGAACACCAAACAAAAGAGGCAGACTACCTGGCAAATACCCTTTGTACTTCCCGATGGAAGTGAGATAGTCAATATCTCTAAGTTAGAGATAGCAAATGTTTCTAAACTGAAGAGGGAACAATTTTCTCCACTAGTAGGTGCAATAGGAACTTCAGTATTTGAAAATTGATATAAATTGAAGACTGAACTATTGATATAAACAGCATGTGAAATGAGCCAGCTGTATCTCAGGGATTAAGCAGAAAGAATGCACAGCTCCATCTGGTTGTTTCAGTAGAACTAACCCATCTCAGTGTACACACCCAGTCATTGTGGAGACTTCAGGACCCCCTGGGCACAACCTTGGTGAAAAAAAATTTAAAAATTAATGTAGCTGTCTTTGAAGCCTCAAAGAGGATCTAATGTCCCATCCTCATGGTACTATGTGGTTTTACTTTACCTGTTGATCTCATAAAGAACATATCTTTCAGTTTTAGATTCTTAATAAGTACTTGAGTGTTTAATACCAACCTAATTTGAAATCTAAACCAAGTAATGCAAATGCAAGAAAAAAGGTTTGTATGCAATAATGAGGGAATGCTTTTTTAATGCTTTTTTTCCTTTCCAACTTTTTTTTTAATTATGCTTTCCCTCTTTTCTATGGCTTTGACTACTCTCAAACCAGGCACAGTTTAGCAATCTGTGCAGCCTGCAGCAGGGTAGACTAGGTTAGCTCATCTTCTCCAGGGCTTACAGTGCCCTGTCATGGGGCTGGCAGTGGTGTTGATTGCTCCCCATCAATATCTGCATGTTCTCCAGCACAGGAAAGGCCTGAGAAAGAACTGGGAGCTGTGGCAATCCTGGCAAACACACAGCTGACATGTGTGTTCCAAACTACAAATCTAAATCTGCCTTTGGTAAGCATGGCCAGAGATGTACTGTCTGCACTCAGCCTTGGTGGTGTTCTGGGGTGTGGCACGCTGTTGAGAGCTGCCAATTCATAGCAGCATGCCATTCACTCACTTTTTGCCACTGATTAGGATAAAAGGAAAGGAAACCAAAGTAGAAATCTCAGAAGTCATGGTGAAATAGTCTTATTTCCTGTAAACTTGGCAAAATGAATTTGGTCTGCATTTTTTCAATAATTCACGTAACAGTGTATGGGATTCGTAGCTTCCAGTTTAATTATACTTGTCAATAAATGCACTTCACTGACAAACAACATTTCCAATGCTGAGGCCACAAAAATAGCTAATCTGTAAAAAAAAAATTGCAAACTTGTGCAAAATACCGTAGAGCAAGCTTTTCAGCTACTCTGGAAGATGACTCCCTCAAAATTAGTCCTTAGGTGTGTCTAACAACACCTAAGAAACACAAGAAAGATTATTCACTGAAAGCTGTGGACTTCCTGTTTTATGACACCTTCAAAGCAAGACAAAATGTCCCTTGAAAAGTACCCTTTAAATAAGTGCAAGTCACTGACCTCTATTCAGAGACACAAGATAATATTTAATGGCCTATGCTGGCCAGCCTAGATGATGCTACAGGTCTTCTGGCTTTAAATTCTTAAAACTGGAACTATATTCAGCTTCTTAAATACTCTAAAGACTCCTCTCTTTGTCAAGAGAAATAGCCTGTTTTAAAAAGTCAGGTCAAAGACGCTGTCCTGGATTAGAAATGGAACCTGTGAAGTCCAGCCCCCACAAAAGGTCTGAGCAGGGCGGTGTCTTCATGAACTGTTTCACGTTCAGGTCCAAGGCTGTGGAGGTGCCCAGGGCTGACAGAGCTACCCGTGTCAGCCAACAGGGCTGGCAGCGAGTGGGGGCTGCGGCCACACGTGAAGCTGGAAGAGTTTCACTTAGTAAAAAGACACATCAATTATGTTTGGCAACAGAGAAAGAGAAGTAAGCCAGCTCCCCGTGCTCTGCCCACGATGTCACAGGCGGGCGGCCCTCCCTAGAGTGCGGCAGCACGGGTGACCTGAGGCAGCACGGGTGACCTGACACCGTCGCTGACCCCACCTGGCCACCAAAGCCAGTCTAACACGGCAGTGCAGCAGCAGCAGCAGC
>VZRX01005319.1:0-27882 GCA_013398075.1 Notiomystis cincta | reverse complement strand
TCCATCCATCCATCCCTGCTCTGCTCCTGCCCTTCACTCTCTAGGTACCCACCTCCATCACAGCTCCATGCTCTTTCCCCTTCTCCTTCCCTTCCTCCTATAGTGTTACATGGAGAAGATCCACAACTGACATCTACAAACCCTAAACTTCTCATGGCTCATCCCAAAAGGGTTTCCCTGGTTCCTTCTCAGGCACTGCACACTTCCAGGACAGCACAAACAACACAGGATGACACCAAGAGCCAGGAGACACAAAGCAGGAGCAAAAGGCTCCAGGTCCAGAGATGTGTCCTTAGGAGAGGCACAAATGCAGCAAAACCTGCCTTAGCCCAGGGCTCTGCTGCTTTCACAGCCGTGGGGCAGCACCTGGCAGCTCTGTGCCCAGCTGGTGTCTGTGTGTGCACACAGATGGACAGGTCTGATCTGTCGAGGAGCAGGGACCCACGAGCAGTTTGAGTGAAGGGAAGCTTCAGGCAACACTGCAAACAAGACAGTGCTCCGACACACACACACAAACACAAACTCCTGCAGCCATGCACCAATAAATCATATTTTACAGCCTACAGCACATAAACCCAGCGAGCGTGCACGGAAACTCAGCGAGCACACGCGCACTTCTGAGCGCTCCCGCCTCTCCCCTCCAACCAACTGCAAATTTATTACCCAGCTCCCAAGATTTTCTAAAAGGATTTTCCACAAACAGGGCTGGAGCTCTGCAAGTGATGAGCCAAACCCAGATGGGACTTGTGCCCTCACCACCTGTGGTGGTGGCAAGTGGGATCTCTGTTTGCACTGCCCCAGGGGGCTGCACCCATGGAGGGGGGATGCAGGGGGTGGTGAACACGGTGGCAGCACCTTTAATGGGCTGCTGAGCCCATGGAGCTCATAAAGGAAGGAGCAATCACTGCAAAGTTCAGTGTCACAGTTACTCCTTGCAGCTCCCTCATGGCTCAGACAGGCAGGATAATGACAGTGGCAGAGATGGAAGCTGCTGTGGTGGCAGGTACAGCCATAGGTTTGGGGCTTCATCCTGAAATCAGTGTTGGAACTACAAACTGGGGAGTCTCAGCTCCTCTTCCCCATGACCCACAGGTGGCCCAAGTGGCTTTGCAAAGGTCACACCTCCACATGAACAACACTCAGGCTTCCATGTGTGAGCCTTAGAGAAGCCAGCTTCCCAAAAGTCCCTGTTTCACACAGTGCCCTGTGGGCTCGCTGTGCCCATGAGCAGGGCAGGGATGCTGCTGGCCAAAGCAGGACAACCACCCAGCAGCTTCCCAAGCCATGGACCACGCCAACACATCCAGCCAAGCACCCATCCTCACCACACACCTCTCCCAGCCACGCTGCCCTACTAAACTTAGTTGAACAAATCAATCTTGCTGGGAGAACAGGGAGCAGAGCAGTCACTCATGTCTCCTCCCCACCAGAGGCGTCGTGGAAGCCTACTGTGTGTTCTCTCCCAACTTATTATCCTCTCCCTCTCGGGAGGCAACTTTCCAGCGGGCAGAACGTGTTTTCCCTTGTCGCTCTCCAGCATCGCTTCTCGCCTCACCTGTGTTTTGCTAAGATAGAGGGTTTATTGTAAACTTATTAATTACTTCATTTCTCCTGCAAGGAGCCAGGAGAAAAATTTTCCGCGGCAGCCAGGATCTGCTATTGTGTTGGCGGCGGAGCTGAATGCGGCTGACGTCAGGATTCATTTTCCCCATGACTGGGGAAGGCGACTCTCCGTGCCACGCCGTGCATATGAATCAGGCAGCCTTCCCCTGGCACAGCATGCCCAGCAATTCATCTTCCACCAGGGCTTCTTCAAGCAGAAGAGGAAACAAACTTTTGCTATTGTGCTTCCCTGCAGAGGTGGGGGCTGCAGCCTCCCCAGACCTCGTGCTTTGTCCCTTCACCTCTGACCTGGGGGTCAACAGCAGATGCTCTCCGTGCCTGTAGACACATCAACAGGTCTCCAAGTGACTCCAGCAAGCCTGGCCAACCTGCAGGCACTGCAAGTATCACTGCTACCTTCTCTCCAAGCCTAGGGAGTGTGTTCCTGCTGAAATGAGGAGGAAATCAATATACACAGAAGTTTATAGCAAGCTGATTTGGTTTAAGGCAGCAGGAGTTGGGATTAGGTGATCTCTAAGGTCTCTTCCAACCCAAACCATTGATGATTCTGTAATTCTGTGGATGAGACTTACCTGGAAAAAGAGAGATAATGATGTCCTCCTTTCTCAAAGTACTGCCAGCATCAGACCATTGACATACTCATCCTCCACATGGGGGAGAGCACAGCAAGGCACAGTGTGCATCCCAAATAACAGTCATACACCCAATTTGGGAAGTGACACTTTATTGTTATTACAGAAGATTATAACACAAAATGTCAGACTTCTGGGGATGCTCCACACTCCACAGAGAAGAGGAGAAGGGAGACCTCCCAAAACAGATACCCACAGCGTGGTGGCAGGCAGCAGGCTAAAGCCACCAGCATTGAACACAGCCCAAACTGCTCCCTTCTACTTTCTACAGTCCTGAGATAACCAAGAGCCCTAAAGTCTTGGCGAGAAACCAAAAGCACGGCAGTGACTGAGCCACAAAGGTGTCAACACAGGTATAGGGGCTTCAAATGGCCATTTATGCTTGTGCTTGTCTGCTGAGTGATGGCACACTCAGGTCACTGATATCTTAAAAATAATTTCAACGTTGCTGAGTGATGAGATGTTTGCAAGAACAAGAGATTTTCCCTGGGTCTCTGTCCTCGGGGACCAAGTTCTTGGTTCCCATTAGAAGAGGACAATCATGCAGCAGGAAGCACCTGCCTCATGCAGGTTTGTGTCTTGGTTAGGGCCCAGATTTAGGGAAACCTTTTGGGAAAAGCTGTGAATGGTGATGCTGAGGCTTCTCAAACCAGCAGTTCCCACCGTATTCCCCAGACAGATCCTGAGAATCTGGGCAGTGATGAACACATGGCCCAGTTCAAAGGCAGGGATTGGATCCTGGCACAGGAGAGCCCTGGGATGGAGTTAGACTTGCCCTCCCACAGGAGGAAAATTATGCTTTTCAGAGGAATTGGTGGGCTTTGTGACTCAGCATGAAAGAAGAGGGAAGAAGGAGTTCCCTGCAAAACAGAAGCAACCCAATACCACAAATTAAGGGTGGTGGACATGAGGATTTTTCCTCGCTACCTCACGTGTCCTGCCCAGGAGGGCCAGCCCCTGGCTGGCAGCTGGCAGTGGGACACTAAGCAATGGTCTGGCGGCTGAAGAGGTCGAGGGTGAGGGCGCTGAGGAAGGCTGGGATGCTGTCCTGGCGCAGCAGGTGGAGTTCGATGAGCTCCCGGATGGTTCGTGAGAACTCCGTTTCCAGAAGCTGCATTTTTCCACCAGAGGAGCTGGAGGCCTGATGGAAAACAAGAACAAGCCCATTAACACCAGAGGGTTTTAATTCACCTGCTGTGACACAGGAGCAGTGTCACCCTGAAGCCTCCTTTGGCACGGACCTGCCTGTCACCAAGGACGTGCCGCCTGTTTGGCACACAGCATCCCTGAGCCTGCCTTCCAACGTCCCCAGGCAGGACCCCTGGGAGCCTTCCCTGGTGACAAATGTGGGGATGGAGAGATGAGGGCTTTGCCCATCCTGGAAAGAGCCACAGGAATGGCCACATCAGGGTCACTGTCTCCAACACCACCCAGGGTGGCAGGAGCTCTGCACAAGGGTTTTCTCTCCACGAAAACACTTATCCCTGAAGTCACACCACTTCTGTAGGAGGGAGCAGACCTGCTCCTGGTTAACATAACTCCTTCCCAATGAGTACTGATCCACCCTGCATCCCTCAAGTGTTTAAATCAGCCTGGCAGCACACAGCTGAAACCTCCAGAGGAATTATTCCAGGGATGCTCTCAAGAAAATAAGGAATCTCAACATGTGGGAAGACATTACAAATCTCCTGTAACATATAAAACAAGCAAAAAAAAGCTAAATGCAAGAGAAATAAGGAATGCTTGAAGCCTCTCCTGCCCCTGGAGGCACAAAAGCAGCTTGTTTATTAATAAACAGAAAAAACATCACAGTGCAAATGCTAATTTCTTTTCCCCTGCCATTTTCCTCTTCAAAATGCTCCCATTCCTAATTGCTTTGCAGCTCTGCTTCCTGTTGGAGCTGAGGTGGGACAGTGGGGTGGTGCCAGGCACAGCCAGCAGTGCCCTCCTCAATCAAAGGATGCCAAGATCCAAAGTGGAGGATTGCCACGTGAGGCTTTCCCTGCCGAGAGCCCCAAGGACCCTGCTTCCTTCTGATTTCATGTTCTCAGGAGTCTGGGCACGTTTGATTATGAACTCCCCATGTTTGGGTCACTTTGGGCTATGAGGAGTGCAAGGTACAGAGGATGCCCCCGTAATCCCTGAGCCGGGCAGGGAATCGAAACGAGGTTTACACGTGGAAAAGTGAATTAGCTTTTGTTTAAATCCTTGTTTTGGCTGGGCTGTTTCTCAGCAAATTCCCTGCTTTGATCTGCTGCTTACTGGAGCTACCTGATGCCTCCTGTGCACCTGAGGTACCCCATGGCCAGATCAAAGAGGGAAGAGAGGGCAGGTGAAGGAGCCAGCTGGAGGCATCGTGAAGGACGTAAATAATCCCCAGCCATGGTAAAGCACAGGAGCTGGGTGCTGTGGCAGCAGCACAGGTTTTATTTTGCAAATCCCCTCCTGGATTCAGCTGATGGGAAGTGCCAGTTTTGGAGGAAGGTCCGAATATTATGAATGCATCACTTGTGTCTCCAACTCTCTCAGCGCCGAGTTGGATTCATCTGAAATGGGAATTCAAGCTCTGTGTGAAATACACAGCCTCCCTTGCAGATTTAAAACACTCTTTTGGGCACAGAATTAATTTTCTAAGAATTTACAAGCAAATCCATTAATTGGTTTACTACTTTAATTAATTAAAGTAAATTCCTTAAGAAATTTAGCATTCAGTGCCAGACCATTTGCTTGTGTTTTATGACCTTAGAAACAGAGCAACATAAATGTTTTAAATTTCCTCTACTTTGAGCTCACTGGTGTCGTGGGTGAAGGCTACATTTGAATATATTTTCTTTTTTTATGAGATTAATGGTAGTTTCTCTCTACTATTCTTCATAACCAAAGTTCCCTCCTGCAGCAGAGGCAGAAGAATAATGTTCAGAGAAAGTTATGTGGACAAATACGTGCTTCTGGGAAGATTTTTACTTCCCATTGAGTTTTCTCAGCTGTCAAGGGAGGCACCATTCTCCCTCTCACCCCCACAGCCTCTGTCTCCCCAGGAACTCCAAAAAATCAAAGAAAACCCCCAAATGCTCCCAAACCCCAGAGATCTCACCCAGGTTTCCTGTGATTGCTTCTGTAACAGGCACAAGGCGAGAGGCAGCCACTTGGAAAAAAAGCAATTCTTCCTCTGCCGGGAGATGTTTACATGTGAACTTAGAGGATGGATGCACTTGCAGTGCAGCTCATTCAATCTCACACTGCTTTTAAAAAAATGAAGAAAGTTTTTTTTTTTTTTTTTCCCTAGGAGTGTTTTAAAATTGCTATCATTGTTACTTTTCTTATTATTTGTTTTTATTGCTTTTTTTCTTCACCCATCTGTTCATAATGTAGTATAGACTGGGATATATAGATAGATTTGCTGCTTTGGGTTCAACAGCAGGAGTACCTCTGCAGCCTGTGCTTTACAAATAAAGTGATTATATGAAATAATAGCAATATGTTCCCATTAATTCACAGGGTTTCTTTTCAAAAGGCAGCCTGCACTCTGCCTGGTGCACTCACTGGCAGGGAGGGAAGTGCCCAGGGCAGGAACAGGAGCGAGCAGGGGATCAGAGCAAGGCAGGGGGATGCACAGGGGTGTGCAGGAACACTGAGGGGGAGCACATGGGGGGGATGCTTTGATGAGTGAGAGCTCCAGGGTCTGGTGTTTCACACCATTCTGGATCAATGCAGAGCATACACGTGATTCCAGCTCTAAAAACTGGATTTATGAAAATAAGAAATGTGAAATTTCCAGCAGTTCAAAGCTGCAAGGGCACTCAAGTCCTCCTCTTCACTGCTCATAGCTAGGATTCCCTCCACCCATTTTTAATCAATTTTTTTTTTTTTAAATCTCAACCCTCAAAGGCAAACTCCTGGACACAACTCCTGCTGACAAGAACTTGCAGGTGCCAGTTCAACAAATCAACTATTCACAGCACGCTCCATGTAATGCAATCACCATTCACTCTGCTGATGCATTCCCTAAAATTCTAAGTTTAGGTGAAGCCAAAAGCTACCCCAGCCCATCTAGGAATAAAATGCAAAGCTGAGAGGAGCATAAACAAGTGTCACTGATGCAGTGGGAATGGGGTGAGAGAGAGCAGAGCATGTTCAAACCCAGCCCTAAGTGCTCTGGCATTGCTGTAGTGTGTTGTTGCTCTTAAAGAGAAGGGTGAAAGAAAAAAGCATCAACATTTAGAGTCAAATCAAATGCATGGGATCAAAGGAAAAGCTGGACCTGTGAGTATCCCCATCCTCCCCAGAGTCAATGCATTCAAAGCAAGAGGACACTTTGGGGACCACCATCACACTTCACTCTGTGCTGGGCCAGACAAGTGCAGTGCTTCACTAGAAATGTAAATATTCCCTCCTCAGCCTCAGTTTCCCTGAGCACAGAGCAGCCTGGGATGCTGAAACTAATCACTATGAGAATACCACCTCTCAGGTACTCTGTTCATAGCCCTATATTGGTTTCTTCTAATTCATGGGAAAAGTCTGTCTGGCTCACTAAACTACCGAGACTCAGGTCTCTGTTATGTTTTATTCAGATCTCAAATACTTGCAAAAGGGAAGATTTCAGCTTCTGCTAAGCTCTGTTGCCAGTTTAGTCTGATTTAAGGACTGTGGGGACCTCTTCTAGAAAAGCAAAGGAAATCACTCTTTGCCCAGCTCTGCTGGGGTGGGAGGGGTGTGACTCTGGTTGTAGATTTGCAGGTGACACCTTCTTTGTCTCCTCACAGGCTCTGCCACCCCACAGCAACCAGACCAGGGGGCAAACCTCTCTGTGCTGTAAACCACAGCAACACTGGTCTGCTTAGCACAGAACATGAACCTGGATAGCTGCTCTGAGAAAGGAGCTGTTAGCACAACTGTTTCTTCAGGGGAATCAAGATCAGCAGTGCCTGCCAGAAGGAAACATCATAAATCTTCCTCTTAACCCTGGAAACCAGTAAATTATTCAAGGCTTTATACTTCAGATATACATGTAAAAAATCTCTCAAATAACCACCAAAGTGGTAGAAAAGCAGGTTCTTCTCTCTGACAGGGACATTCTCAGCACACAATGCAGATGATGTGGAGGAGCAAGAGCTTTCCCAAATGTCCCTGTGAGGGGATGGACCTGGAGCTTGATGAACTGGGCTCGTAAAACTGCAACATATGGAGTGTAACAGGCTCTCTCAACTACTGCCACTTCAATGTAGCATGTACAGCACTTCTGTCTCCTCTGGTCTTGCTGAGATGGCTCAGCACCCGTGCTGCTGTTGCACACAAGCCTTCCCTGAAAGCCAAGACCCAGCATTTCCTTCTCTGCTTCCTCCAGCAGGCAAGGGGGACCTATGTGGAAAGTGTGACAGCATCTCCTTTAGTCACTCACAAGCTACTGTATGGTTCAGAAGAGCACTCTCACCTAGACACACTCAGGTTTTAGTTTCTTGTACACCCATTCCCTCTTCTCTCTGACATATTTTGGTAGCTAAAAACAATGGCTCCAAAAGTGCCATCAACTATAAACTGGCATGCAGTGTGACTTTAATCACACAAAGGATGCTTCTTGAAAAATACAGGATGAGTGTAAGACCCAAGGTCATGTAGACCTTCAGACACTGGAATAAGACTGAAAAGAGAGTGGCTGCATGCCCCAAGAAGAGAGCTGACATGAGGATGTGGTATCATGAGAAAGTATGGAGTAGAAATGCAGAAACAGGGAGAAGAGGGCTTCAGCATTCTATACAGCTTGAGATTTCAACATGAAGTGAGGATTTTCTACCTCTGATTTCCACACTAAGAAGCACAACTGCCTTTGTGGATGCAATCCATGCAGGACAGGTGTTCCTGCAACTTCAAACACACACCTCCAGTGCTGCAGGTGGAGTTCCTGAATGGGTTTTGGCAAGCTGACCACAGGGATGGTGGAGCCTTGTGCCAGGCACAGCAGGCAAGAACAGTTGTGTCTCAGCTTGGGAACAAAGGAGGTTCAAACACCTCTACAGTGTGTGGAAGGATGAAGTGCAGGGCTTTGGCAGGGCTGCCAGAGCCACCCTTGGCGTGGTGACAAACCTTTGCTTTGCAGATGCTGCTTGGCCACGCTCGCTGGTAGACGGTGCCTTCCAAGGCTAAGATGTATTAGGGGTCAAAAGGAGCAAGTGAATCATTGCCTGGTGACATTTACCCAGTGAATGTATCTCCAAGGCCCCATCTCCTCTGTTCTGCTCCTTCCATAAATCACTGTCCCTGCTGTGTCCCCATGGATGCTGGCTCTGAGCACACACAGTGACCAGCCCCACGTGTGCTGAGGGAAGAGGCACCACAGCTTCACACCCAACGCTCCACACAGAGCTTCTCCCTGCTCTGTGCAGGTCCACAGGCTGCTCCAGCACTATGGACCATGCTGTGGCTTCTGTGCCCCAGTTTTCCCCTTTCCTTTCTCCTTGTGGTGTTCCCACCCTACCCTGAAGAGCTCTGTGCTGTCCACACAAATGTGGGTAATGCACATCTCCCCACCAGATCAACCTCTTGACAATTTGCCTTCATCACATGAATCCCTCAGACCTCTTCTTCATATGGGGCAGTCACTCCCTCTTCCCAAAGCCTTCACCTGCCAGCAGAAGCCCTTAGGGTTGGCTGTTCCACCAGGTCACCTCCCAAAAGCTCCACAGCTCTATCACCTGGGAGCCTTGGGCACACTGCTGCTCTGAAACCCCCTCAACTCCCTGACTCCTTCCCCACGGCACCCACGGCCTCCCTCGGCACCCACTAACACACACAAACCCTGCCACAGCCCAGCAAACCTATCTGAAAATTTCCTTTAAGAAGCTGCTGGCTGTGACCTTTAAATGAGAAAATCCTTTTGTTTCTGCCTCTTGCTTCAGATGCTGAGATTTTTCTAAATGTCAAAGGCCGCCTTGTCCACGTGCAGATGCTGAGGGGGGAAGCAGTGATGCTGAGTGGGCTGGTACCCTCCCTCTGGGTCTGCACAGCTGATAAATCACCACTTCAGATCACCCCAGACAGACAGACAGACACAGAGCAGCCCATTGTGCACAGAGCCACCCAAAAAACTGGAGTGCCCAGAAAAAACCCAAGGAAAATATGTGTGTGTGTGTTTGCACATGCAGAAACTGCCTGCTGAACTTATAACAACCCAAACATGAGGTTTTGAGATTTAATTGCTCAAACTTGGCTCTCTTGGGTGATGATATCATTATCAAAATACCCCAATTGAGTTATGCCTCACCAATCAATCTCTCCTAAGCATCATGCACTGCTCAAATACCAGGTCCCCAGGTAGCCTCTAAATCACTTTAATTACAGGCCGTTCATTTAAAATTAGGGAAATATTAAGGAAAAAAAAAAAACCCAACCTAACACAAAATTGAACCACAAGATGTGCTTATGGCTGGAAATATTTATGAGGTTATTTAGCAAATTGTTTTCTGGTTTCCTTCTTTTTTTTCATGGTAACTGGCAGGTTCCAGCTGGCCTGCCAGGACACCTGCCCATTGTGGCTCTTGCAGGATGTGCAGCACTTAATCAGTCAGGTCACCTCCCTTTCACAAATGACCATTCCTTGTCTGCTGCAAAATTCCCCCCCTCCTCTAATATCCTCATTGTAACCCAAAGAAGAAGAGCACTTCTTTATAATAATTGTTTCTTGCCAAGACCTCTGACCTCCGTGTCACCAGTTTGGTATATAAAGTGAATTTATGAGGCAGACAGGGATGGATGCCTGTAAAGGGCCTTCCAGGAAATGTAATGAAAAAGCTGCTTTTAGCTGCTGAGCAAAGAAAAGCAAATGCCTGGCAATGCCAAGAAGAAAATTGAATGCTGGGATGGGGTAAGTGAGAAACAGCCCTGTGTGCGCTGAGATTTATAGCAAACATTTCCTTTCTCTTTCTTATTATTCAACACTGAGATGAACCACAACCCCAGAATGTCTTTGGAACAAGAGGTCAG
Organism: Notiomystis cincta; assembly: GCA_013398075.1. Lineage (NCBI taxonomy): Eukaryota > Metazoa > Chordata > Aves > Passeriformes > Notiomystidae > Notiomystis > Notiomystis cincta. The sequence continues at coordinate 17,650 of VZRX01005319.1, read as the reverse complement.
CTCGTATACTTCCATCTTAATCAGAAACACGACCCAGGCAGTGTGCACACGAGTGGCAGCAGTGATGGGGGCCTGGATGCTGCACCAGCTCGGCACTGAAGGAACACAGAGCGGGGTGTGCTGCACCAGCTTCTCCCCACAGCTCCCTGTTTTGATCTGGGTGAGCTCTCCTGCACCTCACAGAAAAAATGAAACATAAAAAAGAGCAGGGGCGTGTGCTGAAGGGCTGCACCCCTCTCCATGGGGGAAACCTGCTGGTGTAAATCCTGGGGGACAGTGCTCTGTGCAGCAGAGGGCGAGTCAGCACCTCCTTTCAAAAGGTTTCTCCTACAGGTTAATGCCCTTTAGACTGTCAAATGCGATGCCATAAAAATAAGATCAAAGGCTTTAAAATAAGGGAAGCATATTTTTTGATTCATACTATTACTATTTTATATCTGAATATTCCTATAGAGCTTTTCATCCTGGAAGACAGGTCTTTGAACTGCTGTGATTTCACCTATCACTGAGGAACAACCCCCGGGGTAAAATGTGACAGCTGTTATCAGGGTGCATTAATGTTACTGAACAGTTCAGGACAGACAGAGACAAATATATCCAATTTAAATCATAGGTTTGAAGAACTACTGCTCAGTGTGGATTAATACCCATGCATTTTCCAAAAGTGCTCTGAGAGTTTTTAGAGAACAAGTGCTGAAACTAAAATTCCCTGTCTCATCTGTAGGATTCATTCAGGCTCCCATCATTATGTTGCAAATGGAACATTGTCAAAGAGGGAAGATGGCAACGTAAATGATTCACCCACAGCATCTACTTTTGCATCCACAGATTCTGATGGGATGTCCAAACCAGCCACCACAGAGACTCACCCTGTGGAGATTTGCTGAGGTGATACCTAAAAAATGGTTCCACTGAACACATGACTAGTGAGAGTAAATCACAGCAGACTACTCACATCACAGAGAATGGAAAATCACATTGGATGTCACTCTAAACTAATACTGGCAGCCGGCTGTAGTCGGAGCTTGAGGTCATAAATTGTAAGTTTTTAACAGACTCAGATCTGCTAAATAGTGTTCACCAGCCAAATATGCTTATAAACCTCAAGCATGAAGGAGTAGAGATGGGAACAGGCACAGAGCTCACAGAATTTTTCCAACCCCGTTCCATGTAAAAACTACGACACTAAACCTTTAAAGCCAATACCTCCATAAAATCTCAGGATCTTTACAAACCAGAGTCTCTCCTTGATACACAGGGAAGCTGTGCCAGTCCCCCAGCCACGGCTATCTCTGACCTACAACAAATCCCTTTGGAAAGAGCAGCCAAAGGCGCGTTATCCCAACTGCTGTCACACCACGCGCGGCAGGGCTGGACCGCTCCAGCATCCCGGCTGCAGCTTCCCAGCCATCTGTGAGGTGACCGTGTTGGACTGGTCAAGCTGCAGAGTGAGTAGCTAACAAGCATTAACAACATCTAGCCCATGTGTTCTGTCTAGTAAAATGCCAACCCATCTGTCTGTAACATCAGTGACTCCGTAGAAGCCATATGCAGGAGAGACATAAATTAGGGAGAGAAAAATCTCCCGTTACTTTCTCTGCGGTGACTCTGCAGTTCCTCACTGGGAATGCGAGGGACTGGGTGTTTTTTAGGTTCTGTGTTCCCAGCCAGATCTCAGGCTCACTTAGCTCTTCAGCCCTGCCATCCAGAGGCAGTTTCTGGTCTGCATCTGACCCTGGCTTGGAACAAAGTGAAAAGTAGCTGCAACTCAAACCAGGTTCCAAACCACTCCCCCAGGAGAGCCAGTAGAAGATAGACAACTTGAAGGAGGTACCAGGGACTGGCAAGTGAGCCCAGCATAGAAGAATCCCTCAGTTAGACAGGGAACTCATTAACCAGCCAAGCTGCTGATCAGATTCCTCTCCATCTCCCTTGCTGGAAGCTCTCCGAGCTGGAAGGAACAGAGGAGCAGTAAACCAAGAACATGGAGTTTCTGGAACATGAGAAGGAAGCACCTATGGGAGAAATGCAGAAAAAAAAAAAATCATCTGTGTGGGCTGTAATTAAGACTGCCTGTTCCCAAGGCAGGGAGATACTCCACTTGTGAAGTGCAGCCAGGAGCATGAGGTCTGTAAGAGAACACAAGCAGCAAGGTTTGCCAACCCTGCATCAGTGAGAGACACCTGGAACCACAGAGAATATTGACAGCAACTTTTGAAGCTGCAGCGTTGCCTGGGAGATGGGCACCCCCTTCCCAGAGAAAACCACTGCTCCCCAAGCAAGAGGCAGAGCTTGCTGGAGCCTTCATCCCTCACTGAGTCACACTACACACACCATTCTGCTGCTTGGCTGCTCCTGCATCATGGTCCTGCTCAGAAGCCTCTGCTTTCCTGTCTCTGGATTAGAGCAAATCAGCAGGAAAACCCAAGACTCCCCTCTGAAGTTCCTGCATGTGACACAGAATGAAAACAGGTCATACAGACTTCAGGACTCGCCAGTTGCCAACTGGAAATGAACCCCTGAGTTTGGGAGCTGGGCATCTCACCTTGCATGAGATGGAGGGAGAGTGCCTGGGGCTGGGAGTGGTTAAATGAGCAGAGGACACACACCTGGGAGGCACATCTGGAGTGACTGCTACTCTGCCACACCGCAGATGCCATCACGTGATTAATACATTTATCCTCATCATCTTTTTGGTATCCTTCTGGAAGTCTTGCCACAGGCAGGGTGCATGGAAGGCTAAAGAACTGAACAAGATCCTGTGACCAGTAATGGCTCAAGGGACTGTAAGTGATAAACATAGTGACAAGCAGACAATTAGACCTTAGCTCTGTGGCTGAGGGATGGGACAGTACATGGAGCATGCCCATTCTCGGCTCATTGAGTTTGCAAGGGCTGTGGGGGAAGGAGTAACAGATGGACCTGATGGCAGATTACAGCTGAAATTCTCACCATGTTTATTCATTACTCTCTTCTAGCTCTTGTTTGTCATCGTCTGGCACCCTGGGCTGAAGCACAGGTTGGAGCCTTACATCAAGGAAATTGGTGACACGTGTTAGTCACCTCTGTGCAGAGCCAGCGCTCTGCCTCGCAGCCAGCGCCGCGCGCGCCGCTCGTCCCAGAGCAAGAACTGGTCAATAATCGCCCCTTCCTGTGGGACCCTGTGACTTGCTCACAGGTATGATCTACCAAAGTGGAATTGAAGTGTTGGCCCTGGGAATAACGTTGGTTGCCGCTGCAACATCAATAAGCAAATGTCACAACTTGAGGAAGGTGCTTTTACTGCTCTCGCTTTTTTGCTGGCTCACATTTTCTTCGTTTTTCTTCATTTGAAATCGCTGTCATCAGCACGACTGTCAGCAGGACCAAAGTAAGCCTGAGCTGTCAGTATCCAGAAAGTCAAAGAAGGAAGTTCATTCTGAACGTGCAAAATTATTTTCTTGCGTCCTCAAGAATGAGTTTTAACCCTTCACAGCTCACAATCCCGCTGTGGGGAAGCACATTTCTCAGACTGCATCTATAGCCACAAGTAGAAGCTTATACTGAGAAGAAGATGTTATTATTTTTGAAATGTCACCATTTCTTTCTCAACTTCAAGACTTCTGAGTTCATAGAGCTGATGGATACCAGTAATTCTATTTGTGGAGTTACTCAACCAGACTTGTACACAGGCAGGAAACCTTAAAGAACAAGGTAGTAAGAAAACCAGCCAACTGGCCTGTGCAGGTTGGGTATATCCAGCTTTCTTGAAATCGCCTTTTAATGGTAAAACCCAGTGTGAAATAAAGAGACATAGGACTCATCTCTCCTTGAGCAGGTGTGATCTCACTGTAAGAAGAAAACCCACAGCTCAGGAGACAGAGGTTGCAGCTGAGGAGTGAATGAATAGGAAGATTTCAGTATTCACTGCAACAGTAGGAGAAATTCCACTGTATCCCTTGGGGGGACACTCAGCCCCTTGGGCTACGACGCATTTGCTGAAAGCTCCTGCTGTTGCTGCCTGTGCTGTCACTTGGCACTAAGCTCCTGAAGAACATGGCAAGACAGCACTGCTGGTTCTCATGTCTGGATGAACATGCTGCTCTCCCCGAAGGGAAAAGGAGAGGTTTTGTGTTTAGCGAGTGCACCGTGCTCGAGCAACCTCCGAGGAATCAGCCTGGGGCCCTGGGCCTCCCCATCTGACACACATCTGACTGGTTGTCTCTTCCTGCTGGTGTTCTCCCACTGATGTGCTGCCATCCTCCAGTCAGATCCCTTTGCTGCAAGTGCAGGGGGGGGAAGAGATTTATGCAGACACCATGTATGCAATTATGAAAACAGGAGACAAGACACCCGGATATCACACAAATTGATGCATTTTTGCTGGCAGGCTTTTTGCATGATCTGGTAACAGCTGTCATGCTCCAGCTTCTCTCATCTGAGCTCTGCTACCACTTCAGCATCCTTCCCCATCCTTTCAGAGGGCTTCCTTCCCTTCCTGGTGCAGCCTGCTCCAGATGCCACAGCAAGGCAGGCAGTAGCGTGGGATGCAAAGGGGAGACAGTACGGCTGCTTTTCATAGCAGCACTAAAATGAAATGTTCACTTCTTTAGGCAAGATGCTGCTCATTAGCAATGACCTCGAGGCATGCAAGCTGCTCAACCAGCAATCTCTCCCACTCTGGAGCTCTTTAAAATTTGCCCTTTTCCTGTGCCAAGTCTTTGGGCAAGCTTCCCTAAAGCCCAGTAGTGATCTGCAAAGATACACACACATTGTCCAGTGCTTTCTGGGGAAAGCTGGTGCAGGGGCTTTCTGGAGAAAGGGGAGCTGGGATGGAGCTTGGACTTCATACCTTGTCTCCTACTCAGCAGAGCATAAAGGGAAGGAAAGGACAAGCCTACAAGTTTCCCTGCCAAGTCAGCTCCTGCTGTGAACTCTAAAGCCTGGGAGCCTGTTAGTGCCCACATCCTCCTGGTTTTCAGCACTCCATGCTATGTTTGCTTTTGTAAATAGATTTAACCTTTCTAAAATTAACAACAGAACTTCTTTTGGCAGAACACCAGTTTTAGAAAGATGGAGGAACACAACATTTTCCAAACACTTGAAAACTGCAGACTAAAGATATGTGTTAGTCTCTGCAGTGCATGCTGGTTCTGCTCCTTATTCTGAATGTTAATACATTAATAGATCCTCTCCTGATTAACAGCCTCACTAGGCTCTCTTTCTAGGAACACATATGGCTCCTGCTTGCCACAATATTGGAATAGAGAGCCAAAATATTTAAACACTGGCACTAATAAAAGATTTTATCACCCCCATCCTGATGTAAATAACTAAGGCTGGAGCCAGCTCTTAGCTCTACATGCCTATCTTTCAAAAAGTTCTTAATCAAATATGAATGAATTGGCTGAGGCCCATTTGAAGTAATTGAGAGACAGTAATTGTCTGTGGTTACAAGGCTGCAGCAACAAAGCCACTGTGACACTCTCTCACCTTGCAGGATGCTCTGGGTCTGGCTGAAAAGAGCACATATTAGTTGGGGTTTAGACCCAGGTGTGTGTGCAGGGGCTGGTTCTGCCTGCAAGAAAAGAAAACACATTTTTTCTTTCCCCACACCTGCAAGGTTAAAATATTGTCCTGAATTAAGATGATTTTCAGGGGACTCCAAATGCTTCTCTCTCAGATGTCTACACTCAGCAGCATTTATCCCACCTGCTGAAGGACATGGGATTTACCCAGCACAGAGCCCAGAGGGTATGGTAAAAATTCTGGTAGTGTATATTGAGCTTGTTTGGAGTTGTAGGTCAATTGCCAATACAGAATTGCCTAAAAGGTCTGTTCCTCCTTCATTTTTCCCCATGCTGTGCCATTACCTTTCCTCTCTGCCATATGTCCTGCACTAATCCTACCTGTCTAGTGCCATCAGCTGCTAAAATACACAGCAGTTCCCACTTTGTGCTCCTTGCCATGCTGCTGATCAGACCTGTCACTGGCTAAGTGACACAACCTGACTGCTAGCAAAACACTGGTATTAAAAAAAAAACCCTTTCTACATTTCAATGAGTAAGACCTGCAAGGGGAGGGACTTCAGGTTTGTACTCCAGAAAACACTTTTCACAACAGAGCTGAAACATGGAGTGAAAATAAAAGCCCTCAAAACCTGGTTCCACACATTCCCCAGCGTGCCCACAGGTGTTCCTGCTATGACCCACCTAACAATGCTCTTGAGAATTGTTTTCACAAATACAAAATACAAACAAAACAGCAAAAGAGTCAAGAAGTATTTCTTCAAATGCCTCAAATCTAGGCTGTGCTCTAAATACATTGTAGAAACAGCACTAATATATATTCAGATGTTACAGAAGGCCACAGGAAAAGACCTCAGCAAACACTGAACTGTAATACAGAGCGGATCCTGACTAAGGTGCCGGGATTATTTCAGATCACTGACCTTGTCCTGCTCAACCAGCCTATTTTACAACTCAATTACATTTATTTCTGTATATTTAGATGTACATGAGATACTTAACATTCTTTCTTCTGCAAGAACCAGACAGAAAGCAGAAGATGCAGATGAGAAAACAAGCGGATGAGCTCCCTCGGAGGTTTTACGGACAAAGATGTTTAAACGAAGTAATTTAAAACCAGAAAGAACCTCACAAACAAAGTGCTTCTAAGCATCTCATTTCACTTGCTTGTTTTCAACTACATTTGAAAAAAAATCTCAGAGGGAACCAAACCACTTTAGCTGCTGCTTCCTCATTCCTGATGTCCTCTGGAGAACATTACCGACCTTTTTTCCTACCAGTTATACACCAAAATTTCTAGAACAAGTTAACTCTACAGCAGTGAGGAGAATTGAAAAACGTTATGTAGTCATTGCTTGTCACACCTCTGAAGGGCAGGGAAGCACCAGCATGGCCTGAGACTGAAAAACAAAAAAAAAAAAAGGGCTTTCTGCACCCTCAGAGCAACAAAGAGCCCCAGGAAGTCGGTGCTGGAGTCCCGCTCGCCTCCTCTGCTGCAGCAGCCAGAGTGCTCCCAAAAGGGAACGTGTGAGATGAGGGGTTCAGTGCTGCAATAACCCCTCCCACACTCCCTGGCACGGGGCAGGGGGGGAATGCCCTCAATAAAGCCGGCAGTGATGCCCAGGCACCTGCAGCATCCCCTGGGCACAATCCCAGCCAGGGCTCAGCCTGCCTTGGGAAGGGCCCTTCAGTGTGCACGGGGCTGTTCCAGCCCAACAACCAACCCATTCATCCCCATGACTGCTCCTTTCAGGACGAGCTGACACATCCTTCCCACAACAGAACCCTGCAAATGACTTTATTTAACCAGGAAAACAGATTTGTGTTGTTTCTAAAGACAAATGAACCTAGTTTTGGCTGCAGAGGGCTGAGCTGGGCTCCTCTCTGTGCCAGTAAGAGCATCAGGATTGTGGAGGAGACTTAAGAGACTGTGTTTACTCTCAGGCTCCCATGGATCATAACTGAACAGAAAAAAAAAAGGGCTCACACAGCACAACAGATCAGGCTGCAACTGTAAAGGAGTTCAACACTTTGGAGGCTGTTTCTCTCAAGCTCTCAATGAATTTTTTTGAATTTAGCAAGAGATTTCCCACAGTTTACTGGTCTGCAGTGAGACTGGGGCTTTTGGGGAGAGGATGGTGAAGGAGAAGATATCATAGAATCACAGAATAGTTTGAGCTGGAAGGGACCTTGAAGATCATGTAGTTCCAACTCAGGTGGGATGCTGCCCACTAGATCAGGCTGGTGAAGGAAGATGCTTATTTTTATTATTTTGTCACTTTTCAGCACATACATGGTCCCAAATGTGGCTGAGCTCTGCCCAAGGATGTTGAGATAAGTATTTCTGTGCTGGAGGTTACTGCCTGTGTGTTCCAGACAAAAAGGAATGGGGAAAGGGGTCCCCAGAGAAGCAATGAGAAGTGCCCAGGGCCACAGAGCAGGTCAGCAGCAGAAGCAGGAGCCATGGACAGCTCCTCCAAGTCCCCCCCCAAACACCCAGGCTGTGGGAAATCTCTGCTCTCTGGTGCAAAGGCAGAGGCAGATGTAATGAGATGGATTTATCCTAAAGTTGCTATGCAGGGAGGCACAATTCTTTACTTTTTAGTGCCTGGTTATTTAACCTTAATGCTCCACTGACATTATTTCTTCTATGGAATGCTATATACGTGTCTGTGTACAAATTTGCAATGTATAAATAGCACAGATCAGAGATGACCTTTAAGTTTGTGCATGTGGAGATTCATACAGCATGAGGGCTAGCTGGGAGGATGAGGTCATTAAGATGTGTTCTCATCTGAAGTTACTTATTAATTATTTGTAAGCTATTTTCTCACTTATTTTGTTATAATACCCCCACAAAGACACTCACTAACCAGTAAAAATAGCTTACCAGTGAATACATGTTTAGGAAGTCTTTTCCTATTTTCCCTTTGTGCTGCAGCTGCTGTTGCCATGCTGTGGTTGCTATGTTTTCCTTTTTCTTTCTTTTTCTTAAGAAGGGAAAAGGAAAAAAAAAATCTATTCCCTAAACATGCTAGACTCAGTTCATGGAACAAAATACCTGAGGTAGAGCCTAGAGGAAAATAACATTATCTGGCTGAAAGAGTAGAGTCTATGTGTAGAAGAAAGCCTTTTTGACACTAATATACAGATTCTTCTCTGAAAGAGTTAATGAAACTACAAATATTATTTAGATCAGGTAAAGATCACTGAAAAAGAGTATTAATATAGTTAGAAAATGGTCGGGGAAAGTTAAAACTCCATGCTGAATAAGTTGATAAGGAGGCAGAGGGGGAAAAAAAAGATTTACAAGAGTAGATGTGGCCAAGTCTCATCTGGAAGACAAGACAATGAAGTTATTTAATAAGCTTGTTAAAACAGTTCTTAAAGCTTGAAAGCTGAAGTTTGTCTCTGTGGGACAGCCCTGAGAAATACAAATGCTCTTTCCAAAGGCTGCAAGTCCAAGGGGGAAAATCTGGTTCTGAGCTGTGGGTCCCAGGTTGCTGCTCCCTGTATGAACAGCAGGCAGAGTTTGCCAGATTGGGGTTGGGGCTCAGCAATTAAGTTCTGAAAAGACCATTTGGGTTGCCCATTCCTTCTCTGCCTCTCAGGTCCTGAGGAACTTGGATGATTCTTCCATGCTCAGCCCCCTGCCAGTCCCTGTGGAGGACTGTGGAGAAGAGCTGGCAACACGATGACAAGAATCGATAGTTTCAGCCCAAAGACTGATGATTCAGAGCATAACAGCCCCCTGTGAGATGGCAAAATGACCTGGGTGGCTTAGGAGTGTGGAGAACTGTGAGAGACCAGGAGGACCTGTGAAATTTGGGTCACTGGGCAATGCTAGAGCAGAACAAATTCAGTCCAGACAAGTGCAATGTAGCGCGTGTTTTTCTGCCAATTTAAAGGACTCCTAACATGCTGATGTGTTGGAAATGATGTAACCTCTTAGAAAAATAAAAAGCCAAGTGCCACCCTGGCCAGCTTCTAGACAATTTCTCAGTGTACAGTGTCACTCAAAACATCAAGTAAAATGTTAGAATAAAATGTGTTAGAAAATAAGGCTGGTTGTACCATGTCATGGTTTTATACAAGTTGAGAGCATATTCTCTTCTCCTGAGCAGGGAGTCAGCCTTGGTGAGTTCAGTACAGCATGAGGGCAAAAGATAAATTAGGTTTTCCTTGTTTGAGGCATGTGCTGTTTAACCTGCCTTTCTTCTCATCACTGATTTCATCCCAGGGTCACTGGGAGAAACACTAAGGCCTGCAACAATTTACTGCAGAATTAAGACAGGCAGCAGGACACAGAGGATGGGCAGGGTGCTGAGTGCTGAGTCAGATGTTACACTAGAAAAGAGACCTCCAGTATTTTGGGTACTCTTCAGCCATTACCCTCCTTGACTGAGCTGGGTGAGAGTTACAAAGCACTGCTGCATTCAAGATGCCCCTTTCTCTTTATGGAGCTTGGCTGCATTAGCTGCCATTTTTCCTCAAGGAAAATCATGTTTCCATAGGTCAAAAAAACCCCTCCAGCCCTGCCCTGTGTGGGGCAGGGCTGCTACTCCTGACTGTAAGCTTAAAGCACAGCTCAATCAAGCCCAGTTCTGCATTCACTGTGTATTAATTACTCCTGCCTCTACCCACATCCCACCAGCCCCAGGCTTTGGGGTCTGACAAAACCTCTTCCCATGAGGATTACCACTTCCAGCCAAGCCAAAGAAATCACACAGAGTTACCTAGTCCCAGGATTAAGAGCTGTGAGTCAGGAGCTTCCAAGTTTATTCCTCACTTTGGGTCCCAGCATGAACTACACAAGTAGCATCATTTCTCTGCATCTCAATATCCTCACCCTCCACTAGAACTAATAACAACTCCTCCACTGAGCAGGCCTGCTGTGAGAATCAATTGGTATTTGTAAAGGCCTTTGAGAAATGTAAGGCACAGTATGTATGTGAAAATTATTGATATGATTCATTACCAGGCATTCATACTCTATTTATGCAGCTCCCAGTCTATTACTAAATATATTGTCCATTTGAATATTGAAATCACTGCTGCTAGTAATTTCTGCTAATGTTATACTGGTCTTTCAGAGGTAGCTTTTTTGACTTGAATGGGGAATTGTGGAGGCAGTGAAAAGGGGAACAAATGCCAGAAGAGGAATTTAAAAAAGGACAACAGCTCTGTGCAGGCTTCATGGAAAACAATAAAAAATCCATTTAACAAATAACTTTGTGCTAACACTTTCCTGATTCCTCTTCCCATTCTCTTTTTTTCCTCAGCTGAATTTGTGTGAAAATATGATCTCCATTAGCCTTTGTCTGCAAGATGAAAATGAGCAAACCTGAGTGCATTGTGTCTCTCCAGACAGACCACTTGCTCCTCACACACTGGCTCAGGTGATGCCTGAGACCCTCTTTGTGACCAGTCTCCTTTTCAGAAAATGAGGATGCTCCATCCAAACCATCACCCTCCAACCCCCAATCACCAGCTCCAACATTCCCCTGCCTTTTACTTGGCCATGCTACTGAAAGCAGCAAAATCTGGCACTACTTGGAGAGTTTCTGAGAAGAGAGAGCATATGTCTATACATTATATATTTATTCACACACTGAGACATGTTCTCACTCCCAAGACACACACGGTATGTTCCGACTTTCTCACTCCAGCATGTTTTGCAAATCTCTTCTCCACCCCCTCTATTCCCTTGTTTCACTTTATCAGTATCTTATTTAAGGGAAATGCTGCTTACTGTAAACTGGAAATGTTAACATCAGGTCAACAGACCATTTATTGAGACACAGCTGTGGGACAGGGAGTGATGGAAGCTATTTTCCCCACTCAGCTTCTTTTCCTTTCCACTTGGAAAATTTGTTTCCTTGCTGTGATCCTTCTACTCACTCTTGGGGCTGACAAAATGTTGCCAATATCTGTGGTGTGGGAGCTCAAGGACAATCAATATTTTGTTGGAATCAAATACAATGAGGTTTTTTTGTTTGTTTGTTTTGTTTTCAAAGCTCAACATTTTGCAATTAAACATGTCAAGACATGGGGAAAGTTAAGGTGGGAGTTCTTTTGTGAAAGGCAGGAGAGAGAGAGAAGCACAGAAGTAAAAACCAGAGCAAACCAGCAGCGAAGCCAATAGAAATCTGCTGCGTTGTTTCTTCTTCTTCTTAATACATTTTTTACGAGAAGTGAGATCTTTGATTACATTTTTGATTAGGAGAGACAGGCATTGCCCTGCCCAGTGCACAGTTAGAAGGAAAGGAGCCTTTCATGTTCACAGATATCAGACATCAAAACAGCCATTCCCAACTCTTAAAAGGATCAGACAACAGTGCAGCTCAAACTGTGCCAGGGTACTTTGGTGCAGGCAGGTTCCTGGTGGAAGGCATTCTCAAAGCTGTACGAAATCCTGTGGATGCTGACACTCCTGTTGAGTGCAGGGAGAAATACAGGAGATTTCTCCCAAGCAGTCCAGGACCATTGCAAGGGCGTTTCAGAATGAGCAGACAGAGAGCCATGGCAGCCAGGCTGCAAGGAGAGCTGCCAGGAAGGAGCTCCTGGTTGTGAAGAAGGGGCAGGGGCTCCATCAGAGGGTCCAGGTAGGAGAGCTCAGTGGGGACAGCATCCAGCAGGGCACAGCCAAGAGCAGGACTGTGCAGGTGAATCACACCTCCCCTTCCTGAAGGCTCTGGGCTTACTGGAACTCACCAATATGGTGATGCCCAACTGCAGGACAAGAGCACTGACAGCCAGCTCCACCCTGCAATGCAACTGGTCTGTCTTCAGAGCTGCAGAGCCCCAGTGGCCTCCTGGTTTAGAGGTCACCTTGACACCCTGACAACCTAAAACTGCTGAATTGTGTGAGCAAGAGACCAGAGCTCTGACCTTGCATGGCTCCAGTTGAATACCAACAAAAGCAACACGGTGTCCTGGCTTATCCCTCACCACCACTGCAAATGGCCCTTCACCTGGCTGTGGGATCTGCAAAAACTCAAAAGCTGAAATGAGACAGGATAGCAAATCAACTCATGGATTCATTCAGAGGCCAGTTCAGCCTGGATTCAAGCACCTTCTCCTGTCACAGCTTGCCAGTATGCATCACACAAGAAAAATCCCAAATCCTTGACCATTTTTCAAGGTCCAAGCAGGGTTTGTCTAGGCTGGTGGCAAACATGATGCCCATCTTCCCAGAATTTGGCTCAGCTGTGCAAACAGATGTCCTGAAAGCATTGGCTGCACCTGAAACTGACTTGGATGCTAATTCAGGCACCTGAACCTTCTCCATGTGTCCCCAGTACTGAATACTGACTCTCAGCCATTAAATGGACTTTCTGGTGCAGAAGTAGTCCTGTCTCATCAGGCCTCCAGCCTGTTTCTAGTCTTTCTTTACAGAGGAGTGTCTTTTAAAGCCTTGCAGCATCACCTCACCTCCACATCATCTGTGCTCCCTCTAAGTCAGGCTATCAGAGAGAGAGAGCACTGGGACTGCACAGCCACCAACACCAGCACACATCCAGCCCAGCCTGTCTGTCTGTGGCCTCCATCCCTGGCAGCAATGATCCAAATGGCATTAAGCTGACTCCATGCTCAGACTGATAACAAACGATGGAACAGACAATTGTTCCTTCTACCAAGGCTATCACAGATTTTTATCCTGCTTTTCTCTTCTAATACAGCAATAATGTCAGACCAAAGGAGTCTGGAGATTCCCACAACTCACCCTCAATGGTGCACTGACACCCAGCCCTACATCTACATTAAGGATGAGCAGAGCCATCACTCAAAGGCTGAGCACGGGGGTAAGGTAAGTGTGTGGATGACAAACAGCTGCCTCCAGCTCAGGACACTGCAGAGATGCTGCTGGAAAATTCAACCCCATCTTCCACTGAAGTGCCATATCTATCCAGGAGATGAATAGCCCTTATTTCCTTCTGCACACATGTCTGCTACTGATAGGCACCAGCAGTGGCTGTGAACATCCCTTCTGCTGCTCTGACCGGCCAGGAGGTCGCAGCCTTTTCACTCTGACACAGGCTTAGCTTGTGGGATCCCAGCCCTTCTCCCAGAGGGTGTAATTCACCAGCACACCTCCCAGCTGGATCAGCTCACAGCAGCTTGCCCACTTAGCAGAGAGGCAGGTGAGAACACGCCGTGCTCCAGCGCTGCCTCGTATCGGCTTGTCGTTAAACAGCAGACAGGCTGCCATTGATTTCTGTTAGAGTTCTGTCCCCAGCAAACTCCTGGAAACACTTATCCCAAAGCCTGAGTGCCCCTGAACACACGCCCTCCTTGTTTTCTGCTGTTTATTGATGCACTCAGGGTCTCTCGGCGTGGAGGGCGGAGCGGAGGAATGCTGCAATCTGATTTCCTCCCCGACATCACCGGCGGGATCAAAGCAGCAGTGGGAGCACAGCCATTCTACTGCTCTTGTGGCTTTTTCCTCTGTGAGGCATGTAGACCTTTGATGGTGTTTGAGGCTTTGATTTCACTGGCTGCACTGATTTGATGACACCACCAATTGTTATTTTTTAATCTCTACCAAACAACAGTGAGCTGCTGAAGCTTGAGCACAGCCCCATGCAGTGATTAGCTGCATGGTGGAAGAAAAGTAAGATTCCCCCAACACTGAGGCCTGAATAACAATGAGGTAGATTAATTTCTTCCAGGGACACTTTCCTGCAGAGCAGCCTTTAGAAAAATCCAAGGGCTATTTGGTCCTCTGGATGATGAGAAGGAACCACGAAAAAGTTCATTCTGCAACCTGAAGAAACATTGCTGTGTATGATCTCAGAGTGAGAGGAGAAACTCGAGGGATAGAAACAAACAACATGTGCCAAAGTCTCCTCCCAGGTCCAGCTGCCTCCTGTTGATGTCACCCTCGATCCTGCTCACCCCCTGCCATCAGAGCACACTAAAGCCCAGACCCCAAGCTCTGTGCATGGCACACCTGTAAAAGCAGGCTGGTCTGTATTCTCATGCTACAGAGGGGGAGACTGTGGAGAAACAAGGAAAAATGCACATATCTGGATGCCTATGAAATCTAAAGAAAAGCTGTGTTGGTGAACAAAGGAGTGAGGCAGGAATGGGTGCAGAACAAGGGAGTTAACAGGCACTGGCTCGGCATGTTCAGCTCAAGCAAGCATTATCCAAACCAATTTATATGTGACTACCTTAGCTGAAACCCCACTTAATTTAAAACACCAAGGAAACAAAATAATATCTTCAAGGTCAGGTGAGGCCAGCTTGTTAAGGGCAGGACAACTTTATTTCCTGCTGACTTGCCACCCATACTAATGGTCCCACCACAAGAGCATTGTCAAGGTGAAAGGAGCAGTACACAATTCCAGATTTGAAGTCCATGGTGTGCAACCAGACACAGCTGGTTCCTATTCATGGCTGGAACAACCCAGCAGCCCAGCTCCCAGTCCCAAATGGCCACCTGCCTGCAGGGGCTTCTGTTGAGCTGGAAATGAGAACAGGAACCTTCAAGAGATGAGCCTGTGGATACAGGGGATACAGGGATTTACAGACCACATTGGATGCAAATGGCTTAGGAGCCCCTCTGCCCTGGGTCCCTGGGGTGCTGCTGGCCCACACTAAAACATTGAGGAGGTGGGGACCAGAAAACTCAATCCAGTGGTGTTGAGGGACACCTGGGATCAGTGTGAGCCCTCAATGACTGTGTGGCCACCTTTTCCCTCCCTAGGCACAAATGACCATTTCCATAAAGGCTGAGAGATCAGAGAGAGGAAGGTGCTAAATGAAAAACTCCACAGTGTCATCAGGAGACAGGTTCTGCACAGCCACAGGAATGCACCTGGTGAGCAAGCAAAGCCCTGAGGCAATGCCCAACCTGATTAAAATAAAGACATACTCCTCCACATGCTGTGCTGCCTTGTACTCATGCTGTTCCTCAGTTTTTCAGTTTGTAAAATAGAGGAATATTTGCTGTACCTCGCAACAGTCCTGGAAGGCTTAATTCATGTTTGTGAAGTGCTTTCAGATCTTAAATTGGAAGGCATGAGAAAGCACAAGTTGTTATTATAATTGCATTATTAAATGCTGGTTAAAAAAAAAAAATCAGCTTATGTTTCGTAGAATTCAGGTCCTTCTCCAGCCTAGCTTTATGTCCCTTGACACATGTATTTGACAATAACCCAAACAGCCTTGATCTTTTATTCCCAGCAGGGTTTTCTTTATACCTTAATGAGGTCTCTTCTTAATTTTTTTTTTCGGAGGATAAACACCTCGTCTCAGTATAACCAAACTCCCTGAGCTGCTGCCTGTGAGCCTGGTTTGCCCCTGCTGGACTGGATCTGCTTCTGGAACACCAGTCCAGAGAGGGGTCCAGGCTGGTCAGGAGGAATATGGGTGGGATGTCACACATCCCTCACAAGATGCCACCATACACTTGCAGATTTGCATAAGATATCTCTAATTTTTCTGCCATTTAGGACATTCCTGTAATACTCAGCTGCTCCTGAGAGCTGTGCCAGGTTTAGTCCCAAATACAGCAGTATTTTTATCCCTCTTGTCCATAGTGCCTGATATTCAACCTTATTTCTGTTGCGTAGCAGAAGAGGCTTCCAGGATATATTCCTGACTATATTTCTGTCTTGAGACTCCAATATTTCACTTCCCTTACTCTTACCATTACCAAATCACTCAGAGATCTACAGCCTTGTTGATATTGACTTTCTTCTCCCCTCAATCCTTCTCTCAGGTTTCCTCTTTTTCCTCTCCTATCATCTGCAAATTGCATCGTTTTTATCTTCCGCTATGCTGGAAATCTTATCATGAAAGAGAGACTTTTCTTTTTTCTTTTTTTAATTAGTACTTGGTAATATTACCAAGCTGTGAGTTTATGGCTTTGTAGATCTTATATTTTTGACACTAATTACTCACAAAGGCTTTTAAAGCAGCATTTCAACATAGCAACTGGCATGACTGTAATTAAGTAAGAAGCAGCAAATTTTTTTTTACATTTCAGAGAAAGTCTCTAGCATTCCTGCCCTGTATCACAGCTCAGCCCCTGGTATTGCTCCACTGAATGAGACCAGATGTCGAAAAATATATTATTCCCAATGCACACACAGCTCTCCCCACCCTCACCCAAGCCCTTGGCTGATGTATTAATAGTGCTGTCAGCACAGAGGATCCACAGGGATTCACCACTTGCCTATTGCCAATCTGAAGGGCTTGGCTAATTTTAGATTTGTGGTTTCTGCTACTTGTGGGAGAGTGTTTTCCCCCTGTTCAAACCTCAAAGACTCATGTTGTACAGACCACATGACTGCACTTGATTTATTTCCTCCCCCATCATATCCTCCCTGGGACCCAGAAGGAGCATGGAGAGATGCACTGGTTTCCATACTGATGCTGGGTGTGCTGCCTGGAAGGTGCCAGGGCAGCAAGTGCTCTCCTGATGTGTTTGTAAACTAGCTGTTACCGAGATGATCAATTAAAGGCCTCTCAGTGGGGAGAGTTTCATTCCACTGGCCTAATTCATTTTCAAATTACTCCAGGATGCTGCCTTTTACTATTACATTATTTGTTCTGAAACTCCAAATTAAGATTTTATAGCGCCATTAATTTTTATGCAGAAATTACCATTAAAATCAATGTTTTCTGCTTAAAAGTTGACAGTTGGAGATGACTGATTGCCCAGCCTGTTTCCTGCTGCTTTACTGCCTTGGAAGTGGATGGGTCCATCCTCGTGTGCTGCTAACTCTGAGCAATGTTTTCACTGCCCCCTACCAACACCTCAGCACATCCATCTGGGTGAGCTGTGGCATCCTCCTCATGTGTGTCTCCAATATCACAGGTTGTTTCCAACAGCTCCTGGAGGATGCAGATCCTCCTGCAAATGAGCCAAGGGTAGTGATGGAGCCAGGTCTCCAAAGCATGTTGGAGCTCTGCCCTCTCTTCTGCCCTGGCAGGGAGAGCTCAGGGCAAAGGGCATCCCTGGCCATGCCAGCTCCTCTTGCTGCACCAGAACAGCCACCCAAGCCAGGTCTGCACCTGGGGTCCCACCCTGGCCAGGCTGCTGAGCTCACTGCCTCCCTGCTCCATGCAGTCCCTGTCCCCATCTGTGGCCTCTTGTCCCGTGAACAGCCTGAACACTGAATTGGTGGGTG
>VZRX01005314.1:0-11265 GCA_013398075.1 Notiomystis cincta | reverse complement strand
AAAAAAAAAAAAAAAGAAATGCAAGTAGGTAAATAAAAACCAAATTTTCTGGGTGGTTTTGGAGAGAGCTGCCTCGAGGGTCCGTGTTTCCTCACATGCACTCAACTAGGATACCTTCATTTTGCCTTTCTCGGGAGCTGCTTCATGGATGAGCGGCTGCTCATCCCCGTTCACCGAGAGCATCCTCTTCTCCGGCGGCAGCTCCTCGGGCTGGCGGGCGATCAGCAGGCGGCAGGTGAGCAGGATCCCAAAGACCAGGGCGTGGGCATAACGCTTGAGGGGGTCCCCCACGAGCTGGTGGAAAAACAGCACAGCCAGCACGAGGAGGAGGAGGAGGAAGTTGGCCACGTCCTTGGGGCGACCGGGCACCAGTGTCATGACAATGCCGCACGCCACTTCCAGGGCGCCGATGCTCTTGCGGAGGAGGATGGAGCTGACTCCCATCTTCTTGAGCATGGGCAGGGCCCGCACGTAGCTTTTGTAGGCTCGTTTCTGGAACCAGGCAGCCAAGGACATGGTGAGAAAGGGAAGGCAAAGGTGACTTCCATTGAAATAGATTGATGTGCAACATCAACTAAAAATTATTTCAACCATCACAGACCCCTCTGACACAATACCCAATCTGTAAATCTTCTGTTTGCAGGGATATCAAACCATCAACCTGGAATTCCCCCTTTATAAGCTGTTGTATCCTTGCTGGAAAGCAGTTCTGCAGCCTTGCATTCATCTTTGGAACTACAAACGGGCCAGATGTACCTTACCCTGAAACCTGAGGTTCTGATTGCTAGAATTAGCAGTGCAGAACCATGTTGTTCAAACAAACAAACCTCTTTGTAAGAGTAGCTTGTCCTTTAAAATTGACTGATACACTCAATCCCTGCAAAGCCAAAGCACAGCAAGCAAATACAAGTCTCTTTCTACTCCAAAGCAATTTACAACATCCCAAGCAACTCACAATATTCCAAAGCGATTTACAGTAATGTTTATGGGCGGTGCTGTCTTAGGGTGGGACCATACATCAAAGCTGAGATTCACCAGTCCTATCCTGTGCTTACATACCTTCATGATCCTTTCTTTCCTCAGGTGAAAGCTGACATTTGACATTATTTGCTCCCTGGTTTATGCTGGATTTAGAAGCAGTGTAAGTTGCAAGACTCAGCCTGCTTACACAGCTGCATCATTCTTTTGGGGAAAAGAAACATGTCCTTACACATGTCCAGGTTCTTGCATTTGAACATTAGGTGCTGGTAGCCTTACTGTTTTGTTTGGGTTTTTTTTTTCTTTTTTTGTTTTGCAATCAAGTATTTCCTTTTATATATATATATATTAATAAGGCTCCTAGGTATGTGAAACACTGAAATTATTTCCACTTGAGTATAATATCCCTGAAGACATTCTTGCCATTGTGTTCTCTGTTTTCTAATCAGCCTGAGGTAAATGGAAGCCAAATCTCAGGTACAGGATTGTTCAGCTGTCACAGGCACTGACCAGACTGTGGATTTACTTCCATACAGTTTGGGAAACCCACATTACAGGCATACAGAACTTTCCCACAACTCTGTAGATTTTGATGCTTCCTTCTGAGAGGATCTGATGCTTCACACGCGGTTAAAAAATATCCAGCATTGTCATTTTTGCTACAAAATAACTGAAGATCTCAAGACATATTTACTCCAAGTGTTTGCATTGTAAGGATGTATTTTAAACAATCAGTGACTGAAACGTCAGAGCAGACTATTTTTAAACAGTTGTTAAAAATACAACATTTTAAAGAAATGTACTATAAGTATATCCTAGAGTACTGTGGTATTTTAGATATTTTAATAGGCAAGCTAATGTGTTTTTTTGCTGAATGAAAAACTACAAGTTTGGTGGTTTAGGTAGATAACAGAGGTTCTCTGTTTGCTGGCAAAAAGCCATCCTTATGGATTAGCAAGGTCAGGTTTTCCCTAATTGTCTGCATGACCTGACAGACCACCACAGTATGTAGCACAGCCAAGGCAGGAGAGCCTAATGAGCCGTGAATATGTAACAATATGGACTGTGAAGAGCACTGGTGCTGTGTAATACCTGCTTTCTCCTTATAAAACCAGAGATCATTCCTACCTCTAGGCCTGAGTCTTGGGAAAGCAGAAGGGGACACAGAAGTGAAATATTTTACAGAGCAAGCAAGCATTTTGCAATGCTCCTAAAGCCTCTGTGCTTCTTTTTTCTGTAGCAGAAGCTTAAGAGCTTTGTTTTCTAGAGGTTTTACCTCATGTGTCTCTTGCCCATGAGTGACTTCTTAGGGATTTTCCTCTGTGAGATGCCTGTGCTGGGCTGCAGACCAGGCACTGCAATTCAGATGTTATTTGAGAGCCAAGGAAAAGCAGCTGGGCAGGTGGAGCAAAGGGAGAGAACAGAATGTGCTGGAAACTTCCAGCACTATATTTTTAGGGGCACAAAAATGATACTAATCTTTTCAACCACCACAATAAATAACTGGGGAGGCGGGGGAGGGAGGGGGCAGGAGAATAAATAAACACAGATGAGGAAGCAAAATGTGGCAGCCTGTCCCCCACCTGCCTGCAGCTCGCAGCTGGCAAAGCTCTGCTGCAGGGCTGGCCCTGAGCACAGGGAGCACAAACCAGTTCACCAGGTGAGAAATGCACACAGTGACTTCTCCGTCCTCTCCTCACCCCTTTATTCTTAGAGGAGGAGAGGCTCATTTCCCAGGCCAAAGAGAATAAGAAGACTTTAGTCATACTTTCCTCTGCCAGCTAAGAATCTCAGAGCATTTCACAATCATTAATTAACCCCTGCACAAGTCTGATGAGGTAGGGACAGTCAGTATCATTATCCTTGCTTTAAAGCATTGAATTTTGAGGTTGAACATCTGCCAAAGCAGGCATCTGCTTCTCCTGTCCCCCATCCAGTGGACAGGTTTCCCCTGGGGGATCAGCTGTCCCTGCCTGCTGCATGTCTGGCACTTCTGCAGGCCTTGCTTTTCGAGACCCTTGTGTCCCTTGTGTTCTGCAGGCTCTGTGTGTGCTGTGCTACCCCATCCTCTTTGCCTCCCTTCCCCATCCTTATCCTCCAGAGGTTTCTCCATGGATAGGCTCAGCTGGAGCCCAGGCAAGGGCTGCCAGGATATCCTGGCACTGCGTATTACTGGCTTTTCTCCATGTCTATCAAGTAAGGAGTCAGAGAAGCTTCTTCCCTCTCCCGTCCCTCGCTCGGGGCTTCAGGGCAGTCGCCCCCTGCATCTCCCGCTGTTCCCGCTGCAAGGCGGGAGAGCCCTAAAGCACCTCCCTCCGTGCTTCCCGACTCACCATCTCATTGTAGGCATCCCTGCTGAGCCGAGGGGTCAGTTTGATCGTCCCCATAAAGACGAAGAAGAGCCCCAGGGCCACCGAGAGGGCGACGATGGTGATGGTCCTGGGAGATGCCATAGAGCCGCAGGGATCCGGTCCTAGCGAGGCCTTGTGGCTCTGGCTGCCAGCCCGGGTGGGAGGGAGTCCGTCACCATTGAAGGCTGTAGGAATAAAGCTGCAGAGGCAGGAGGATGACAGCGGGAGGGGATTCAGCCTCCTCCACTGAGCAACCCCTGGGTCCTAAAGCCCTGCAGCCAGAGCCAGGCAGCTCCAGCACCGGAGCGCCAGAGGAACTCATCCCCTTGTTTCCTTGCGTGTTCCATAAATCACCCACAGGAAGCCGAAGCTGAGTCAATTCGAGGGATGTGGGATGGCAGCCAAAGGCAGAGCACAGCTGCTCATTAGCAGGAAAACAAGGACATGTTAGCAGAGGGCATGGGAATAACGTGCTGTGGAGGAGAAGTGGGCAGGGGTCTCTTGTACATAGAGAGCTTTCAGTTTCAGACATTCAGATGCTCACACGTAGCAAATGAAANGGCGTTCGTGGATTAATTTTCCTGACACAAACAACATATTGCTTCATTTATCTGCACCAGGAAAGAAAAAGAAATGTTTTGTCCCTGTGGCTATCCTGGAACCTGGTGCTCAAAAGGGAAGGTGAGGCCACTTGTGTCACCCACTCCCACTGCAGATAAAACCTATCCTGTATGTTCAGCTCTCCAGAGGTTAGTGGAAGGGTTTTATGATCCTCTGGAACTTTCTGCTTTAAAGTCATTGTCTCCCCTGCAATTAATGCAACAAATTTCCTTTTGACCAAAACCTAGCAGGAATCTATTCAGATCTCACAGTGAGAAACCAAGATATAATTACATGAAATAGAACTGCTGGAATGCTGCATCCTTTGGTATAAAATGAAAACAAGAGGCTGCAACAGTGTGTAAAAACCTCCGCTACAGGGATAGTGTAAGAGTGACACTTCTATGCCTGTCAGGAATCTCATCACTCCCGTTGAGGTGTAGTAATTCTCAAGTCCTAAACATATGCATTTTGAACCCCCATGGCTTGAGAACTGGTTGTTTTTATTATTCAAAGCTCAGGATTGGAATTAAAAGTCTGAAAAATGCAGCTCTCTCAGTTTCCTTGGGAGTTTATCAGCCTTGATTCAAAACATTCTGGGACTCACATAACACAGGGGAACTCTGCTCCCTCAGACTCCCCTCCCCATTACAGCAGCTCCATCTCTGGAAGAGCTGGAGAAATATAACAACACTGTGAGCAGGACAGGACACATACAGAACAGAAGAAAATGTTTAATTAGCTGTTGCAGAACATTCTGAAGAGGAAAAATATTGTAGCTGACATTTTCACAGAGCACTTCATATTTAGGCATCGGCAACCATTAGTGGAGAAAGGGGAGGCACGTGTGGAAAGAGAGACTCTGAAATCTGTTCTCTTCCTTTCCTTTTGTAGAAAAATCTCATTGCCGAAGCTGGTGCTTCCTCCAGGCAGGGACCCCAACCAAAGGAATCCCTGGACTTTCACACTCTTCCATCCTAAATCTCCCACCCCTTGCACAACCGTTCTGAGCAGTGGAAAATTAGAGTCTGGTGTCTTCTCGTTGTTCATTGGTTTGTGCAGAACCTGTGGGTGAGAAGCCACCCACCCCCAGCCAGGCTGGAAGTCCCGTGTCCTTTGTTAGGCACAAGGTCAGCGCCCATTCACGGCTCCTTGCCTGGGGCTTCAGCGATTTCCCACCACCCAGGGCACAATTTGCAGCTCGAACACTGAGCTACCGGCCCTGGCTGTATTCCTCAACACAGGGAGAGAGTATTCTCCAGGCTACTTTAACCAGCAGCCCAAGGTTTGCAGGGGAAGCATGGGTGATGAAATGCTACAAGAGAACCTTTTAACCCCAGAAATCCAAGTAGTTCTTTACAGAACAGTGTTGCAAGGCAACCCAAAGTAAGAGAAAACCAAAAATTATTTATTTTTATACAACTTTCCAGAAAATAAGTTAAAATCCTAACCACACTGGGTCTTCAGGACAGGAGGAGGTTGCTTCCCAAGCTCTCAGAGCACATTCCTGCCTCCTTGTCAGCGGGTGAACAGCAGCACCAGCTCACAATGAACAGTGTGAGGAAACATGTCAAAAGGAATAGCCAGCACAGGGGCAAATGGCTCCCCTGCCAGCTTCTTCTGTGGGTCAGGTGGGCAGCACAGCCTGTGGAAAGCAAAGAGCACCCTTTAGACCAGTAGCAGAAGCATTCTGACCACTGGTATCACAATCCAAGGGGGATCCATAAAGGAGGTATCATGTGTTTGGCTAACATTCCTCAGAGTCTGCAGCTGACACTGGCTGAGGTGTGGAACCATCAATACTGAATCCCAAGCCAGCCCTCAAAACCTCAGGCACAAGCTGAACAGGCAAGTTTAAATCTCCTTTTCTCACAAGTAATCCCAGCTGAAAGACACTCAGTTTTCAGTTCTGCACTGCCTTCGTGGTTACCTGCACACAGATTTATCACCTGGGTCTTCCCCAGCTAAAGGCTGACCAGATAAAGCTACATGATTAACCCCTAAGCAGGTGTCTAATCCCCTTGGCTTCACTTTCTCACGAGGGGCCAACCTCCCTGCAGTGAACCTGATGGACTCTGTATCCCACATCCAGAGGTGCTTTTTTTTGGAGAAGGATGCACAATGTCATTGTGCCATGTCTGCATTATTTTCTACTCCTCACTGATGCCTTGTCTGGAATTAACAGGGTCTGTCACTGAGCTCAGCAGAAAGGAGAGTGCTCACTCAAGGAAGTTCCTCATGGCTTCACCCTCTGGCTTGCAGGAGATGTAGAGCAGCCTGCGGATGGACCTGCAGCTCCGGATGGCTCGTACAACCCTGTAATCTGCAAAAACAGACACCCTGCTTTCCCAGGGACCCACCACCACCACGAGCCCTCCAGAAGGAATGACTGCACAGAATCACAGAATTGTCAAAGATACAGATGCTTATTTTGCCATGTTCTGTCTCAGATGCAGCCTCTCAGGACCACACTGCTGACAGCTTAGCCAACTTGGCAGGCAGGGTCGAGCCATGGGAGAAATCGCTCTGCATCCCAGGGGGGTGGAGGATGAGAGAAGAAATGTTACACAGTTAAGGAAAGCTTCCACACACACTGTGAGAGTGCATCTGGGCACCAGGACCGGTGTGTGACTTCAGGGGAAGACCACTGAGACAGTTCAAGGGCTGGGTTATTCAGCCTGGGGAAGAGAAGGTAAGCAAGGATCCATTTACTATTTTCAGGGACATCATGGGGGATTACTGACAACTGAGAATTTTCTCAGAGGGGCATGAGAAGGGAATAAGAAGCAATAGATGTGTGGCAGCAAGGGAAAATTCTGATTAAATGTATTATTAAACATTTTCAGGAGAGGGGCTACACCCTTGGACACATTCAAACCTCAGCTAGGCTTTATATCCCTGTGCAACCTCATACAGCTCTGAAACTGTTGCTATAGTTGGGAGATTGCATCACAGACCTCCAGAGGTCCTTTCCTAAATTGTGTGAGCGTGTGAAAGATGGAAAACATATTAGAGCTGTCTGCTTTAAAGAGAAAGCATTAATAAGGCATGGAAAACAGCACACTCTATGGGACTTTAGCTGCTGTCAGCAGCAAGAAACTAGAGACTAAGGGAGGAAAGGGTTTGGAGCCAGGGTAACTGGTCTCACAGAACTTGTTCAAAACTCGCTTTACAAGATGAAAATAAATAGCTTTTTCTCTCACGTAAGCCAGCCCGAGAGGGGTTCACCACAGCAACAAGCGGCCGGGAATCCTCCCACGGTGCCAGGAGCTGTGGTAACACAGCCTCTGCCTTTCCACTGTGAAACTCACAGTTTGAGATCCCTGTGAAACAAAAACGCAACCACATGAACTGTGTCTCACCAAGAGTTAGGTATAGCATGAACCACCCTCTGCTGTGTGAACGTAACTGCTTAGGGCCCCTCTGCTCACTTCTACTCGGATTTTTCAGCATTTAGTTTGAAACTTTTTGCCACAGCGAGTCTGAACTCACCATTGAATGCTGCATTCCACTCAGCATCCTCTATTGCCTTCTCCACCACCTCGACACCAATAACCTTGGACACTTGGTGAGCCAGAGAGAGACCAATTGTGCCTGGAAACACGGGAAACAAAAATACTCCATACATTCATGCTGAAGAAACAGGCCTTTCCCTAGCGAGGATCAGCTCTGCAATCCAAAGCTCTGGGAGCCCAGGAACCCACCTGTGCCACAGCAAATGTCAAGGAGGACAGTGTCCCCAGTAGCCTGGCAGAGCTCCCCCACTGCCTGGTACAGAACTTCTGCTCCAGCTGTGTTGACTTGGAAGAAGGAGTCTGGAGAGATGCGGAACTTGAGGCCGAGCAGTTCTTCGAAGATGTGCGGGGCTCCGTGGAGGAGCTGGTAGGGGGACTGCTCGTGGGAGCAGCGTGTCATGGTGCTGGCAGATCACACAGAAACAGCTGTTAGAAGGCAGCAGAGAGGAGCTGCTTTCCATTCCCAGGGTGCTCAGGATGGTTCTTCCTCCCAGAAATTTTTATTTCATGTGAGTCTTTCAAGAAGATTAAAGAATTTTGATTCTTTGTAATGGATCTGTGACTTGCACAGCCTAAATTTCATTAAAAGGATCAAAATGACTTAGCAGAAGGCAGCATTCCTCAGATCCATTCCCCAGTTTTGCTGCTAACGTGATTCACTGTCTTAGGATAGTCACTGGAAGTTTTTCTTTTAGTTTCCCAGACTCATAATTCCCATGAGGTAGAGCCATAGTGTGTTCAAATACTTCAAGTCTGGCAAAACAAAAGATGGGGCCATCTTAAAGCCACATCTTCAAGAGGGATCCAAATATCTGTCATTCTCTTCCAGCACTCCCTGAATTGGTAGAATTTGAATTTGGTCATAAAGGGGGTAGAAGAAGGAGGTGGCTTTGTTTCCACTCATTCCTCCTATTGAAGCATTTTACCTCTCCTGGAAATAGAGTGAAGTCAAGGCACAGACTGCTCCAGGCCCACAGGTGAAGAACTCCTTCAGCAATGCTTTCTGAGTAGCCAGTGCCTCCTGCCACGACGAGAAAGGAAAAGCTGCCTCTTTGGGTAACCTGATTAGAGCCCTCTCCCCAGCAACACACCCAGCTCAGCCAGGTGTCTGCTGTGCCTCGTGCCCTGTCCCCCACGTGCCCACCTGGCCCAGCTGCTGGGGGTGGAAGGTGATGACAGCCATGGTGTGGCCACAGCTGGTGGTACGAACCACGAGCTCCCGCCAGTGCCCACCTTCATGGAACAGGATGCAGGAGTCCAGGGGGGAGCGACAGATGAACTCCTCATAGCACTGAGGGGAGGGGAAATGGCACCCTTAGTACCCTGAAGACAACTGCCATGCTCTTAGCCCCCCAGACAGGCAGCTCTTCCACCACTGTGATCTGCTGTTCCTGTTTAATCTCAATACACTGGGTGAAAGCTCCTTCCAGGCTCTTGAAAGACAACACATTTTAATAATTTCAATTTGCAAGTCTTATGGATTTTAATAGATTGGCAGGAAGTCATTGTCACTTGATTAACTTTATTACTTGGGACACTTTACAATATTAAAGGCTGCAATATTAATGTGAGTTTTTATAAAAGTAGAACCTGAGTTTTTTTGGTTTTGGTTTTTTTTTAGAATCAGGCATGAAACTTTTCAGAACATGAAAATAGCCTTGAAAACACAGCATAATTAAAATTACAGTGTTCTCCCAAGTAAGAATTATTGCAATCTCTCTATTCCACAGTGAAGAAATAGACATGACTTATTTATTTACCTGGGCTACTTGTTTGTGTTTTGAGGGTATGTTCTCCACATGGTTGGCATTCACACAGACAATATTTCTTTCTGTAGAGAAATGGACAGGTATTTAATTGCTCTGATTGAGGGCACATAAACCACTGTAGCATCTACCATGATAAACTGTCCTTCCTCATTTCCACAGCCCATGCCAGCATTTTTCTATGGGTTTCTTGTCCTGCACTGACCTCTGCCAGTTCCTATGTACAACCCCACAGTTTTGGGGTTCCCATCTGGTCCTCGGTTCACAGAGAAAGTCGATTTGTTCCGGTAGCCGTTAATGATGGGCTGAGGGAGAAAAGAAGGAAAAACGAAGCCCTGGAATAAAAGACAAAGCAACAAAGGAAAGCCAAACCCCATCCTGGTTATTCTGTTGCCAACATGGGAAGATGTATGTGAATAAGCAAAACACAGAGCTTGTGCACAAGAACCCCAGGACTGCCCCTTGGGGACAAGAAGTGGCTCCCTGTGGCAGAATGGTGACAAGTTTATCAGGGAGGCCTTGGGCACAAGAAAGGGTTCCTAAGCACTGGGCTTATTTCACTCTTGGGCAGTCACAGGCTGAAAGCACAAGTTGGCAAGGACTGACACAGACACACTCTCTGCAACCAAATGATGCCCCCATGAGACTTGTTGAGTGAGAGTCTGTTCGTGGCTCAGAGGGAAGAGCATTCCCATGGGACACTCACCGAAGGGACTACAGGCTGGAGAGGACAGCAGAGCCCACCAGGTTTCTGTGCATCTATGCCCAGCTCCTCAAGACGAGCTGCCAGTGTCTGCAAAATCTTCCTCTGGCTTTCATACTTCACCTGCAGAGGAGTTCTAAGGCAGAAACACTCTCACAGGACCACACGATGGTGGGCAGCTCCTCATCACCCACCTCTGGGGAGTCCAACCAGAGGAAAAACTGCAAGTGAAAATATGGCCCCAGAGGAACTCTGCCCTTTCCATAACCACAGCTGCTTGGAGAAACAGGAGGAGAGAAAAACCCTCTGTCTATGGTCCCAAAATGCTGGCCTGGAACACTGTTTACCCTGAAGCCCCAGTGAAGCAGAGCAGTCCCACAGAGAACAGGATCACTGTGCAAGTGCCCATCCTCTGTATCAAAGAACCTCCCAGTTCCATCCTTCACAACAACGGGATGAAAGCAGCAGTAAATGGGGTCTGAACAGTTTGCAGCTGCTAAGATGCTAAGAGCTATTGCTCAAGGGGATAGGAGGGACAGCTGGGACAACACAACAGAGAAAATCTGTGTGAACACCTCTTACCTGCAGCTGCTCTTGGTAGGGAAGTCTCCACAGCGGTGTCACTGCATTTGCTAACCTGGAAAGCACAACAGCAAGGGAGTGCCCAGAGCTACTCGGCCCCTGATTGCTATGGCACATCCCTTCAGCTGCTTCATGGACAGGACTGTTCTGCTGTGGGCTCTGCACCAGGGCTGGCTGTGAACACCCAGACTCCCAGGGAACCACAGTGAAAAGCACAATTGGTGTGTAGCAGGCAGGGAATTTCAAGCTGCCTGCTTTCACTGACCCAGCCACCCACAGAGAAGTAGTTTAGAGATAAACCTCAGAACTGGCCACTACTCATATCCAAAGCAGAACAAGAATAAAACATATAAAAGCTGGGTTAAAAACAAACAAACAGACAACGCCCCAAAAAAAAGAAACCAAACAAAACCAAAACCAACAAAACAACAAAGCAAAACAAAGGAAAACAAAGCAAACAAACAAAAAGAAGCTATTTCTTACTAGGCTTTTTGGAGCAGTTTCCAAAGCACCCAGTGCCAACTATTCTAAAGATCAGGACTGCAAATCAAACGGACTATCACTTTTTGCTTGCCAATATGTCAACTTATCTGCTCCTTTCCTCTCAGAACTTTTCATTTGTCTTCTCCACTATCCCATCCCCAGACCAAACTCCAGGCAAACGAGCTGAGCCCCGGCTCTTCTGCTCCTCCTGGGTGCAAGGATCCCCCCAGCCCACCACGTTCACACTTTAGGTGCTTGCTGCCTTGAAAGAAAGCTTGGTCATTCTG
>VZRX01005299.1:15000-20110 GCA_013398075.1 Notiomystis cincta | reverse complement strand
GGTTCCAGCAGCTTCTCACAGGAACTGTCTTTGTGGCTCCCCTGCTATCAAATAGCAGGCCATGACAAACAAATAAATTGGTACATTTAAAAGGCATGGGCATTTAACTATTGTTGTGAACTCTCAGGAGAACATACACCATACAATCTTCTCAAGTGTGCAAGTTAGCAAGCACATAGAATACCCTAAAGAGTTTTATAAGTTTGGATTGCCTACATGATAAATCACAGTGGGCAAGAATTTTGTTCTTACTTCTCTTATTGAAAAATAGCTACATTATAGTATTTATGAAGTCACAGAAGTTTACAGAAGTTCAGTGAGAATTATGTCATTGTACAGATGGAGATATTGAAAGGAGCAAGCAGAGCAGAAAAATTCAGTGCCACAGTTCTCCCACAAATAAGAAAGGGTGGACTCAATGTAATGCTCTGAATTTCTCTGGAAGCAGGATCAGGTTTGGTAGAAGTTACTGCACTGTCCAAAAGTGTGTGCTCACAGGCAGATTAATAGGCCTATGGTACACTGAACTGCAGTATGCTTTTCCTGAAAAAAAACTATTTTCCTGTAAAAATCCTGAGAGTACTTTGGATTGGGAGCACAGTCCAACAGTCCATGGTATGCTACCATTGTCCACAGCCATGTTGTGGTAAGATTTCTTAATGCTTTTTGCTATATTTTAAGAGCAGATTTTACCCCAAAAATCCCAAGAATTTTCCATCTTTATTTTATTCTCATATAATTATTTTTTAAATAGCAATATAAATATTTAATGAAAAAGTATTTGGGAAATGAAAGAAATAAACTCAAACCAAACAAAACCTCAAATACCTCCNCCCACAAACAAAAACACACAGAAAGAAAAACAAACTCTGGAAAATCAAATATAGCATTAAGTTTCTATGCACTGAGATCGTTTGTAAACTGAAGAGTAATTTCTTATCAGCTGCTCTTACATTTTCCTCAAACACACGTGAGTGTGCTATAGAACACATGGCAAATTACTAAGTCTCTTTATGATTCAGATACAGAGGTATCACAATCATAACAAAACTTTCTATCCCTGAAATAATATACTGTATAACTGACAGAGGAGGCTTAAATATGTCTGGATAAAAAAAAGTAATATATCAGGCTTAAAATACAATATTCTGTACTACTTAGCAGGCAGCTAAAGAGGGTTTATAGAGAAGAATGATGGATGTAATTTTCTTTTGTGGAAAAAAAGTTATAAGCAAAAGAACTGAATTTAATCTAATATCACTAAAGCTTGCCATAATCTTATGGAGCATTTGGACAGTACCTAGGGCCAAGGAGATGATCCTGAATTAGCATGGTATACAAATCAGCTTTTCGATTTTTATCAGATTATCTGTATTACTGGCTAATGCTGATGCATTCTGCAACATGCAATAAACACTTCCAAGCATCATATTTCCAAAGTGTAAAATATCTTCAAAATAGATCTTAATTGTTTTAGCAAGATAAAGTATGCTACTTTTACATGAATAATATTATCAGAATCCCATTAACTCTCTTCATTTATTATCTCTAATGCTACTTAAAAGAGAAGTTAATAGAGTAATTCATTCTCATACCATGACCTTGGTCACTAGTACATGATGTTTCATATTCATTATGCTGAGCTAAGTGAGGGCTCTGTTATAATATCACTTAATTTATATTCTGAATAATGCTCTGGGGACAAGTTGCTCTTGTGCATTATGGTTCTATCTAAATCACAATATTTGAAGACAAGTGGAGAGAGCAGATAACTATTAAACAACATGTTTGCTAACATAAACCACTATTACAGGCTCTAAGCATGAAAACTTGGGAATTAAAAGTTAAACATTACATTTTTTTCCATAGTAATGGGGAGCTTGTCTTCATAATTTTAAGGACTGGCAAATAACTGATGCTTTTATTTGCATTTCAGGTTCTCTTCAGAGCAAAGTCTAATACAGTTATCCACTCAATGAAAAACCATTACTTGTTTCCTAATGTCCATCTGCAAAAATATAGTTTCTTTGTTTTCGACTTGCAAGGTCAGTATAAATTGATGAATTAAAGGTTTAAGAAGAAAATAATTTTTATAATTCTAGTATGCAAAAGACCCCAGCTTGGGAATTAATCAGCAGGTTTTGCATGAAAACTTTAATACTTGCAATCTTTAATATCATTAAATGCCCAGACTACTGAGTGTTTACTGAAGTTAACTGTTTTGATCATAATAAGGCTACATATTTATTGTCACACAACAGCTTCCAGAAGTCAGTCTATCTCTCCAGTAAAGAAAACAAAAATCCCTGCTACAAGTCTGGAAGCTCCGCTTGGAACATGAAAGCAAAACTGGCATATTATCTTTTTCATTTGTATTCCAATGTCAATAGAGAACTCGCAAAACACACTACTTATAAGCACTATCTATTTTCTTCAATGGATCAGTATGCAAATGCAGTGATTGTTCCATTCAAACTAAAGCTAAGCAAATAAATTAAATATTATTTTAAAGAAAAGAGACTCCAGCTCTATTCCCTGAGATGATTTTTATGTAAAATCACACTTAAAAATCTTTCTACCAGCATGGGATGTAGATTAGTTTCCTGCTGAACAAAGACAAAATCTGAGAAAATAATGCAACTTCGTTAAGCTGTTTTCCACATGAGAACTGTACTTCTAACATCTCAACCAGCCTTTGTGGAACCATAGTTGCATCTCCATCTTTTACCCACACAAAGTAA
This sequence comes from Notiomystis cincta, assembly GCA_013398075.1. Lineage (NCBI taxonomy): Eukaryota > Metazoa > Chordata > Aves > Passeriformes > Notiomystidae > Notiomystis > Notiomystis cincta. Next base: position 17,369 of record VZRX01005299.1, on the reverse strand, counting down.
ACACAGCTTCAGAGTACAAAATTAACAATGCAGAAGTTTTTAAGTTAAGACTAATAATAAGAAATTATATCCTCCCTCCCTCATTCCCATTGTAAAATAAAACAGCACAGAAATTTCTACCACTCCTTAAAAACATATAAATCGAATTCTTGCCAAATATTGTGGTGGATTAAAAAGTCACAACACATAAAGTCTATGCAGATCTGGGCCTAAATAGGCATACTCAGGAGTGCAGAGTAATTTGTGATGGCTTAAGATGTCTCTGGCTCAGGTCCTACCAGTTCTTCTACATCACCCCATGGATGGTGGTTCTCAGCACTGCACTGCAATATGTCAAATCTTTCAATCAGTTCCACAGACACCTTCAGGTTCCTTTAATCTACCAGTGAAGGCACGTCTGTGCCAGTATATCAAATCATGAACATAGCTTCAGCTAAGGCATAGATCTCTTCCATCTGCCTTAAATGCTCCAGAGACAGAAATATCTAGACAGACCCAAAATCTAGACTTTTGAATCACAGTTTCATTTCCCAGAGATCACAGAAGAGTTGTCCTGCCATGACATGCTCAGAGACAGTCAGCAGAACAGAGAATCCTACACTTCTGGCTATTACTATGCACATACATCAGCCTGAGTGGTATCTTGTATCTCAGTTTACCATGCCATGGTGGTTGTATGAATGACACTAGGAACTGCATTGGTAGTATAATGAATGATTTGGCAGCTCTGAAGTAAGAGGTAACAGAATATGTAGATTCTGTATGTCTCTCACTGATACATTATGATATATTACAATGCTGCTGACATGTCAAAAGACATGATTTAGTGGTCCTGGTTATTTCAATTTACTCTTTTTACATTTTTAATTAGTAAATGAGTCCCTCATGGTCAAATGATTAATTACACAATAATTCACTGCAGAGCCTTCTTTTCCTATTTGAGTGGAGCACACAGTATATAGAGAAACAGTTTGGGGTATAGACTGACACAATAAATTATAGCAATGTTTTCATACTGCTTTAGTTAAGGTTGTGTCAGCACTCCCATTAAGAACTCCTGTTTTCAGGTTAGTTAAATTTAGGCAGAGAAGGTTCATTTTAGTTTGCACACTGGCATGCAGAAACTCAACCAGGGAATAAATGTGTGTACATAAGGAGAGGGTGAAAGAAAGTAAAGGAAGCAGGTACTGTAGAGGTTGTTATGACATGGGAGGGAGAAGGCAGGAAGCAAAGAAACAAAAAGCAGCTACCCTTTGCTCTATGTGATCATAAGTAATAACGATACATCTCCGTTTTTATTTCTTCTTACAAATATGTCTCAAAAGATCATTGCAAATTCCCTCATTACACCTGACAGAGGTATGAAAGACCTTTTATTATGCTACCCAAAGCCATGGCTTGAGGAACAGAGTCCAGTTTTCCTTTCAAATCCTGTAAACGACTGTGCTATTTGAGATATGGCACAAATACCAAATTTTCCTTAAGGCAGATACAAGACTCAATTTGAGAAGCTTTCAACATGGAGTATGGGTAGNACACACACGTATATGGATAGCCTTGCAGTGACTAATGATGGGGTTTACACTTTGGGTTATGAGTACAGTAAGCAGAAAGCAGCAAAAATACTGTATCTAGTCAATTTAAAATGTAAGACTGGAAACTGCAGAGTGGTGGTGTGACTCCAATAGTGAGTCCTCTTTTGCTTGGAAGTGTTTTTAATTCATCTATTGAACCCTAGCTCACTTCAGTTGGTCAGAGCATGGTGATAATAACACCAACATCATGGGTTAATCCCCATATGGGCCATTCAATTAAGAGTTGGACTTGATGATCTGTATGTGTCCCTTCCATATCAGACTATTCAGCGATTCTGTGATTTTACTTTCAGTTGACAAAGATCAGCAGGTCCAGTGTGCACTGAGAATGTGACAGGTCCTGAAAAATCTCTCATCTGAATTAAGTTTGTTGGATGGGTGCTCACAAGGTATATGAGCACTGAGTCATGTCAGTAAGGCAAAATAATCCAGTCTATCAAAAGTGGTTTAATTTGGAGGGAAAAAAAATTTATACCAAGAAATTCAGGAAGTTCTAAACTTCAATTCTCCATAGAGAGTTAAGGTGACAATAGTAAGAATTCAGGGTTCATCACCTCCCTATATCTGCATGTTTAAGGACTAATAATAGCCCTAATATTCACTCAGTTTTGTGCAAATGTAAGACAATGCTAAAGAAAATGTATGTTCACAGTCTTGCCAAATGATAACAATTGATCAGACTTACAATTTAGAGTAAGTCTAAACAGTTTAGACTAGGCAAATTAGATACATTGAACAGGATGGTCCTAGTAGTAGTAAAATACATGACACTAA
>VZRX01005299.1:0-10000 GCA_013398075.1 Notiomystis cincta | reverse complement strand
CTCCCATTCTCCAAATACTCTGCTGTGGGAAGACCATTCTTATATTTACAGATCTTCTATTTAGAAGTCTCAATCTCTCACCTGGGGGAATTAAAACTGGGATAATTTTCTCAGAGGCTTCTTGCTCAGTTTGATCATTTGTTATCATTGTGCCTCAAATCTTCCATTTGTAAGAGGCAGGTTAAAGTACTTCTTCACTCCTAAGCTTTCTATATGGGAAAAGCATTAGGCAGTAATCAGGTACCTAAGTACCTTAGATGACTATCTGGGTGAAACCATTTAAGACAATATACTCAGTTCATTCTCATTTAATTCTGCTCTTAAATAGCCAAATACAATCTTCAAGGCTTTTTACTGGGTTTTTGACATTCAGGAAGGAAGAGTAACTTCACCTGAAGCACCTAATTTAGGAATACAGCTCCCAACTAAGCAGACCCCTAATAGAAGCTTTATTAATTATAGAGTAGGCATAGATGCTTAACTTAAGCATGTAATTAGGTTACTTCCCTACATGGTACCCCCTACAGGGTACATTTAATTAGGGTAGCACTTCCCCTTGTTGCTCACATTTTGAATTTCTAAATACCTACTGTATCTGATACAGTTTGATTGAAAAATGCTAATAAATAAGCATTATCCTTTCCAGGACAGTTTCCAGGAAACATTTAAGAGGAAATCCATTTCATTTAATGTACACTACATTGTGTATCATATGGGACAGCACAGTCTAATTATGAAGCAAGATACCTCCAGTGATCATGAAACAACTCATGCTCCTCAGTACCTGAGCTGAAGTTAAAGGTGTGCTCCAGCCACATCTGAATTTTTATTTCTAAATGGCAGATTGGATCCCATGCAGTCGTATAAGCAACCAGTCAGGCAATAAACAGTCAGATAAACGTGACAAGAGGCAGCCAAAGGAGAGTTTGAAGAGGAGTATGGGCTGAATGGTAAAGCGAAATCAACAAGTAAGCAGCACCAGTATTTATTTCTGCCAATTTAAAGTGACTGTTGAATTAAACCTTTAGAGGTCTTTAAAAAAAAATTAAAATCTATTACAGACTGTTGGATGAAAAACATATATGAAATCTTAAATGACAATACACCTACATAGCACATAAAGAATCAAGATCTGGATCAGGTTAGCTTTTAAACTTGAGTATAAATTGGCAGCAAAATAAATCAGCATATATTTCACATGCTGCAAATCGTAATTCTTTAAAAATCAGGAAAGATTCATATACATTCATTACTACAAATATCATGATTTAGAAAATAATGCATTCTGCTGCTATAGCAGAGTGCACAGGAGTAAAAGAGCTTATCTGAAGGGTTTCTTGTATTCAGAAAAGCACTATCCCTGCACCCTACCCATGTAAATTTTGCAGCGTGTATGGTGCAAAGTATTTGGAATTTTCCTGTCCAAATGTGGAATTGTAAGATGCCAAGAAACCATACTCTACTCCCTACAGGGCAACTATACAGTGCTATTCTAGCCATATACAACTAATCTAAACTGTCACACACCTGCAGCAAGACAGAAGAGAAGCTTTGTGGTGATTAATGTTCAAGATGCAGCAGAGGCAGGCTGTCCTTTCCAGGAGAGCACAAAGGAAATAAATACATCAACTCTCTTCCTGACTGTCAAATTATGAAAATTAGTCTTGGAATGCTCCCATACAACCTTGCTATGAAACAAGGGCAAATTTAATCCTTCATACTCAGTAGCTTGGCTGTAGTCCAGAAAGGTCCAGCATGAAAACTGAAGTGATGCCAAACTATGAATATCTGGGAGAGCACAAATATTAGATTGAAGGATCTATTAATACAGAAATTACTAATGTTAGCACTAGGCAGAATTTATCTGCTATTTTACCAGGGAATTGGAGTGTAATGTACTTCATCTATTTAAAAAAAAATCCTGAAGACATATCCAGATGGATGTACAGCTAGGAAAGATATCTAGTGCATGTGCCCATAGGTTTCCAGGCACTCTGTGTGCATGCCACAGGTGAACTATTACCAGAAACAATAGTGGCCACATGAACAATGAGCATTAAAATGGTAGCAAACCCATTTTCCTTACACTCCAATTTTGCTTTCTGTCAAGAATTCACATGAACTTTCTGGCACATGCAGCCCATCTTTGTGCACAATGTGTGCAGGTGAATTGGACTGGTGTGCTTTTGCACAAAGGAATGGGCAGAACCTCTTTGTTAAAAACTGATCGGTCAGCCCACCTTGTGAGCACCAATGTCCAGTTGGCTGTAGAACAAGGCTTTAAAAATCTTATTACTGGGAAGTCATTCTTTAGAATTTTATCCATTGTGTGAGTGGTGGTGGTCAGTTGTTTGGGGTTTGTTTGGGAGTGTTTTTTGTTTGGTTTGGGAATTTTAGGGGTGAAGAAGGGGAGTTTGCACGAGTTTTTGAGTCTGTTAACTTATTTTTTCTTCCTATCTTTTGCTCCATGCTATTATGCAAGTCCAGGACCAGCAGCAAAAAAAAGGCATTCTCTGAGCAGTCATCAGAGACAGAAATTACTGATCTCAAAAGCAGAAAAAGTGGTGAGAGATCTTCCAAATCTAATACACCAAGTTCTTTTTCATGTACTATATGTAGACACCCTGCAACACAAAATCCTCATAGCAGAGTGAATAACCCTAGACTATCCTGGAGAATTTTCTGAAGGAGGAGCAATACAGAAAAACAGCACTTTTACAATGTGTACATTGTAAAAGTGTACAGCAACCACATATGATGTGAAGAGATGTATTTCCCAACACAGGCAGCTAAACCAAGGGAACTGTTGCAGGTTTTATGGCAGCTTCAACTGGACTGTGGAGGGCAAGAAAAAATGAATGGATATAGCACATGTTTTAGAGACTCTTGAACAGAATGGGAAGGGCTCATTTACCACTACAGTCCCCCACCTCACCATCAGAATTATGTCAGATTTTGCTGCCAGTTTCATTTAAGTCAGTAAACCATTAATAGAGAAATCATATCTAAAATGTGTTTCTGTAGGTCTTCTCTATGACCAGGAAACACGCTGAAGGGTCACTCAGGTATTTGACAGCTAAAGGTAACAGGGCTAAGTAACACCTTTTATCTTTCAGAGAACATCTACAAGATATGAGTAGATATTATGATCTCCAAGTCCTAAGTACAGCTCCATTGCCAAAGCAGTCATTTCTTGCACCACTGAAATGTAAGTCATGCTGAACTAGAACAGAACAAGTCTGACAATGTCATGCATGACAAATTAGTTCAAAATTTGGAAATTTCATTAATATTAGGTATAAATATCCACTCTCATGACTGGCAGACCAACTTGCCTTCAGCTCTGTGCAAAGAACTACATTCCACGGAACAGAAAATTTGGTAGGGATACTCCATGTCTTTCACAAATATACACACAGAAACAAAGCATAGTGTAAGAAATGGGTAAGGTTGTGGGCAAGATCTGAATGAGCCTAATGGGGTAAATGTTACACTTTGATACCCATTGTACTTTCTAAACCATTGTATTGTAATCTCATCATTATAATATTAAGAGCAGACACATGGGGCTAAAATTAAGAGGTTAAGAGTTTGGTTTATGATGACGTGGTTGAATTGGTGCTGTTATAATTGGTGCATTATATCTTCTGAAAGCAGTGAGCTGTAAAACACAGTAGCCAGGGATATGTAGGAGTAATTTTTGTTCCATGCTGTCAGAGATCATGGTCTTAAGCTTATTTTCCTTAATACAAAATTGACAGATTTAGTGTTTCTCAAGGCAAGTTGTTTTTCCTGCCTTTATATATACCATACAACTGGCTTTCCTGGACCACAGGGCAGTGTATTGTATGGAAACTATAAGTAAGAGTGTTTACAGCTAAGAAACTCTTTGTATTATCATCATATTTGCTGAAATCACATCAATCCTTAGGCCTCTTTGTAAGATATTTATGATAGCAGAGGGCCAAAATCTGATTGCCACGTTCCTGACATTGTTAGCCAACATTTGGGAAATTAACATTGTAAATAATATAGGATACAGCATTTATATGGGATCTCTCAGATCATTAAAGCATGTAAGCCCTTGTGTTAATCTATACCTGGTATGGGGGCTTTAGATTAATTATGAAAGACCATGTGGTACACTGACACTTAGGATTGGGATGTTCTGTCAGCTGTCATAGCTAATTATGAACAGGTCTTTGAGACATCTTAAAACTATGGACAAAGGCCGGATTGGCAGGCACTGCCATATGATCATCAGGTCATTGAGCCAAATTGATCTCCCTACAGTTCCCCAAGTATGTAAAAAAGCACAGCTGAAAGTGCAACCGATAATATGAGAAAGTAAATTTGGCCAAGTCAAAAAGCAAGATAGTTCATTTAGATTTTTTGTGTCAACATGTTATTTTAGCCAAGCAGAATTGATACGTGAAAATACTAATCTAAGAATAAGAAAATAGGGATTTTATCCTGGATTATAAGTGTGAGAATCCAAAGTAGAAAACAAAACACAAAAAAAAAGTGAGAGAACATTTGCACAGAAAATTAATACAGAAGAACATCCTCATCAGGATGGAATCATATTTCATATGATTCAGTAGGATCAAGCTCTAGGATCAAACTATGAGCAATGACATGGGTCAGATGATCTAAGGATGTCAAAATGTTTTTTCCACAGCAGCAAACAGAACTGCGAATATATTTTACAGATGAAATAGGCCAAGGAGGGAGACAGAGCTCTGGATCATAAAGCATTTTAATCATTTGAGAGACTGGTTTGGATAACAAGAAATCTAAAAGTAGGAGAAGCATGCACGTGTCTAAAGAAAGAAGTCTATTCTCTTCCTTGCCTACTAAAGGCAATTAAAGAGAAATTAAATACTCAGTTTTGGAAAAAGAAGCCAACATGGATGAGCAACACTGAAGCACATCCCTGCATATTTAAAAAAGAAACATATTAGTGAATCTAGGTTGGGTTTTAGGACAAAACCCAAAAACATTTTTGGAAAAAAAAGAGTAGATATTTCTTATAGATTTCTGTACAAAGAGACATTTCTGTATGCACAAAATTAAAGACTTATGGGAGAGAAAAATATTTATAATATATTCCAGATATGCCTCCTATCAATATCCATGCTGGGACACTCCTTGTTCAGAATCCCAATTAATTTGCAGAAATACTTAAAGACAAGGATGCAATATAAAATATATCTGATTTAATCCTATAATAGATGTGCCTGATTAAGGAGACAAAACTAAGCCTGAAGAGGACTTGATTTCCCTGTAGAGTTTTTAAATAATCCATTTTTTCCTGTAGATTTTTCCAAACCTATACATTATGATACTTTCCAGATTTGTGAAGTCAAGACATGGTTTTAGAGCATCCTTAGCTTTGATCCTGAATATTAGGGAAAACATGAACTAATCTTTGTGGTGATGAACCTCGAGGAACCTCTCTAGTAAATGCTGGATAATTTTTCTCATTAATATAAAAATATATTTTTCCTTCCTACATAAGGATTGTTCTCAGTTTATTATAATCCTCCCTTTTAGAATACCTATTTTAGTTTTTGTACTAATGATAATCTTCACCGTTCTAAGAGTTTCATGAGGGCATGTTAAGATTAAGGCAAGTTTATACTGAAGACTACTTTGATGGAAGTCTTTTTCAAGACCTCTGTGTCTACGCTTAATTTGTTTTTTTCCTAAAACAAAATGTACCTAATAAGTTCTAGCCTCAGAATGGAAGACCAAGAGGCCATATTCACTCTTCAATTTTTATCTGCCTATTGCTCATTCACAGCTTCCATGAACTACATAAAGTAACTTAACAATGGCTCTGTCAGACATCTACAAGGCCATGTGGAGCTCACACTCTCTCTGAGTTGTCAAACATCCAGAAACACTGGACAGATGGCCAAAGTCTGAGCAGAAAAAAGCCTGTTTTACATACCATCCATACTTGGCAAGCACAGATCTCCCTTAAGACTCATCCCAAAACCACCTATTTGAAGAATCCTAACGCAGTGGTTCCAATTTGTCCCAAAGAGATAAGAAATATAACATACCGCGGTATGTTTCCACAGGTTCTTCCAAACCCTCTGCCTCTCAAAAAGAGGTTGAAAATGACTTTGCAGCATGTCTCAAAAGCCAGATGGCAGTGTCAGAAAACAGCGCAACTGATAACATAGACACATATACATTTCTGTAGGTTTTGGCCCCTTGAGACACTTCTCAAAAGTAGCATAGGAAAATCTCTGCGTTTGTATGCCACAGGCCCAAATTTTACTCCTCCACCTCATTCATAGCTTCAGTTCTCTCAGCAAGTGATCTCTCACAAGCACCAAAACTTTGATGAAGATTAAATGCTATGTTAAAATTACTTTTCTGGCAGCCAGCTCTGGATGGAAGGATTCTTCTATTAGTTGAAGTGCAGGGTGAAAATGATTACTTTTAAGTCTTTTTTGTGAAGAGATTCAGCCTAAACACATTTAGCAACAGGACAGAGGTCTGATAAAATACATCATTCAGATAAATTATTGCATTTTTAGTTTTAAACATTGTCTTAGGACCTCACTAAATATTCATAATCACAGCTTTAAAGTGACTTGCCACGTTAAAAAATAAAGTCTGATTTATCCTTCCTTCAGAACTGTAAAATATGTATTGAACCATTATCCCAAGTGTTTCCTGCTTCTGTTTACTAATGAAACCTCTTGACAGTCTTGATTAGAAAGTGTCACTTAGAACTCTTTGATCTGGTAATATAGCAATGACACATTTGACATGTAATAAAATGCCAGAATATAGTCTTGAATGGCATTGCTATTTTGTACAAAAAAGGGGGCAAACTTTACCCTGCCAACTACAGTTAATTTTTACGTAATAAATTACAGAAATATAAAGTCCTTTTAATTTTAGAAAGGTTAGTTTGAAAAAAAAAAAGATTGTGGAAGAAGCCAAAAAGATTGTGGAAGAAGTCTCACAAACAGTCTTTGTTATATTAGTCCATTATATCACATCATCAGCTTGGTCTTCTAAATATTAAGTTTCTATGTGATTATGCATTTCTGCTTATTTATTTTATAATTTGCTTTAATGTAATAATTTTCATTACTTATGGAAGTCAACTGCATTATAATTACTAGACATAAAACCGAGGCCCTGTCTAAGCNCTTTTTTTTTTTTGCATTTCTGCTTATTTATTTTATAATTTGCTTTAATGTAATAATTTTCATTACTTATGGAAGTCAACTGCATTATAATTACTAGACATAAAACCGAGGCCCTGTCTAAGCAATTTTACACTTATTTTAGTTATATGTGAGGCTTTTTCCTCCCCTTTCTCTTTTAAGCACAATTATAGCACTAGGTAGTGAAAAATAACTCACAACATAAAAGTTGAGACTTTGCCAACACTTAGAGATTTTTTTTGTGTAAACACATAAAAATATATCCTGGTGAACACTCCCAAAGTAAAAGCACAAAAGAAAATTCAACTTGCCAAAAGAAACCAAAAAATCAACTGAAAAATTTTACTTCTCCTCATGAGAAGACAGTACAGATAAATCCTAGTGCAGTGAAGTGACTTGGGTGGTGATAGTTCAACCCTTCAGGCAACAACTTTTTTTTTTAACAATTTCAAAGATTTCACAATAAAGAAGACTGTTCCTATCTCCTTGACAAAAAATTAATAAATTACGCTTCTTAGCATAAACATTTTAAATGGCCCCCTAAAATTTCAACAGTTGTTTATATGAATATTTTTATTACCTATACTTCCTAGTTTATTTGTGAATTTGATTACGACAACACTTCCTTCTCTCACAGAGATGTTGCACAAATAGGCACATTACAGATGATAGGATATATGTGTTATTATATAGGAAATGTGCATACTGGTTCGAGTTGTCAGAAAAATATAAAAGGAAAACTGAGAGATGCTGAATTTCATGGAAACTATAAGCATATTCATAACATCTTAAGATTCTTATAATTAATTTTTCAAGGCTTTCAAGTTCAAACTTTCAATTAAAAAGGCATGTTTGCACATCCATAGCAATTCCTAGGCAATGCTTGACCACAAGTTCTTAACATGCATACTCTAAGCAGTCATTCAGAGCAAAAGAAGTTGTTTTCTCAGTAAACTAAACCATATGTTGTGTTTTCTGTTGCCACAAAATACTGTCCTAGAAAGAAAGCAAGATTGTCCCTGAACAGGCTTCCACACCTAAGTTTCCATGTGCATTTCTTAGAGATCTAGGAAAAGCTTTGGAAGGAGAGTAATGGCCATTAATGTTAATCACCCCATTATGCCAATAACTCAGTCCAACAATGTCAGGTTCTACATGATGTATTCAAGTAAATTAAAAATACAACCACCATGAGCTGTTCACTTATCTAGTGGCTTCTTTCCACCTTTACACATTGCTCACAGTACTGAATCAGGAAAAAAGGCATGTGATCTCATGGCAAACTGGATGGAGACATTCATGTGGTTTAGAAACATTTCCATTTTCTGCACTCGTTTTTTTTCCTAAGTCAGTTTTCAAGTATGTCTGTACATTACCCAGCCTGCTGAATCTTTGGAGCAACACAGAAGAGAGAGAGAGAGATCACTCCTCAAATTTTGGCTTTAGATTATGGGTTTTTAGAGAATCATGCTATAAGGAGCCTTAAAAAACAAAAAAGGAAAAAAACTAAACCAAAACAAAGAAGTTGTTGCAGGCCCTATTTTATATTCAAGCTGAATTGCTAGTATTTTCACCAGCTTTCTTTTAAATTATGTTTATAGGCTTTTACATATAACTCAACATGGCCTGCAGACTTCATAAATACAAAAGGAATTAATATTAATGTTTTCATTCACAACAATCTTGAAAGATCCACACTGTATCCACAGTGATGGAGACATTAAGCTGATTGCCTTGTGCCATGCACAAAAGAATCTGGGATTAAAATCCTAACTGAAGTAGTGAAGAGAAAGTTCTGGGGTTTGTAGAAAAAACTGTGTGCTAATTTCCTGTGTAAAATTGTAGATTTTCTAAAGCTATTTTTATTTTCTTGACATGAAGAAAGTTATTTTAGTTTGATGTGATCTAAAATTATTTATTTCAAGCCAATTAAAATTAGAATTTCTTTCCTGCCTAGAGAATTGTAATTTAAAGCCTATCCTCTCATGCTGAGGAGGCTTCCATGAAGGTTTTGCCATTGATTTAGTGTCTGGGTATGAGAGAAGAATCACTGTGCTCCTATCCCCAGGGACCAGGTTGTGACCAAGGATACCCAGTGCCACTCCCTGCCTGGTCCTCTAACATCATGAGAGGGATGATTTCACTGAAGGGAATCTAGAGATAACATTTACCACTTCTAAAAGCAGTCTAGAGGCAGTGGGGGTGGGACTGGTGAGAGCATGAGGAAACAAAAAACCCTTTGCCTGGTTTTGTCACTGCACTAAGTGACTTTGGTGTCACTGGGGGTAAGTTAAAGTTATAGAGCTAGCTTCACACACAGATTTGCCTAGCCTGAAGGCTGCAGGCACACTTACCAAACTCAGAAGCCATTTTCTTAATCCAAAGAGAAGAAAAATAAAAAACATTTTTTTTAATAAGTTGATAGGGAAATTCTTGCAAACTGATATTTAGGAACAAGGAGAGGAGGGCATAATATGCTATGATGCCTCTAATTTTTCTGGATTTCTACCTCTAACATCATTTGTCCATGTAAATGTAGCACATTTTGATTGTTGATGTGAACCAATTTATTTTGGGTTTTTGGACTTGGAGTCCACACAGTTTTGCAACCGCTTCTTGTTGATCACCATGCCTGAGGAACACCCAAAGGATTGTTTCTTGCCTGCACATGAGAGTCACCCAGATAACAGCCAAATATGCCTATAAAGTGGCAGAATAAGAAAGTGAGAGTGCTCCTCTCATGCCCTCTATTTGTGAGGGAAGACAGATCATCTGCTGGGTCTTGTTGCAGTGACCCAGACTAT
>VZRX01005283.1:9529-43161 GCA_013398075.1 Notiomystis cincta | reverse complement strand
TGCAAAACTATATCCTGGCATCCTATGCAGCTCATTTTTTCTCAACTGCATTCCCTTAAATCACAATTGATTTACTTTAAGTAAATATCAGAATAATAAAAAAGCCTTGTCACAAGTCAGGATCAACCCTTCTAAAGAGGCACATCTCCTTTCGGCTCTAACCCTTTTTCTTCATAGACCAGATACTATCCTGGTATTATCACCTCCCACTATTCTATTTAAATTAGACTGCATTCTTTGACACCATTCATGTCTAAGCTTTTGCTTAAAAAGTAATCCAGCTTGCTTTTTCTGGCCACAATAAACTAGGGAGGAAATTGGACACAGACCACATAAGATATAAACAGAAAACAGAAGACAACAGTGAATGAAAAAGACATCTCACCTCAGAAGTACCACATTGTCTGACAGGAAGGCTCCAACAGTCATATCTGAAATGTTTGTAACATTGAGGCAGTTACAAAGGAGACCTAGAATTTAGTTCTCTCAAATCTGTTGCTAAATTACAGAGCAAGAATGTAAAAAAAGCATTTTCTGACTTAGCCAGTTTGTCCCTTCAAATATCATTATGTCGTAAGTCTTATAAGTGGAGGATTAGTGCACTTCTGCTTCACTGTTTGATTTTTATTACTACTATTCTATTATTGTCTGCTTTTTGGGTTATTTTAAGACTGCCATCCTGACAGAGCAGCTTCCCAGAAATTTAAAACTTTGGCCAGGTACTGAGCTCTCAATCATTGTGAATGTCCAAATACTTGAATTAGGCAATCACCTAAAATTTTTATCAGGAGTTTTGAGTTGCAAAAGGGAAAAGGAAAAAGCAGCTCAGTTTCACTGACCACCTGCAATGCAGGAATTAATAGCCTGAAAACAACCACCTCTGCTGTTTTTTCAGCCTGCTGCTGTATTTTCCTGATGCTGTTACTGCTAGACTAGTCAACATACCTGGATAACCATTGCTATCCATATCAACTCCCCCTGATATGGACTGGCCAAACATACGCAGCTTTGGATTTATTGTTTGCCCAGACAGCTTCTGCAGTAGAAAACACACATGTGAAATTAGTCAGTAATACAAAGAATTGTCTTTAAAAAGCCCTTACCAAAACAGAAAAGCCCAAAACATTCAAGCATGATTTTCATGGCCACGGCTCTCTCTTCTGTGGGCTGGAAGTGCTACGCACCTGCTGTCTTGCACTTCACCGACGCAGCACTAACAGGAAGACTGTCAACTGCCCTTCTGCTCTCAGCTAGTAGACAACCAGTGCTGACTTGGACTAAAAACCCACACCTGCACTACAATCCTCATGCAGATCGAAGCAAAATAAGGAACACATCAAACAAATTTCTGCATGAGGAAAAAATATAACTGCACCCAAAAGATTTTTATTTTATTACCTTAAGTTCTGTGAATAAAAGTTTTAAGAAGCATCTTAACAATAATAATGATTAGTTAAAACAGAAAATCCCGCAGAACCATTTCTTTTCACCAAGTTTGCCAGCATACTCAAAGTCAAAATGATTAATTTTCATCCCACTTGGAAATTCTGGTTTCCATCATCTATTACAGAGTATTTTCTCTGTCAGTTTGGACATTGTATTTCATTTCTGCCTCCCCAACACAAAAAGATTAAGTAACTTCTAACATAGTTTCTTTTTTTTTTTTAATTACTAACACAAAACTTTCTCTAAATCATTTGCATTGTAAACGTCTTTTTCAAAGCAAACTAAAACATCAAAATCTCTTTTTCTAAGAAGGCGGTCAGAAGTCTCCTAGCTTTCAATCATTCTGTTGGGCCACCAATGCAGGACCTGAACTCAAATCAACTTCTGACTGCAGAAGTTACAGATCGAGGAAACCATGAAGTAATTTTAAGTCTGTTGGAGGTGCTTAACTGTTTGTGACATGTGACCAACTTTTCCTGGCCCTCCCATAAAAGAATGTAATATTGGACAAAAGATCAGGCAGGAAATTTATGAAAAAGACTAGTTGAATGTAAGAAAGATATCCTGACAGATAGTTTAAAGGGAAAACAGTGCTCCTCTGGGTACAGATCTCTTTTCCTACTTGTGGGCAGGTAAGCTTAAGGCAACTGGAAGTAACTTCATCCCCACATTACATTCGCATTTCATTTTTGAGGATCCTCATTAGGGTGGTAAATCCCACCTGCAAACACCTAAAAGACATCTGTGGGTTCTTTCAGCCTACAAAACAGAAGAATAATGCTGCTTTTAAGTACCATAAATGAAAATAGCAGGACACAAAGCCAAGTCAGCTGCTTCTGCTAATACCTGCCACTAAGGCTGCTGAAGGGACATCAGAGAACAACACTTACCAGCACTTTAAATGATGAAAGAGGAAGGAGGGAGGAGGAAGAGCTAACAAAATGAAAAGGGTGAAAAATATATAACCCCCACACACACCTCTCACAGATTATTTCAAAGAGGAACTCCACAGTATTAAAATGGATTAGGACTATAAGAATAAGATACAAAATGTCTTTCACCCCTAGGTTCAAATCCAGGCCAGACAGATAAAGAGCTGAAGTTGTTACACAGTTTTGATTGTGCGAAGGACTTGAACTAGCCATGTGTCTAGTGCCCTGCACTAGACACTAGGAAATGGCACAGAGACAATACCTGTAAGCGGTGCCCCCTTGGCTGCCTCGGGACATGACACATTGATAGGAACAGTTTATCAAGAGTCAATGACCACATACCCTGCCACACTCTTGAACTGGGTGTTTTCCCAGTGACCAAATGGAGAGACATGTGCTGTATCTGCCGGCCTTGCTCCAGTGGGGAGGGAGAGATCACAAACAGGATGCCTTTCCTTCACATCCTGCTGATCTGTCCTCCTTAAAAAATGTAAAATTTTCCTATGAATGACCAAAAAAAAACCAAAAAAACAAAAAAAAACACCAACCTAAAAAATCAAACTAAGGAAACAAACAAACAAACAAAAAACCAACAAAAAAAAGCAAACAAACAAAAAAATCAAACCCAACAACAACAAAAAGAAACTAAAACAAAGCAAAAGAAAGAAAAAAAAAAATCTGATCCTTTCCAGCAAGAGCTGGAAGGCTCTGGGCTTTTCAGAGAAGAACCTCCCAACCAGTGGCTCTTGGCAAAACTCAGGCAGAATCCTCCACATGCCACACATTATGAATACTTCTAAGATGCACTAAAGAGTCAATTAACTTCCTTTTTTCTCCAAATCAGTGCATGCTATATACATGGTAAAGGAAGAAGGACTAAACTTTTATAGTCTATTGAAAGAGCTGCCAATATAACCGCTAAACTCTTTAGTTCTGTGTAAATTGATTTACTATGAAAGATTCTACCCAGCAACAAAACAAAACAGAACTTCAAACACTCAGAGGGCAAGAAGAGTCAGGCTTTCAGAATAATGTAATGTGCTAGACAGAGACTGTGAGACACATGTTGGGAAGCATGAGCATAAATTTATCTTCTCTACTGCCTGACTACAGTAGACTACTAGCAGCTAAATTGCACTGTGTTGTCTCTGCACTAGATACCGTAGAATACCTATGTTTTACTAAAACTAAAGTTTTACTTCATAAAAAGTGGGTAAGGGGGATGGCACCTAAGAATGGCCTTCTGACATTGTCAGTATGCAAGAAGGCCAACAAGGTGAGTAAAGAGGCACAAAAAACCAGTAACTCTTCGTTCTCACAAAGTCTGTTTCAACAGGAAGAAAGTACAGCCTCCCAACTTCCCACAGATCTCTCCATAATTTGCATGCTCAACCTTTCCAGAATTTTCATTTCTCCTCTGCATCAGCACTATCTCTAAAGACTAACACTCAACCCTAAAGACTTGGCTTGCTGCAAGAAGATATAGCTGACAGCTGTAACAAAAGACACTAAGAAATACCTCCTGACTAACATAATTTTACCTTTCAGATATAGACAAACTATGGGAGAAGTCATCTTCAAACCAGGACTGAGAAAAAGATGTAGAGCTATGACAAGGTTACCTATTAATGGACCCTTAAGTATGGTTTATTTCTGCAGGTCCTGGTAAAGTGACTTTCAGATAGGGATCATAAACAATAGTGTCACATACCATAGAGTACTCAGGTATAATACCATTGGCATCCCCATGGTAAATATACACTGCTCCTATGTAGTTGTCCTCCTTAGGCGCTCCAATGGCAACATCTGTAAAACAGTGCAGATTTCACAATCCATTCCATTAATCCAACTTTTTCCTAATTTTAGGATGCAACTATCCATAGGAAAACAGCTTCCCATGACAAAGATGATCAGCAGCTTATATGAACCTGGGTAAAAGAAACTTGTTTGATTTACTAAGAGCTCACATTAAGATAAACTTTTAAAATACACAAATGCATAGCAATTTGTATACATAAGTATGTTTCACAGAATCAGATGTTGTGCCTAATTAGAAACATGTACTGTTATGAAAATATGTTTATCAACCAGCAACCATATTCAAAAAGTGAATTTAGAATCCTTTCAT
Source organism: Notiomystis cincta (assembly GCA_013398075.1). Lineage (NCBI taxonomy): Eukaryota > Metazoa > Chordata > Aves > Passeriformes > Notiomystidae > Notiomystis > Notiomystis cincta. The sequence continues at coordinate 38,655 of VZRX01005283.1, read as the reverse complement.
AACCAAATCTTCAACCCATGAGAACATCAGCTTTGTAAACCAAGACAGTACTGTAGCAGTACATTAAGGTTGGTTGAAAATCCAAGGCTACACGAAGAGGCTGAATATATTAAATGGATAGGCAAGAATTAAAAAATGGCTGCTAAGAGTGAACTTTAAAATTACATTTGATCCAATTTAACTGCAAACTCCCGCAGAAAGCATGATTCCACCTCCTATTCTTCTCTCCTACTTGGGTCTAGTGACTATGCTGCTATCTGCTAAAATTAAGCTTTTCACAATTGCTTTATACCCATGCACTGATCCGATTCCCTCTGCAGTCTCACCATCACCATGACTGACCTACAAGTATTAGTAAGAACATACAAATGCATGTCCAAATGCAGAGCAAGAGCATGTTCACAATTTGTGAGGGCAACCTGCAATGAGGCTGGGTTAGGCTTAAGGCATACTGTGTCCTGAGTGGCCTGTAAGAAACAAATACAGGCACACACTAAGTTGGCCTTTTTTTAGAAGTCCTTCATCTGCACTTCCAGAAACCAGGGCAGAAAAAAGAGCATCAACATTTTCTTCCCACCTACTGCTCTCACAGCATGGGGTCTCACACTAAGCATCCTGAGGATGGAGCAGGGGGGAGAGCAAAGCAAAAGAGAGAAATTAATAGACTATGCGCTATCAGGAGTAAGAAGCTACTTCTGAATTATACTTCATGACATGAAATGAGATTATGTCAGCAAAACCAGAAAGGCTCGGAAACATAGGGAAATTGGCCAGAAGAAAGAAGTCAGACTTAGTTTTCTATTTTGTTCAGGGTGAGAGTATCTAAAGCCTTTTATAAGCCATACAGGGAAGAAGAAACTACAGCAAAGCAAAACAAGCAAAACAATGCTAATGAGACTGGGGTGTGACCTGCATAAACACAAGCTAAACAAACATCAAGGACAGTCAGCTACAAAAGGCTTCAGTACACAAATCCTACACAAGCAGATTTATCCTTAGATTGAATCCAGATGCTAGTCAGGTCTGGATAAGCAATGCATGCCATGCAAGACTGACAGTGTCACCAGCATTGCTCACACTTACAGAGAAACAGCCATGGAGGAAATTGCACTGACCTGGGAAGCCATCATCATCAATATCACCAAGGGCAGCCATGCTCTCCCCAAAGTGTGCATTATAGGCACTGTCACCTTCCAGGGTGAGCTGCTCTTCCAGCACTCCCTAGCAAGCAAGAAATAAAACAGGGTCAGGGAAATGGTGCAAGCCCTGGCTGAGGCAAGCCTTCCCCATGGAAGCTGCCCATGGGCTGGGGTAATGACCTGGGGCAGAGTTGCAGCCTGCCTCTTGCTCTCATTGCAGTCAGATTACCTGGGCTCTAGAAATCAAATTTATTTGTCTTTTAAACCTTCTGGATTTTAGTTTTAAAGGGGGAAGGGAAGACAAACAGAAGGAGTGCATGACTTCACCAAAATACTAAATTAACTAAACAGTAACTCAGAGATGTAATTAAATGCAGTCACAGGGATTGGTGAATCATGAAAGTTTTCAGATATCTAAAACGTAACAGCCCAGAGTTTGCTCTACTGGCAGATTGCATTCGAGGAGCAAAATCCGCAGTCCAAGTTTATTCAGCTAAACTCCAGTGAGCTAAGGAGTATTTTTCCCTAAGCAAAGACTATTTCATAATTGAATTTGAAAACATTTTAAGTACAGGACAGAAGGATTAAAGCAAAGTCCTTCAAAAGTCTTCTTAAATTAAGAATAAGGAAAGATATTTAATGACGGAGACTGAGAAAAGTTGAAAATTAAGTAGCTTTCTACTATTATGCCATGAGAAGCCTTATATGGCTCTGGTATTTCTCACACGTCCACCTTCTGGTCAGATACGAAAGTTTTATTTTCTTGCAGTCTTCCCTTCATGGGAAAGAAACATTTCCACAAGAAAAAAAATTAGTTACACAGTCTAAGTCTGTACCCACCTCAGGGTTGTATTGGTTTTGCTTCCTTTGAAAATGAGAATAAGCTACCCTCTGGAACATATACTAAAATCTTTTACTTAGCTGCAAGGAGTTGCTGACTTTAAAGAAATCCCACATAATGAAATTGAAACACAATAGAGAGAAGACAGGCAGGTCTGTGACTTGATTCTTTGCAGTTCTCAAAGGAAAGGGCAAAATATAAGCATTTTAAATGTAGCATCACTATGAATGCTTCTTTTATAATACAGTTTTCTCTGATCCTCTGCAACAACCTCTTAAACAATGGCGCTTGCAGAATGAAACAAAGTTTAAAATGTCCACTGCCCAAAATAAAGCCCACAATCCTGCAAGCCACTGCTTGTGCAAGTAGTTGTAACACTCCTGATGCAGGAGTATATAAGAAACTCATACTAGTTTCTGGACTATTTTATAGAAGATAAATATTAACTCATGTATACTCTCACTGTGGGCAGGAAATACCGACTATCTGTTTGGCATTCTGGACCCTATCTTGAGGGACTCAACAGCAACACTGCAATGCAAAAGGTGGAACCTCCTGTGGATAAAACTGAAAAAGTAAAGCTCGGTTAAAGGAGCAGTAATAAAAATAAAATTATAACAAGAACACTTTTGAAGTCTCCTAAATGCTAGGACTTCTGGTGAATTTGAAGTCTAGCATAAATAAACTCAAAGTTCACTAAATACAAGTCAATTTCATTTTAGTCCATAGCAACTCTTCCTTTAAGATCAGAGCTTTGGGACCTGAATACTAAATATTCAATAGTATGTAAACAACCATTGTTTTCCTATAAATAAAGCATAAGAATGGCCTTGGTTTTCCAAAGCAACAAAGTTCAGACTTTTCCATGACTGTTGTTGGGCCATGTGAAACCCAACAGTACTAGCTGAAAAGAACTTCCCCTAAAATCTCTGTATACGGCATAATGTAAAAGTAACATGAATTCAATCTCTGCTTTCTCTCCTCTTCCTCAATCCTCAGGCATATGTGTTCTAATTTGTGGTTTAGCTTTTAGTGACCACCCAAACACAAAGAAAACTCAGTCAAAGCTGCTGACTATTGCTTGGTTTTGGCATCAAATTCACATAAAGCCAAGAATTCCACCAAGTTTGCACAATACAATCAGAGACTTTTTCAGATCTCCTTGAAAGATTTACAGGTCTGTGATGAATATGGGCTGGCGTCTAGCAAACTATGACCCCAAATGAGTCTTCCTGTGACTTCATGCTTTGCTAGAGACATCCAGAGACCCACTTATTTGAGACACCGAGTTTCTCCATGCAGTTCTGGAAGGACATCAGCATTGCATTGCCTTGCCAGGTGCCCACACCCTCATCCCTTACCAAGTCATCTCCTGTACATACTCACATTTCCTCTGTTGATATAGACTGTGACTTGACCCTCATCTCTGATCTCAGAAAACATAGGTGCTCCAACCAGCAGGTCTGACAACCCATCAGAATTCAGGTCAACTGCACATAAGGAGGAGCCAAAGTAAGAGCCCATCTGTAACCAAGTTGAGTCACAACAAAGCATTCAGTATCTGCCCACACACAGAAGGAAATCATACAAGCGTGGGTTTTGTCTGATTTGGTTATTCTTTTAATTTCACATGATGACTTGCTGCTTTATCACTCACAAGCACTCCTATATAGAAAGCTTTAGGAATAATTCTGGCAGAAATTAAAACACTTTACTGCAACAGTGCATCAAGCATGAATGTTTTACCAACAAAACAGAAGTTATACTCTGGGACATACTTAAGTGAGACACTTAAAGAGCTTTCTTAGACTAGCTTTTGCTTGTCAAATGCTTAAAACTAGGAAGGGGTGAAATAAGTTTCCCAAACTAGGCTTGGACAGTGATTATTCAATGCCAAACTTCATTGAAGTTGGGTATCACAAACAATCTGGGGATACCTTAAAGAAATAATGAAAGAAAAAAAGAAAAATAGGCAAGAGGCCATGAAAACAGGTACCTAAGACTACAGGTACCTAAGACTACCTCTTGATTGTAGACTATCTTTCTCTATTCTATTTGTATTTATTTGTATCAATCACTGTCAAAGGGCATACTGGTTGTAGGTCTTAATCACAGCCTTTCCTCTCATGTACAGGCAGGTAAATTGATACAGAAACAAAGACTTTCAACGCAAGCTTTTCAGTTTATACACAACAAATGTAAATCATGTTCAATCTCCATTTATTATTGCTTGATAAGCATAATTGCTTAAAATAAAGAAATACATTCATTTCACTTCATGATTTTTTTATATAGGTGAACATTAAGAACTATCTCCCAGCTGGCACCCACATTACAAATTTCGAAACACATTTAAACACAAGAAGGAAACCAAAAGCAAGAATGATATTTCACCCTTATTTCATTCACTTCTACTAAAGTAACGCAAGGCATACTCTTTGAAACCAACTACAAACTATAGCCTCAAAATTAAAAGCTACTTCAGCAGGAAACTGGGAAAGACACCACTTCATATTTGAAATTGAGAGCTGTCTCCTACAAAGTAGGAAAAACTGAGGTTAAAGAATTAATTATTTATATTCTTGAATGCTTTTATATTGCTCATAGGAGATCTCTGACCTACTGTCTTCCATGCATGAACCATAATTACTGGGCATGCTAGAAGATGGACAACAGCAATTCTATTCTATGCGTTCTGTAAGATTTAAAAGTTGCTAAATATATAAGGCAGTGGTGATTGAAGAATAGCATTTCAGTTTGTTAATGCAGATTTTTGTGCTTGTGTGGGTTTAAAGTCAGACCTCAGATATCATTTCATTCCAGTTATTTTGTAGTTTAAGTTCTCTTGTGGATTTTTTGTTTATTTTTTTTAATCCACAAAGGTTTTAAAAGAAATTTCTCATGGTTAAATTTTTCATGGGTAAGGAACAAAAATTATGAAAAGCATTTTATTATGTATTCAGGCAGTTTTCAGGAAAAAGCTATTATTTACTTAACTGCAACATGGTATGTCTGCAGCATTGGTGAGTTCACAGTGCTCACAGTTCAGGTAAGAACCCGAAGTCTGCACACTTAACATTTGGAACAAGGTACTGAATTTTCTTTCTTCTTGTTTGCATTTGATTTCTTAGTTCAGTCTCCATTAATAAAAAAGGAAGGAAGAAACTGGCCTGCTGTTCACATTGGTCTACCAAGAATGTCAGAGCAATGAACTTTCACACCACTTGGAAGGATGCAGTATTTTGTGAGAGATCATTTCCAAGCAGTGCTCATTGCTGAGCAGGTCTGGTTTTGCTTCTACCACAAAACAAAACAAAAAACAACCACCAAACAAAAAAGGTGATTTAGCACAACCTTCTTTTTAAAATAAATTTCTCATTTGGATTTTAGAGAATTTGCAGAAGATGCTAATGAAAAAGAACCCTAGAAGTACTTGAATTATGTAAATACTTGATTAGTGAATTTATATATAAGAGTAAAGCAATTAAATTGAAAAGGGAAAGGTTTTGTCTAAGACCTGGAAACTTCCTTATGGCTCTGTTTATTAGGTTGAGGAATAGTCAGGAGCACATCCTTAGAGACATTTAAAACATTTAAATAGGGAAAGAAATTAACAGGAAGCAATCAAACACAGGAGATGCCCTGGATGAACTGGGAGATCTTTTTATTTCAAGATGTCTGTAATTAATTCTGCTAGTGCAGAGAAAGTAAAATTTTGGAGAGGCCCTAAAATATAAGTCGTACCACCCACCTACACATCTTTGTAGTTTATTTCATTAAATTTCATTAAATTTATTTCATTAAATACAGTAAATTAATATCCCCTATTCCAGGCAAGTTTTTGTCTGGAAATAAATAAAAATAAAAAGATATGGTAACACTCCCAACTTGAGGACAGAGGCAAACACTTTGGGTCTTTCCGAGGGTAGCAGGTCTTCCTAGAGCCAAAAGCCTCCAGCAACCTCTTTTTTTCTGTATTTCTTCTCTTCCAGAAGAATACAGGAGATCTCAGATAAGAGGTATCATTTCATCAATGAGTTATTCCCAAATAAAGCAATTTTTTGTTGTTACCTATAGCTAGGCATACTGTCCACTGTTTCTCCTGCAAAACAGCTCCAGTAAGCCCGCAAATGAACACAAGCTGTTCCCCATTCAAACACAACACCGCACTGGGGAATCTCATTGGCATTCACTAAATTTCATGGAGGAGGTGGGCAGTTCAGCCTTAAGACAGCAGTGTCAAGAACAGAATGCAAGACTGATTCATAATGGGAAGGGAGAAATCATCATCTGTCAAGGCAATGAAACTGCCCCTCCACAAAAAAGTGTAACTGCAATACTCCCCTTGTCACAGCACAACACAGGAAAACAGATTTGCAAATTAAACTAAACTCCAGGTAACCCATATCTCCCAGTAACATCTAAGAGGAAATCTGCATCTAGGCTCACCTGGTGCCCCGTGTCCTGTATCTCAGAGTTACTGCTACAGTCACATAAAACTAAAGAGAATCACTATTACAATTTCCAGCAAGATATTTTATTTCAGTCACATGGGTAGTGAGCAGACATTGCAGTCATGACTGCTACAGAAGAAACAGCATACAGCTGATGTGTAAAACAGGTTAAGCTCTTCTGGGAGGATAAGAAGAAACAGGTTTTGCTGGACAACTTATGAAGGAGTGGAATGAAAATGATGCTCCGAGATGACTCTGCCATTATTTCTCCCCTCTCCCTCTTAATAGAAAACACACATATATAAATGCTTACCTTTTTTCCTGAAACCTGAAAAATCCTTATTAGAGAGCCTGATTGTCTGTCTGTTCTGAAAATATAAACCTGAAAGGTAAAAAAAGAAAAACAGTTAACCAATACTAACTATGAAGCACTTGTGCTTTCTCAATATCTAAATCATGATCATGACTATTGCCAGGATCCAACTTCATGACCACTTTACTGGTCAGTCTTCTTTTAAAAGATGACACAGAGCTCCCCACTGTCCTGAAAAATCACAGGCTTGTCATAAGAAATACTTGAATATTATCTTTTGCCTACTTTCTTTGGCACGCTTATGTATGTGCACGTGTGCAATTAAAAGCACCTAGCCAAGCAACTTTATAACTCTCAAACAAGTGGCATCTGGAGACTGTCTGGAAAGAAACAGGGCAAAAGACTGAGAATGCATAACCCTGCTCCCCTTCCCTTATCTAGCATTCCCTTATCAAGAAAATGTGCTTGCACCTACTGCACTTCAAACTTCATGATACCTATATGAATAGTCAGAGTAGAAATCCCAATCAGACCTCCCACAGTATTTCTACTGTTTCTGTCAGAAACAATTTTTAAATCAGAAAACCATTCAAACACAGGCTACTCATTGCTCATTTCTGCAGTAGAAACTGCAGAATCTGGAATCATCAGGGATAAAAGTATTGATATAAGTTGAAGAACACATCTTGCACCAAAATTTAAGATGTAAAGTGAATGGCTTGTAGAAAGGGATTCCTCTTCAACAGGAAGGCTGGTTCAGTCAGTCTTTGAAACTCCTGTGGCATTTGACAGGTTCCCTCCTAGCAGGTGCTCACACAATTTGCACGACAGAGAATCCTTTATCTCCAAGGCCATGTGGCAGAGCCAAGCACTGGACATTGTTGAATATGTGGTAAGTTATTAATAGGTGGTGATAAAGAGTTCAAAGCTATTTTCAGTCAAGAACACAGCACAGGTTTTACTGTGGACAATTGCTCTATATACACAGGACTCATTTACTTTTGCAGTGGCATGTTTAACAGCGACAGCATGTTGCCAGGTGTCCCAACTCCAAACCCAGTCTTAAATAATGACACTCTTTGTGACTCTGGAGATATGACCCAATCTCACTAAGAATCTTGGCTTTACCTTAAGTAAAAAGGGGTGACAATGCTAATCACTTTCTATCAGAGAAGTGGAAAAGATCAGCTTAGAGTGTTTGGAAAGCCCAACAGGACTGCTTATTATAATGTTCTGTATTCAGCACCTTTTACGACACTGTCATATGTTACTGCTACACACATCCCATGCCAGGGGAGAATAATGTAAGCTTTTGTGACTAGAGCAGTAGTCTTTAAACTACAGAGCCAGCTGCTTTTTTGTGGATCTCTTGCTAGCAGCTATGTCTCCCTATTCCAACTCCTTGTAGAGAAATTAAATTTGTTCCACAGAAAAAATAGGTTGGAAGGAAGGTGCATTGCAGCAGCAATAACAAAACACATGGCATAAGGAAACTATATCTTTCTCATGCACATGCCCTTTCAGTAGCAACTGTGCTGCTACTATATCCTGTATGTCCTAGTCATGCCAGATCAGGTATAAGTACCAAGTTCATCCTCTACTTTTTTCACATTTTCCCTATTTGTGCTGCTATTCCCAGGACGTGGTTATATCAAAAATAATCTGCCTAAACAGGATAGTGTTCTTGGTAGTGAAGACTTCCTACTGCGTGTTATGATTCATGCTATAAAGTACGAGAGCCAAAGGGAGGAAGATGGAAGGGGGCTGTAGGACATCTCTGCTCAAGCAAGTGGTGACAGCAGGTCCCAAAAGGATTGGATTTTGAGGAAAGAGGGACAAAAGCAGATCCTTTACATTTCTTCCCTCCCTCTCCCCACTCCCACTTTTTCCACCTTTGGTTTAGAAGAGTATAAGAGGTCACAGTGCTCATCCTCAGCCATTTTCTCCAAAAGTACATGGATATTCAGCACAAAAGAACCAGGCTTGCCTAACTCACTAGCCATTTCCATCTAGCCATTCACTTGTTTCCATCTTTGGGACATTAAATATATATACGCCCACAGGAAGATCTTATTGTTTCCTTCCTTCTTAAGGGACCATCACCAAGATTTCTAAGTATAGCTGGCAAAAACCTAGACTCTAATACTCTAAACATCAACATACTATGAAGTTTTAAAAATGGCATCAAATCACCTAATCTCACGCTATCAGACATGTTACTTTGAAATAAATACTGAAATAGTCAAATATGTGAATAAAAGAAGCAGAAGACATTCTTTTTTCAAGTATTTTCATTTCTAGGAAAGTTTTAATTAATACCTAAATGTCATAAATCCTAAACAAAAGCAGTGTGAAAGAGATCTTGTCTGTGTCTCATTAAAATGGGTATTGTAAGGACTGGGTGGGAAAGAAAAGGAAGAGGGGTGAGGCATCAGGAGGGACAGGTCAAGAAAATTTGACAGCTTCACCAAACTACCTCACCTCTCCTCTGCTCAGTGCTCAAAACTACCCTGCAGAAAAAAAACTCTTGTCTTCTCATACACATTGGAACTGCATCAGTATAGCATTTCCTTCACTGTTGCATCCAATCACATTAATGTTTCATAAAGAGCCACACCTTTCCAATGCCTCCATCCTGGGGAGCTCCTCCTACAATGTCAGTGGTACTCGGCTGAAAGAAATGACCTGCGGTCACCGCATATCCTGAGTGGTAAAGAAAATAAATAAATAAATAAATAAATAAATAAATAAATAAATAAATAAATAAATAAATAAATAAATAACAACCATGACAGGAAAGAGCTTGAGAAACAGATCAGACAGACAGACCAGGCTTATAAGACTTCACTGCTCCTGGGCTAAACTTAGAGTTCAATAGCCACTCTGCTCAGGATGCACCAATACTCTGTTCAAAAGTTCATGGAGATGAGAAGGGAGAGTGCACCCTCCAGTACCCTTCCAAAAGCTGAGAGAAGAAAGCCATGTGTGTGGAGATGACCAAGGGACACAGGGAGCAGTTTGCCAACTGCAAGTCAAGAGAGGGAAGCACTAAAACAGGAAGAGGCATACACAAACAAGAAAAGTGATCATATGAACACAGAGAAAGTATCATGTCAAAGAGCAACAGTCCCACTTGAAACACACAGAAGTGTCCTCCTTTGGCTAAAATCACTGCCCAAGAAGGCTTGGAAAATCATGTTCCTTTTTGTTTGGGGGAGACACAAGAGGACAGTAGGCAAAGAGGTCAGAGAAGTTAATAGCTTAAAAAGAGTTTTGTCTAGTCAAGAAGAAAAATGTGACAATATATCAAAGAAAAAAGTGTATATTTGAAAGAAAAAGATCAAAGATTCAACTTTATTTCATATATTAAAATAATACATAATAACTAAAGATGAGTAGAGTAGCTTTCCTTCTAAGGCTCTCTTGTATTTGCCTTGCTCTTTTACTACAAATTACGGGGCTCTCATCAACATGGCAAACCCTATAATTCAATTCTATCAGTGACAAAATCTATTTATGTCTGCAAACAGGTAAACATTTACTCTTCATTTAGCTATCACCAAGCAGTATCTCCCAAATGATGGGGTTTTTAAATAGTAAAGGTTAAAGGGACAATGAGAGGACAGTGCAAGCCTTTAGTCAAACAGTATCAACCTGCTGAAATGCATTCTAGGTCTCAACAGTCTTAGGCACTTCAGAGTAGATGGAAGCCTTTAAATTAAGCATTTTAGGAATATTAGCTGGTTTAAAGCAAGTAAAACCAATTGAGTTAAAGATGTGCCTACAGCCAAACCTTTCACAACTTCCTTCAGTTGCCAATGACACATTTAGATAGTGTTATTTCTGCTGAAATAAATGCATCTGCAATACAAATTCTGTAATTAGTTGCTGTACACATTTTAAAGGCACATGTAAGCAGACATGCAGTTTAACTAGTTTAACTAGACAAACTTAATTAATTTACCCGTCACAGAGCAAAAGCAGGAATGTTAAGAAGCCCACCACAATCCAATGTGCTGTTCAGTTAAAATGCCTTTTATATATTAGTCAAAAAAATTATAGCAAAGTAGAGGGGGGGGAGGGGGAGTGTGTTAGAACAAGGAGAGAAAAATTGAGTATTTTGAATGCTTCTTTGCTTCCAGATAAGTATCACTTTAATTCAAATATTTTTCCTTCACCCTTTTTATAAAAGTATGGTACATCACCATTAAAAAAAAAAAATCAGTATCAACATTATAGCATCAAAGCCTTGAAATATGTTGCTGGACAATTTCCTATAGACCAGAGAGCTGCTTACCAAGGTATGTGTACCTCCTGGCTATCACAGCATCATCATTCAGCTTATAATATGTGTTGTCAGTGAGATTCAGTACTTTGACAGTTCCTGTCCAATAATAAGATCCTGGTGCTCCCATGATGACCAGTTCCTACAACATGAAGAACAGAAGTGTGTGGGGGAAAGGGTAGGAGGAAAAAAAAACAATCAAAACTTTACACATTGATGGAGAAGGGACAGGATATTTACTTAGAACACCAATAATAAGTCCATCTGTAACAATCTCCATTCTGTGTGCATTTAGAGAGTATCCTTCCTTCTTCCCAAACATGGAGGTCACTGCATATACCCTAGAGACACACTGCCCTTTTATGGTCCACTTCTGCTCAGCTCTTCTGCTGCAATAGAAGACTTTCCTCAACCTTATTAACCATCAAGCTTACCCTGCCAACATAGTTCTCTGAAAAATCTCTCTACTTGTGGCCTTTCCCAACCATCCTTCAGAAGACCCAGTGACAAAAGTACTCCAGCCCACCCAGAATCCATCAATCAGCTACAGATCATGCCCTGATGCTGCCCAATATGCTACACCAACCAACCACAATGTAAACAGCACAAAGGATTTTGATTTTACAACTATGAAGCTAAACAGCTGCTATGCACTCAACAAGAAGGATGTGTGTTATGTCCTAGGTGGAACATTTTGCCTGGCTCTGTCATCAGATACACTCTGGTCTTTGAGAGACAACCTGGCTATAGAATCATCATAGAATCATAAAATGGCTTGGGATCATTACAGACAATCAGAGTGATTAGGCAAGATCACAGAAATCAGGCAATGTTTGATCCAGCATTCAAAGGCAGATGGTCATGGATAATGCTTTTGAGTCAAAATCAAAGGTATATTTACATTCAAGAGAAATTCACAAAGTGTTGTCCCAAAACATCCAGCATCCTTGCAGAAAAACCTTGCTCCTGGATGTGGTTTTAAATACCTCCAGCAAGGAACCAAATTAAGCCTGAGGAGCATTAAGCCCAGGAAGTTCTCCATGCCCAAAGACGACATGTGAACAGCTGCTTTCCTCACATCTCCATTCAATGCAAGGCCATAGGTGGACTCCATTCTTGTGGAAAATTGCTATCATATCTGAGTCCCCTTCAGGTGACCAGCTCCAGTCGGAGGGGAGATGTTAAACAAGGGATTCTCTTAATAAGACTAGAGGGACAGGACTGCAAAATCAACCAAAGAGCAGAATGTGCTTAGAAATAGCTTTTTCCTTGCTACAGGCCATACCTGTCAGGTCAAAGGATCATTTACTGATAGGAACAACTACCATCCACAGCACTGAATATATTATAGAGGATTGCCTGTTAGACCCAAAAAGCCATTTATCTGCATTTCCTGCTGCCATCAGGCTGAAATGATAAAAGTTCAAAGATATATTTTGAACTAGGGTAGCAAAGGAGAATTTAAGCCTGGGAACAGAAACAGGCTGGAGAGAGCAGACAAGTCAGGAAACAGCTGCTGCAGGCTGAACATCCAGTTACCAGACAATGCCCTTGTAGCAACATTGTCTGCCATCCCAGTTCACTGAAATGGCACAAGGCAATTTCTGAAAGAGAGAGCCTTTATTCTTTTTGTATCAGCCTGGACAATACATTCTGTAGATCAGTGCATATATAATTAGGAATAGGTATGTGTTCTTAAAAAGTTTAAAATAAAACCAAAACAAACAAGCAAAAAAAGCCACAACCCTGAAACATTAACAAAAAAAAAAATAATCCTTGACAAAACTGAAACATAGCTGATAGACTTCTGTCCAGGAAAGAATGCAGTCAACTGTTGTGCATATATTCTACCACACTATCTTTTTTCCCCTCCATCTTTTTGCAACAAAGAACTGTAGCAGAACTGAAAAAAAGTGTTTATCTTCTGTATGTATGTGTACATATGTGCATTATATTCATGCACATGTACACATACATAAACAAAATGATTCAGGAAAGACTGTTTTACATCATCACTTACAGGAAAAAGCTAATGACAGAGAAATACCTCTATGCAAGTTTTGGGATGTACAAAATAAGAATATTCCCTGTTCCCTGAGGACATTTGCCAGAGTCAATTCACTTACACTTGTCCACAAACCTTGAGACACATACACATATGTACGAACCACTGCACAGTCACTGTGCAAGAAACAGATACCTGGGAAGCTAGACAAGGCACTAGGGTGTTTGCTGGTGGGAAGGGACCATTCTCAGAGCTCAGCCCACTGTCCAAGCCATGCTTGGCAATCTTCTCCTGGGGCATGCAACAGGAGAGCCACTTACCAACCCCAACCCTTCCATGCATGTGCCCCGGCTCACCTCGGTGAAGAAGCCTGCGATCCCTGCCTGGCATGAACCATGCTCCTCCCCATACTTCTTCTTGTACTCTGGATGGAAGAAGGGAAATAAAAAAAACCATGGTCATCCCCGGCACAGCACAAACTCTTCACCTGAACCACCTGCATTGCTACTCACACAGCCTGGAAAGACACCAGCATGCAGGGCTCCTGGGTTTTATTACTGTATCAGCCACCAAGATGCACCATGCAGCATACTCACTCACATCAGGGAGAATAGCAAGGAGCCAGCTAGGGAGACAGTCCAGAGTGCTGCCTATGGAGACATTAAACAAGCAGTACCACAGCAGCATGAAAAGAGCAGCAGCATCACTCCAGTAAAGGTGCATTGGAGAACGCTTCCATCTGTGGCAGATCACCACAGCTCGAAAGGGTGGAGCAAAAAGTGATACACATGCCTGTGTCCACAGACTCTGCACTAGGACGTTTAACTCTCATGCCCATTACTATCGCAGAGAAACAATGTGATCTTCCCCAACAATGACAGTCATCAAAGCCCCCAGAAACATTTCTGGTGAGGGTGCTTCAGGACACAACCTCCAGGAAGAAGACAGTGACTGAGGAAAAGCCATGTGTTTCTACATGATCAGACAACAGTCTCTTTTGCAGAATGTTTAGATCTGGTGCTTTTCATGGCCATGTGCTCAGAACTCCCAGCTCACATGGAACCCAACCAGCACCCTAGTAGCTTTTGTTTATGTATTTTACATAGCAATCATTTGCCCTGTCAAACCTGAGGAATTTTTACTTTATCTTTTTGATGATGAGGAGAAAAAATATTTCTAGGAATACATTAAGTACAGGGTGGGGAGCAGGAAAAAGAGGAAAAAAAGAAAATCGCTTTCCACCCTGCCTTAATATTTTCATCTTTGAAGTGTTTGAAACTTACAGCTGGATCAGAGCCCTTGCAGGTTTTTTCCAGAGCATTATTTTCAAATATCTACCATACTATCAACTACTTCCTGTATACTACAGGAAGTAAAAAACCAATTCACCATATAACTTGATAATTGTGAAAGCTTTTTATACCTTTTTTATTTTAAGCCCCAATAACTCATTGCTAAAGGATAAACTTTTTAATTAAATCAATGAGCAAACTGCCTCTTTGGAACCAAATAAGTTCTTTTGGAGTTGCATTTTGTCTTATTGAAGATGAGACGGAATTAATTATAAAAACTGCTGCCTTATTTCAAAATATTTTACGTAGACATATGTACACACAAGCACACCATTCTCCCTTTTGTATTACATATAGTCTTTTCCTAAGATCATAAAGATGTTCAGAATTTTAGACGTTTGCTGAGGTCATACCAGTTGCACAGGGAGAGGTTCAGCTGGAGAGACCATGCAAGAACAGAGACTTGATCCACAAATAACAGTCCAAATGCCCAACTGTCTCGGCCAAGGCAGGGTCCTGCCAAAGCAGATATGCATCCCAGCAGACCAGGAGCACAGCTGGGTCTCCTAGTGGTAATTCATGACAATTCCACTGAGAACTGAAGTCCGTATTAACCCAAAGCTATTCAGCAAGTGTTGGGGTTCTGACTTGCTAACTCTCCATATACAGATTCTCCAGGCAGTACTTGCCTGGGGAAAAAATTTTTTATCATTGTGAACATTTTTTTCATTAAGAGAACCAAGGAGAGGAGATTTCTCCCACCACCATTTCCTGAAAAATAATTCTGTGCATGTCCTAAAAGCCCTGCCTTCACTGTTGCAAGATTCCCACCCTTGCATGATGCAATGAGGAATGTCAAGGCCCATTTGGAATTAAATCTGGTTAATGATATCAAGGCTAACAAGAAGGGCTTCTTCATATACATCAACAACAAATGGATACTAAGGAAAATGTAGGGCCCATTGCTGAATGGAAACAGGGCTCCTTGCAATAGAAATTGCAGAGAATGCTAAAATACTTGAATGAGTTGTTTGGCTGCCTGTTTTGAAGTCTGGAGCGACATTTGCTTTCTTCCAGTCTTCAGGTTCTCTTCGTGCAGTCTTCATTGCCAAGGCCATGACATGTCACAAGTGGAAATGTAAGCACAGAGGCCTAAACACCTCAGACATTGGGGCTGTTTGAGAATTTAAAGCTCTAGTGACACAGAGGAGAGATCAGCATACCACATTCTGGGGGGAATCAAGACAGATGTAGTCCTCCCCAGGGAGCCAGCAGCCCAGTATAGACAGACACTGGGCTCCTGGATTTCAGCCTAACCCTTTCAGCACAAAACTACCCCTTCTTGCCTGCCCTGCTAACTCCCATCTGCAGTGATGTACACCTGCCTCCACACCCAAGCAAAATTCCTTTGCACCCATGAACCTATGGCCAAGGGGTGCCACCCATTCTAGATGGTCACATCCCAGCATCACAAACTTCTGTCTGCTATCTAGAGCCAGTCTGCCTCTCCAGAGAAATGGATGAGCCCAAAAGGAATGAAAACCAAGATTGCTTCTACCTCGCCTCCACTTCAGTGCACAGTAATGACATCTGTCACTCAAACATAGCCAGCCAGCTAGCCATGAAGTGAAGCAATCAACTAGATGGAAATTGTGTGGTTATTGTATCAGCTCACATTTTTAGTACACCTGAATAACAACCTTTTCATGAGGTTAAATTCATTTGTTTCCACATAGCTCCAGGCAGTAACTGTAGTCAAGGACAAATTTGTTGTTTCTACACTTCCTTATTCTTTCTTGTCTGCCTGCCAACTGTTGTGCATTCCTGATTACAGAGATTGCAAGTCATGAAACTGCTGCAGCAACAGCTGATAGCAAAGCAGCATGAGGAGGCTGAGCCTGGAGGAGGTTGCAGCCTGTGCAACTTCAAAGATGTGGCCTGAATAATACATACACGAAAGAAGAGAAGATGGCAGTGGTTTGTAACCAGGATGATCTAAGTTTACAAGAGAAGTGAGACCGAGGAAGGAGTAAGTGCAAAAATCAACACACAAACAAAGAATAAGCTTTGATGCGTGACAATTCTGAATGTAAATGCCCCTGAACTTTCTCTTTGAACAAAACTCTCCGCCAGTCTCTAAGCAATTTTCAATGCCATAAGCTAAGCTACAGAGTCTAATAAAATAATCTATCACCCTCAAAAATGTAAACTCTCACATGCACTGAAAACTTTTTGTTTCCAATCTTAGTGTTTCACTACTCTAGGAGGAAACAGTAGCAATCTTTCTGACCCAGCATTGTGATACTGGGTTTCCACCACAAAGCAGGGATGTTTTGATGGCTCCCAGAAAACCAAATGTGTTTGGTCCTGCAGGAAAAATTACTTTTTCTTTTGGAAGCAAAGCATATGAGCATGTGCTGTTCCTCTTATTTACTAACCAAAGGGACCATCATTCTCCCCCACTTCCACCATTAAGTCTTACCACAAAGGAGTAGGAAACCATTCCAGCTCTCTTCATCAGCTGGGCTGCCTCTCACAGTACACAAAACCATCCTTCTTTGCAAACCAAATGCATTTGGGGGGATGAAGAGGCACCTCCCCTTTCTGGAAAGCCATTAAAACCATGGGGAAAAATAACCAACTGAAATTACTGCCTGGAAAACTGTGGCTCCATACATCAGCTATACCACAAAGGACATCCAGCTCATCTAAACCAGATTAGTTTCTACTCGGAGAGATTGTATTTAACTATTAACTTTGCTGCTGTGTTCTAATCATCTCTCAATTCCAGACTTCTGTCAGCCCTTTCAGGAAAGCCAGACAAGAATAAGATGGATTCAGACTACTATGCTGTTGCACCAGTGCCATCTAGTCAGGAAATTTCCATTTCTTCCATAGATGGACACTGATGTGCACTCAGCTGGCCTGCACCCTTCACCAGCTGGACCTTATTGCCTCAGCTGCACTAAATACAGGGCTTCTGGAAGCAAGCATGCTACTGTCTACCCTTATTTGCACATGGTAAGATCTAGAGAAGGATGAGACACTGGAATCTTGTCAGGCAAAGGCATGTGTCCTAGTGCAGGGTTTGCAGCCACAGGTCTGGTAGCCTCCCAGCAATGGCCACAGAGGCTGTCAGTGTAGAAGCACTTCGGATTCGATACTTTGCACTAGCCATCCATCAGGAAGTGAAGGAAAAACATTACAAGGATGACTGCAAACTTATTTCATGGCAAACTTTAAACAACGAACTCCTCTGAACACCACAGCTATCTCTCCTGGAGCTTGTTTTATCTAAATTTAAAGAATCAGGAGTAAACAAATGCAGCCATTCCTTGCGACACTCTGATTTCATGTCTGATGGCGTGAGGGGACTGGGTGGAAATCAGTGCCAAACTTTCAGTTTTCCCTTTACCATGCAGTGAAATTAAGCCAGCATAGTACTGCATCAACCTTGCCAACTTTCCACTGGCTGCTCTATGTGTACTAGGCCCACACATTTCTATTTTTCAGCAATTCCTGGCAAATATCCTGTCAGATTAACAGCAGTTTTACTCCAAAAACATGACGCAGAGATAAACACAAGTAATTCTTCTGTTCCAAAAACCACATCCCAACCATGGCTTCAGGCAGTGCAGGAGCAGTAACGCAGGCTCAGAAGGAACCCCACTGGCATCCCTGCCTATGCACATTGTGCATAAAGTTAATATCAGATGATTTGCAGTGTATGACATCAATGTGAGGCCTTATCCTGATTTTGCTGACAGTAACAAGGAGGGCCGGGAGGCAGCGAAGGACAAATGCACTAGGACAGTATTCACAACATGTATGTACTCTACAGCACAGCAGCTAGCATGGCCGGGACAAGTCCCCCCAAAAACTTCTCACGTATCAAATAATGACCAATTCCATGTCAGGGAAACACTCAATGCACAAGTGTATGCCATCTCCAAAAGGTATGTTGGTTTGCAACAGCAGATTCCTAAGCGAAGCCCAGAGGGAGGTGAGAAGCCACCTCAGAAGAATGAGCATGAAACAGATACAGTTCTGCCGCAGACCTGGCCACTCAACAGCAACAGAGAAACTTGCCAGGACAGTCACTGCCTTATCCCTCTCCAAATTACTAATGCCAGCAGCAAGCCTGCTGCTGGCTGCTGACAGCTATGGACAGGAGGGCAAACAGTTAAAAGCAAGTAAGTAAAATCAGATGTCTTGCCCACAACAAACCCTGCTGTGTTTAGCCCTCCAAACTCCCCCACTTCCTCAGGCTCCTACAGTGGAAGGAAAGGAAGTGGACTGAAAGGAAGGAGGAAGCAAGATCCCCAGAATGTTCCTCTCAAGGCTAAGAATTTTTAGGAGATAGCTAACAATACACTTGTGCCTCTAGTTTAGTTAATTGCTCTTTGTCATGGAGACTCTGTCTTTAAAAAAGGAAACGTGATATAAAAGTCTCACATGCACTAGAGTAGAAGTTAAAATGACAGCACACAAGATTTGGTGCAGAACCAAAAGGCAGAGCCATCCATGGCTCAGAGCTGGAGCCCTCCCTCTGCATCCACCTCAAACCCAGACCTTAACAGAGCAGCAATTTAATATAAATTTAATATAAATTCAAAGTGAGGAAAGTAACCCTTCTCTGGGTACCACATCCCAATCCTCTGATAAATGACAACATAAAAATTAAAGTGTTTCCATAAGATAGGCAAATTGGTTCATGATTGCAACATAATTCAGGATTTTTATTCCATGTAACAGTGAAGCATAAGAGGCCAAGCTCTTATCTTCCCATTATTTACCTAAGTGGAGAGCTGCTGTCTCCAAACACAATTCAGAAAGTTTTTATTCCTCCAGTAAAGTGCAACCATACACTTTACCAGTCACAGGACCCAGTCGTTGTGCTCCTCTCCCAATTTCATCCAAAACTGTCACCACAACTGTGCCACAAGGCAGCCACATGTTACAAAAAAAAAAAATATATATATATACAAATCAGTAGTGAAGGTTACTGTAGTACTAGAAGTTTAGCAAGGGACATTATAAGTCCTACTACTGGTCTGACTCCTTACCTTCATAGCAGGGCAAGAGTTTCCTCCCTTTGGACTGCAGGTCAGGAGGAATTATGTTGCAGAAGCCATGGGGCAAGATGTACTCTGTCTCATAGTAGATGTTTTTCCAGCGGTGCGCACATGCCTAAACAAATCACATAACATGGGTTATTGGCCCAGAGTCACAGGAGATCACTCTGACAAAGGCAGAGCATGCGTGAACAGGACCACTCAGCATCACCTTAACCCCACAAACCCACTGTACTCTTCTTACATTCCACTGTTTCTAGATAAAGTATCTTCTAACTGTTAGCTTCTGCAGCTCAGGACATTGTCTGACCTGGCAGCTCAGATGTCAGCCTTCACATGTATATAACTAGGAGAACAAGAGATCTCAGAGCCTATGCTGGAAATTTCAAAATCTCTGACTGTGCATGAATCCTCACAGACAGCAAAGCTTTTCTAACTAAAGATGCACTAAACACAACCCAGCAAAGCCAGAAAAAGGTGAAAAACAGGAATAAAGACATTGAAAGTACTTAGAAGGTTACTAAGACTGTATTAGAAGGTTAAACCACCAGAGAATGCATGTGTGAGTCAAAAGTTGGTTTCCCACTGGGAAAGGCAGCTCTCTGTTCTGGTGACAGATTTGCTAAGCCTTGCTTACTGGTAGCAAATTCCAGTGAAAATGCCACAGATTTTGTAGCAACAAGAGTGGCAACATTAGCCAAGATGCAGACAAGTTGAAGAGCTTTATAGTGAACAATGAGATTATAATGAAAAACCAGACTCACCGAGACACTTGCTCAGTACAACTGCCACACACAGGCATGCATGCAAGAACACCTTCTCAGAACCCGTTAGTTCCAAAAATTAACACTGCATTGCTGCCAGCCAAACCACAAGTTGGCTTCTGCTCAGGATTTATTTGGAATAAAAGAAAAGGAAATGTGAAACAGCAAGGACTTTGAACTTAACACATGCCAGACCATATCTCCAGTTGGTCTGAGTCTACACTGAAGTCACTGTAGATGTGTCAATTTTTATCATCTAAGGCTTAACCCCATGTCAACAGAGCAAGTCTCCATGCTACATATCATCTCTTCCACATGCTTCCAACTTTTCCAGGAGGCTTTGCATCAACCAATCTTCACAAACCCCATATTTGATCCCATCCTCCCCAGACAAGATACCCTCTATCTTTCACTTCTCTGTGCTACCCCACTTTTCTGCCTCAGCACCTCAGAGCTACCCATCAGAGCATCTCAACATTGTTAAAAATTATATCCATCCATAAAGCAGGCACAGCTGTGTCACCTCTCCACTAAATCATCTGGGAAGTGTATCAGCCACTAGGAAGCTCAAAATTCAATCCAAGTATCAATAGATTTCAATATGCTTATGTCCAGAAAGACATAAATAGGTAACACTACTCTCAAAGAGCAAAATCAGTTGTGCAAAAGCCTGCTCTACTGTTAGTAGTGCTGCATTTGGAGTTTGATATTTATTGCTTCCCTAGATTCCTGTGCTCAAAGAGAGGCACATATTTCCACATATGGCTATCACAGAGGGACAGTGAGGGGGTCTGGGGACTGCAGAAAGTTTTGCACCACACTGCATGCTGCAAGCTGCCACCTGTGATGCAAAGGATCCTTCTAAGGGCACTCCACAGCCAAATGCATGTGAGAATTACAACAAAGAGCAGCTTTGGAGACTCCCATATGCACTTTAAGGAGCCTCAGTTATGATTTCCATCCCCATGCACTACTCATTCAAAATTCAACAGCAACAGACAACCAACACATGAAATGCTCATTTTCAGCAAAACCAGGAAATAGTTTCTCTCCTGATGAATCTGTGCTGTGAGCACAAATATACACATGCACAATCCTTGCAAAGACAATGCCATAAAGACACATACCATTACAGTGGCAGTCAGGTCAATCCCAACTCTGGATATAAACTCAAATGGAAACAGACCAAGGGTATTTTTTAGCTTTTGGAAAGATAAAGGACTGTGGTATTGCAAAATCCTTGATATTTTATATTTCAGAAACTGCAAGATATTCACATAAATTAACTTACTAATTAATCTCTCTCAGAAGAGTACAAACAATGGATTCAGGGAGAGCAGCAGCATTTCATCACAAGCAGGTAGCTTTGCTCAGGAGTAAGGTGCAGAAGGCAAGAAAGATAAAATAATATAATGAGAGAAAAAGCTACTGCTGGATAAGAAGTATGTCCAAAATCAACTGGAGGCTATGGGCTCAGTCTAGCAATTCTGGGCACACTTAAACCAATTTGTTATGTCCTGGGTTAATGACCACTTTTCTGTACCTTCATCATGAAGGTACTGTGTATAGTGTATTCAGCCACACTATAGTTCACCACTGACTACCTGAGTCTGCAAACCTTCAAGGGATGAACTCTCCTTGGTTACCTGAGTCAGTGCTTTCCCAGAGTTCCCTGTGCCACAGCTACAGAATTTGACATTCTCACAATGGACCAGTAGCTCCTCTTCTTCCTCAAAACTCATTGCTCTGCAGACAGACAACCAGCATATTTGCTTCCCTGCCACGACACATCTGCTTTTGGGCCGTCTGTCTTCCCAAAAGTGTTTAGAGTTGATTACAGTTCACTGTTGCTGTTTCATTCAATGTTGCCAAGGCAAGGTGATGTACTACCAAAGGTGGCTACAGGCTTCCTTCTTTGGTAGCGACAGCATATGCCTGAAGAGGTCTTTAAAACAGAAGTGAGTTTGAGGCAATTGCAAACAACTGACAGCCTATGCACCCTGTTTTAGTGCAAGTCATACGTAAGTCCCTGTGCACTAAGGAAACCATCAGAATACTTTGGTGCTCAGCAGCTGCTGCTCTACCACAGAACAGGGGAGAAATGATGCAAACCCTTGAAGCAAAACAAAATGCTTCTGAACAAAGCAAGACGAGGTATCTATTGAAGGCAACACTGCGTTACCACAATATAATAAATAGGCCATTTCTGAACTGCTGACACTTGGTTCTTTTGCATGTTGCTGCAGCCACAGTTTTATTCCACAGGAAGAACAATACAATGACAGAAGTGACAGGTATTTAGAAAGAGCAAGACTGAAGGATGTGGCTTATCACCAAATCACAATGCACTGTCCCTGGTTTCTCTCCCAACAAAGGTAAACGGAAGAATTTTACTCGTTCAGTTTGGAAAGAGCGGGCAATCTCAGACATATTATTGCATTGAGATTAATGCAAAGACTGGCTGATATAATCCAAGGATAAGAAGCCTTCTTACTTAATCTTCCTCCTACATTTGTTTATATCCTCACTGTTTGATGCTTTACTATTTAAGTCCATCACACAAACACCAAATTCTGGTTTAGTAACATCCTGGCACAATATGGGCTCAAACACAATCCACATTTTACCAAACAGCAGCTAAAGCCCTCTAGCATGCTCCTCACCTTTCCCACTGCCCCTTGAGTACTCACTGAAGCTGGCAGTCTAATCAGGCAACTGGGGAAGGCTGATAAGAAAAAAATTTAGGCCACTTCACAGTTTCAAAGCAAAAGCAACAACTTCTTTATACAACCCACAGTTAAACCGTAGAACTAGTTAATCTAACACAGGATGTCAAGAGCATGAATATTTCACACAGGCAACTACACTTGTTTATAGGAAAAAAAACCCAATCCATCCAGGGCTATTGACCAGAAAGATATTACTCTGAATTAAAGGAATCCCTGGAAGAGATGACGTAAATAGAGCTGTAATGTCTGTCAATATAGACTCTACACACTCTTAACTAAAGAAACTCACTCATGCCATCTAGCAATTTAAAAAAAAAAAAAAATTGGCAAACACAGCTATGAACACTTATTCAGACATATCTTCTCAGAACACCAGTTCTTCAAATGGGCTTTAAAGAAAAGCTACATTTTAAAGAAACACTAATCCTTAAAATTAGAAGAGCATGTGTATTGAAAATCACCTGAGGGAAAATCACAAATCTTTTTCCATAAAAAGTTCTCAGAACACAGAGTAACAATGACCTGAAACATCCACGTAATTTCCTTCCACAAAGGAATCTGTACGCATTCATTTCAGGCTCTGTTTACACACAGATGCACACAGATGTATAATTAGTAGTTTAAGATTTTGATAATAAATAGCAATGAGAATTATATACTTAAATATCCTCCAGCATGTGGGCATGATCTACTTGGTGAGGGGCAGCATAATCTTTTCAGATGGCTGGATTAGGATTATTTTAAATCAGTATCACTTGTGGAGACATTTTACCAGCCTAAGCTGCACTGAAAATAAGCACACCACCAGCTGCGTATTTTACTTTACCTACATTTCACTTTTAACCTGCTTTATGTGTGAAATTTCTACCCTCTCAGCCCTAATCCACGACTGCCCATGTCTCTCATCCCTGTAGCCTCCATTCAGCCAGTCAGCACCTAGCTTGGCAGTTGCTTGCCTTTTTGGCCCACCAGCATGCCCTTCAATTACTGCTTCTGTCTAGGTAGATGACCCCTAAGCATCAGCTGCAACCTGTTTCCCCTTGAACCAAAATACACAAACGTGCTATTCTTAAAATATAATTCTGACAAGAAATTTAGCATCACGTAAAAAAAAAAGTATGAACAACCTTCTAAAAATTAGGATGAATTTGTCTATATCAGCCTGATGACTGGACAATGAAAAGGATGCTCTCTCTCAAGGGTAGCGTTATCCTGATCAATGCAAGTTACTCCTCAGTTGTCACACACACAACTGAGCACACATACAGCTCAGGATACACCTTGAAAATATGAATTGCTTGCACTAGCACGAATGCCTAATTTTGTCCTCTGTTGTACATGTTTACAGTGTATTCCATTTATGGCCCTCTTTCTCCCTTCCTCCCCTAGTCCTGAACACATTTAAAACATCCAAGAAAAGTAAAGGTATCACCTAAGACACTGACAAGGTGTATATCAAGACAGATGAGGGGAAAAAATATCACAGTACTGTGACAGAAAGCTATCAAACCCACCTGTTTTCCCACAGGGAAGCTGGTACACAAGGATTTGAGGCATAAGCACCTGGACTCTAAGCACATATTAAAAAAGTCTTTGAGGGAAGGAAGTTTGTCTTCTTGCCTTTTACAGGTGGTTGGCATAGGAATCACTGCACAAGACCTTTCTCACTAGCAGCTTTTTGACAATTTGATGTTACATACAAGGGCAGTCCTTTATACCACTGGAAAGATGGGGCCATCTGAAAGCTCCCTACTCACAAACAGTGCTGTTTAGAATTAGACTGCTGTCAGGATAACCCTGATACAACTTTGACATTTGCCTGCCACATATAATATGCACAACATTTTGCTGCAAATTTCTTTTTATTTCTGTTAACTTCCCTGCAGACATACTCACCTAGGTAGACAGTCAAAACCCAACCATGAATGTATATACAGGCAATTATTGATCAGAATGTAAAACACCCAGGCATTCTAGAAAGGGTTTTGCCCAGGACTCTACAATAACACAGAAAAAGTTTTGCAAAGAAATATTGCATCCTAAGGATCACATCTGGTCTCCTTGTCCTGTCTATGTGCATAGTAACCACACTGAAGACATTAAGTCCATCTATATAAAATTAAGACATCTCTATTTGCAACTCTTCTACCTTGTTAATAGGAAATTAATATAAAGAAATTAAAAATATGGCCACAGAGAGCAATTTTACATTTTTCCTTTTAAGTTTTGAGACGCAATTCATATGCTCAAGGAAAATGTATGTGTTCATATTTCCTACATAAACACAGGCAAACTACAAAAAGAACAACTTAGTAGAATACCTCCCAGATAAATTGTATTTATTCAGTTCATAGATATAAACCCTCAGATTTAGGAGGATGTCCTTGGCTGAAGCAAGTCAGGTGTGATGGCTTGGAATCCTCCCTCTATACAGTCTTTAGACTGGGGCTCACTTTTGCTTGAAGAAAGGGACTACAGAAACTGCTGCCTCTTACTCTGGACTCCCAGTCACTGCCAAACACAATCCTGTTGTGCTTAGTCAGGCAGCAGCTACATTTTTAACAAGATCAAAGATAAGCACAGACTTACCAGCACATTTCCACCAGCCTTTGGCTGTCTAGCTAGGCTCACACCCATCCATTCATTGTCTCTGTCTTCCTTACAGGTCTTCCCACAGAGCATGCCCCGAGAATCGCCTATAGAAGAAAAAGGAAAGGCAGCAAGGTAAGGAGACATGAGTTTTAAATATGTACCAAAGAATCCTGACAAGAAAAGAGATTGCCCATCAAACATCTGATGATGCTTTTCTTTCCCCCTGCCTCCTGATTATTTATTAGTTCTTGAATGTATTAATTGGGGCAATGTTCTCACTCTTAAGTGGCACCATACGCATACACAGCTTAGGATAGACCCTGTTCCCAACAGCCAGCAGCTATTGCACTATGTCCACAGCTCTACCTAAATGAACCATCAAATTATCAAGTCAATGGGAGAGGTATCAGATTGACTCCTGAATGCAATTTTGAAAATGAGATCAGAGGCACTTAAAAAAAAAAGGAGGCTGAAATCTGTAGTCTTGACAGGCAGCATTTTCATAAACCCATGACAATTTACAATCTGGTAGCAGGACAAATCACTTAGCCAAAACACTGTTTTAACACATATAAGCTTCATAAACAGAAATTCTACTTAGTATAAGTATGAAAAGATGAACAATACTAATGTGCCCTTTTTTATAGGCAGAGAAAGTAACTTGTCACCAAGAAAACCCAAATGTTAAAATGCTTCAATCTTTACCATCATTATCCAGTATGAAATTTTAAATCATAATTTTACTTTAGGCCTCCACATTCCCCTGCCTCAGACAGTTCATCAGAGTAACTGAAGTTAACCCTGATCCCATGTGATAGCATACAAGCATTCAGGTCTCTCACCAAGACCACTTTAGGACAAAAAGTAAACTCAAGAAATTATTTGCTGCATTATGAGGGAATCCACAGATCACCACATTACTAATAACTCTACATATCATGAGCCCATCACTGCATTGCCTGGGGTCATCTTATGCACTCTTACTTCAGCACTGCCTGGAGTAGGCAATAGCACTCCAAAACACTTAGGTAGTCACCAATATGCCACACTGAAGCAGGTGAAGAAAAGACAGCAGCTTAGGTTAAACAGGAAAAAAAAATCCCTATTTACCTGGTTACTCCCTGGAAAGAGCAAGAGAGGCCAACAGGAGGACACCAGCACCACTGGGATGTTAGTTTGTAATGCTGAAGAGAATATGACATTTTTGCTACTTGTGTTCAAAATCCATCCAGAAAGGCTGGTGACTCCTTCTCAGTATGAAGTTGGCCAATTTGAAGTTGGCAGAAGGACTGCTAGACATGTGGTTTGGATTTTTTGCTTGCCTCATGCTGTCCCAAAGCATCATAACTACCCACCTCTCCTCATATCCAGTTCTGTGCATCTTCTGTCAGGGTTGGTATGGACTCGACATTTAAACACTGCTCCTGGGGACTGAACAGAGGTGCTGTATTTAGATTCTGCCTTGGGAGCACCAACCAAGACCCTGGAAACCAAAAGCAAAGCAACAAACTATTAATTTCAGAAGGAAAGAAAAAAACCAACAAACACCACCAAGGCTCACATTGCCAGAGATTCACCAACAAAAGCACTTTTCTCAGCAACCTTGTAAAACAATGACAGTGATTCACAAACTGAAAACACCACACAAAATAAAGGTATTTTTCCACAGTGAAGGCATAAATATTTTTAACAAATTAAATTTCCATTAGGACTGTACCACATGTGACACACCCTCACCACACATCACCCAAAAACATTTAGGAAAGCATTAGGATGGACAACAGCATCTGCATCTATTTTCCCTTGGTTTTAGCTACATCCCTAGCAATACAGAACAGATACACTTGCAAGCAGACAAAATCTGAATCTGCATTCTTGCCAGCCAGCCCAACATTTGTAAGTTTGTTTAGAAAGTGGAGGCACCCCATTCTCAGAACATTTTATATAATCAAATCTTTAAAAAAAACAAACCAACAATAGAAGCAAATCTCTTCCACAATACATTGCTATCAACCAACACTTACCCTTAAGGATGTGAAGACTTTACCTGGACTATTTATCCTACATGAGATCTAGTGTTTCTGGGAAGCACTGCTTCCAGAATGGCCTGCTCTGACCATAGGGTTACCCTTGAAATAAAGATGGTGAGCACTTTTTAATCAATTGTGTTAGGATCCAGTTAAACTCTTTAACAAGCCAGCTTCTACATTCTCATGCCCTAAGGGATGCTTTTTGAGGAGGATAACAGGAGAAGCACAAGTATTAAAGGAGTCTGTTTCACTGCCTCCTCGTTAAAGGGACAATCTTTCTCAAGTGGTTGTGACCCCTGACCTGAGCAAGTGAGGAGGAGGCAAGTTAAGCAGGAGGAGGGCAGCGGGGAACACCAGTTAGCTAAGTAACAGTTCAGCAATGCTCTTGCACTGTCACACATGAAAAAGCTTCTGAATGTAAAAAATCCTCACTAAAATTAAGTCCAGGGTTGGAACTGAGGACAACCATCTTAAAAAGGCTAAGGCTCCAGAAGACCCCTGTACAGACCCAGGCTGCTACCTAGGAGGCAGTAGCAGACCAAGGAGACACTGCTCTTGGTTTAGTCACTAAAGAGCTATTGGTGCAGAGTCAGTCTGCATACACAACTCTCCCACCCACAGGCGGATAGCCCAGCACCAACCTCAAAATGGATGCTTTCCCTGTTTTAAACAACTTTTCCCTCACCCTCCAATCTAAAGATCCAAGCCAACCACCACTCATCATTACCATCCCAATATACACAGGGAGACCCAAGGCACAAGGTATGCACCTGTCCAGGTTCAACCTGAGTCATCTGTAAGAGCTTCTCCTGCATCAGAGCCTCATCGATACAAAGCAGGAGCACATCTCCACTCCTGACACACTCCCCTGGATGCTGGATGCAACAAAACTGTCCTGTGGCACTTGATACATTTACAAAAATATGAGAAACCCAAACGTTAAGTGACCATTTTCTCTGAAGTTTTATAGGCTAAATTGTATCATTTGGAGAATTTTGAGAGAATTGCACTCTTGCCCTCTACAACACACAAGTGAGAAGAATTAATGTCCAAAATAATTAAATTGCTAAAACCTACAGAGGCTGCAAAGTTGGGGAGCAAATGCAAAGGAGCTTGAAAAATAGCTCTAAATGGAAATCCTACTAGGCAGGCAGCAGATATAAAATCAAATGCCAGTCATTTCATTTACACAGGCAATGAATGCATAATATTCACTTACTGACATTCACGAGTGTCACAGTTTGAGAGGCAGGTATCTGCCAAGAAAGGCAGGAGCCTCCCTTGGGATGGAAAATGTGAACCCCTTCCCTCCGAATTACTAGTATTTTGAAATTAAGGGACTCACAGGCAAAGATAGGGTAACAGGAATAACAAGTTCTTTACTAGTGTGTATATGAGGCAAAACAAACAACAACTATAACAGTAACAACAGAAACAGAACCACAATCCCACTGACAGCCTTCTCTCAGCTGTGAGCATTTTCCCCCTTGGTGCAGTGACGGTCACAGCCGGCAGGGGCGCTGTGGCTCCCACTGGGCAGGGCAGCTGCGATGATTCCCCCGCGGCTGCAGAGGCCGCTCTGGCACGAGCTCGGGGGGCACAAGCCA
>VZRX01005281.1:0-17307 GCA_013398075.1 Notiomystis cincta | reverse complement strand
ACAGCCCATCACACTCCAGTACAACCCATCACACCCCTACACACCCCTGAACTTGTCTATCACCCCAGACTCCAGCTCACACCACCTTCCCACTGCTTGGCCCTTCTTCCAACAATTAACCCACATCACACCCTGTTGTACCCCTGAGTCTTTCAGATGGGGGAACAGGAGGAATTTTTTACCCATGAAGGCTTTTCAAAGCCAGCCAGAACCCTGTGCTCGAGGTTCCCAGCAAAGGACACCCTGCACCCTTCCTGGTAACACCCAGATTTCACTGCCACCAGAACAAGCTGCATTGAGGAGGGTCCTGCCCTTCCAAGTGGAGTAATTCCACTTGTAGAGCTGGGAAAACTTGGATCACAGTTGTACAGACTGGCTGCATCCCAAACTGGAAATCTGCAGGATGCTGCCATAGAAAAATCAGCAGGTCTTAAGAGTCACAGAATCACTCAGAATCACTCCTCTAGCCTTAGAATTCCAGAATCCCAGAATGGTTTGGCTTGGAAGGGACCTCAAAGATCCTCCAGCTCCCCTGCCCTGCCCTGGGCAGGGACACCTTCCTCTAGACCAGGTTGCTCACATTCCCATTTGGCCTCATTCCAGTACTATTGGACACACACCTGACTCTCTCCTCACATCTTAAAAAAAAAGAAAAAATAAAAGCCACAAACACTGAAATCCCAGTTTGCTGTGGGTGCTGCTCTGCTGCCTGGTGCAGACATCCTCCTGTGGGAGGGAAGGTGATACTGTGCAGACTTGTGTAGGTGAGACAGCCTGGCACACTCAGTGCAAAGGCTTTTTTATCAAGCATATCCAGGGAAACGCTGCAGCTTGCTGGAGTAGGATGGAAACAGGCAGCCCAGTGCCAGAATTAGAAAAAAGCTGCTTCCCAAACTCAGTCTTGTCAAAGAGCTTTAGACAGAAGGATCCAAAGTGTCTGAAAAAACCCCACAGATTTCACCAAGCCCAGAAAACACAGTGTGGAGGAAGGGGTGCGGCTGGATGGGACACCCCTGAAGGTGACAGTGCTGGAGGTAACCCTGTGCATGAAAGAGGAGCAGAACACCAAGAACTTCACCCCACCCCTGTCAGGAGCTGGAATGAAGTTTTGGGGGGCATGTGAGCCCTCCCAGCACATCCACATGGCTGTGGATGTGTGGAGGGGCTGAGCTGCAACACGAGGTGCCCAGACACCCTGGGGCCAGCACAGCTGAGCTCCAGCAGCCTTCAGATCCCTTCCTCCTCCTCCCTGGAGAAGTGGCAGCAGCAGCAGCAGCTTGTTTTCAGAAGGGGAAGAAGTCATCACACAAACAGTGACTGAGGTGGCATCTGGAGCTCCTGCCAAGGGCAGAACAAGTTTCTGGCAGGGCCTTGCTGCTTTGTGGGATGAGGAGCATCTTCTCCATGCAAGGCAATCCCACAAAGCCTCTGAGTGTGCTGGAGGCAGGACAGGGTGATCCCACCATCTCCAGCATCACTCCCCCCCCCTCTAAAATCCAATGGCTTAATTGCATCTACTTGGAAAACAAAACAAAGCAGCAGCCCAGCACCTAAAGCCTAAACCTAAATGTGCTGGTGGGGAATTTGAGATCCCTCTCCCCACAGTGTTACACCATTCCAGGTCTTTTCTGTGCTCTGTGTCCAAACTCCCCACCAACAGCTTCCCAGGCACCTGCACACTGGAAACCCAGAGCAACAACCTGTGTTCACCACCCAAACATGGCCAAATTTTGTGGAAGAGTTCAAAACAAAAATCCCCAAACAAAAAAACCCAACATTCCCAAACTGGTGAATGTCTTTATCCATCACAATCCAGCTGTTCTTCACCACTTCTCAGAGGGCCACAGAGACCTGCTAAGCACAAATCAAATTTGATTAATCCCCATCACCACCCTGAACTGCAGCTTTGTTTCACTCTCACCTTTCATATCTGTCAGCACCAGAACACAGAAGCCTCACAGGAAAAGTGGCACACAAAATATTCAGCCAAGAACAAAGCTCAGGTTGTTGTGCTGGTGGGACATGGTGGTGCTCTCCAGGCACCTCCATCCTTTTTGTTTGTTTCTTAGCAGAGAAATAAATAAATGGCTTTAGGTGCTGGGCTGCTGCTTTGTTTTGTTTTCTAAGTAGATGCAATTAAGCCATTGGATTTCAGAGGAGGGAGTGATGCTGGAGATGGTGGGATCACCCTGTCCTGCCTTCTCCAGTGACCTCACTGGGCTGAACACACAGAGCCCAGAGCCCCTGGGGTCCAAGCCCAGCCACCAGGTCTGTGACAGTGAGCTGGAGGTCCTGGCATGAGACCAGTGTGAATCCAAGGATCCCACCCCAAGGCTGGATGAGCCTCTAGGGGAAGAAGTCTGTCTCTCCTAATGAAAAAGGAAAGAGAGTGGGTTTAGATGGAATATTGGGAGAAATTCTTCCCTGTGAGGGTGGGAGGCCCTGGCACAGGTGCCCAGAGCAGCTGTGGCTGCCCCTGGATCCCTGGCAATGTCCAAGGCCAGGTTGGATGGGGCTTGGAGCACCCTGGGACAGTGGAAGGTGTCCCTGCCTATGGCAGGGGCTGGAAGGAGATGAGCTTTAAGGTCCCTTCCCACCCAAACCTTTCTATGATTCTGTGTTCCTAGATAGTCACAGCTTATGTGTCTTGGAAAACAAACTGGTTTTTTCTTTCTTTCTTTTTCTGGGAGGATACAGAGCTTTGGGATAAGCAGGAGGTGACATGGGCTCACCAGCCAGCATTCCCTGTGTTTCACAGAGCAGAAAATGGCCTTGTAAACTTCAATGAAAATCTCATGAGTCACCAATTGTTTTTGATTCCCTTGTCTGGCAGCACAGAAATGACTTTTGCATAATCCCACAGCACCACTTTGGAACTGTTTCTGCTCCTGCTCTTGGAAGCTTTGGCTTGGTGCACTCACAGCAGAGCCCCTCTGGGGGGGACACCCTGGGCATTGGTGCCACCAGCTCAGAGTGGCAGCCTGGTACCCTGACAGCAGGCAGAGAGTGCTGCAAGCAGGCAGGGCAGGGGCCTGGGCTTGCACAGAAATTCCTCTTGAAATCTCCACACAAGAAAAGGGAAACACCTCCCAAGATGTTTACCTGGGGCTGCAATAACAGGGAATTCTCACAGAATCATGGAATCACAGATGGTTTGGACTGGAAGGGACCTTAAAGCCTCTCTCCTTCCACCTGTGGCAGGGACACCTTCCACTGGGCCAGGCTGCTCCAAGCCACATCCAGAGGTTTCACCTGGGACATTTTCCCCCAGGTGTTTCCAGGGCTTTCCCTGCCCCTGTACCCCCAGCACCCCGCATGAGGTGCAGCTGATGGGGTTTCCCCTCCTCTCACACAGCTCTGCTCCCTCCTTGCCCCACCAGCTCTGGGACTTTCTTCATAAAGGACCATGAATGCAAAACTGTATTCACAAGCACATAATTACCAAGATGGGTATTTTCTCCTCTTAATTAGCAATGCCGTGGTGCTTTAATTGCTCGATTAAAGTTGCCCACAAGGAAGGTTTAAGGTACATTAAATCTGCTGATTGGTTCATCAGCATGAATCCCACCAACTGGAAAAAATTAACTGGCTTCCAGATTGCCAACCAGACTCTCCAGATCCATTTCCACCAGCTGTGTCCCAGAGGAGGCACGAGAGAGCCCAGCAGTGCTTCCTCTATCCCCACCTCTCCTTCACTTTGGGGGCTGGAGAGGAAAGGGTTCCAGCAGTGGCAGTGTCCCTCTTCTCTTCTCCAGAGGAAAAAAGGACAATTTTTGGCTGAAGCAGAGCTGGGTAAAATCTAACCCAGGGCCAGATCCTCGTTCAGCCACACAGAGCAGAGCTGTGTTCGGTGGCTGCTCTCACTCAGGCTACAAACACCCAGCCTGGTGTGCAAATGGGCTGCTGGAGCAGGAATTAGGAATTAGGAACTGCTCAGTTCCTGCTCCCTCATCACTGTTTTCCATCTAAAGGGAACATCCAAGCTGAAGGTCCCAAGAACAGTGGAGGAAAAGCAGGCAGAGCAATCAGAACACCCAGAGGACAAGATGCCTGTTCCCAAACTTCAGACAGAAATGTCTGAATGGCTCCTGAAAGCCATGGATATCCAACAAAGAAGCTCTGGGAGCTGCTCTAACATCCCCCTGCTCTAACAACAGGGAAGAGGGCCTGTCCTCCCTTCCACATTTTACTAAAGAAAACCTTTCCTGGGAGATTCTGTGCTCCTGGGAGTCCCACATGGCTGGATCCTGGGGGGGTGGTTTGTGTCAGCTCCCAGAGAGCAGCACCGTGACCCACAGCCCTGGCACTGCTGCTGATGCTCCAAACCAACTCCCCTCTGTGTGCACAACCTGAGCAGCTGAACAGACTTCAGCCCAACTTGAAGTTTTGCTCAGTGAACTGGTGAGAGATGCAGCCCAGGAAAGAATTCAGATCTGACTCAAAAGGGGGACCCTGATGCAAGGATCATGGATTTACAAGGACCAAGGTCCATCCAGCAAGTGCCACCACCAAAACCCAAGCTCTTGGTGCCTCAGGAGCCTGGCAGCCCTCCCCAAAGAGGGGCTGGTAGGAGGGATGTGGATGAAAAGCCACTGTCCTCACCTGCCTGAGCCTCATGTCCACCTCTCCACCCACCCACCCACAGGATAGGGTGCTCCTGTCCCAGCTCAGCCTCTGGGGAGAGGGGCATGGGCCCTTCCCTGCCCAGAGAAGCACAACCAGGCTCCCCTTTCCCATCCCTCTAATTGCACTGACCTTATTGAAATGGGTCTCTATGTGTCCTGCTCAGCAGCTGCATATCAATAAGGTGAATTGTGCTGATTGTCTCCTTACCTGATAAACTGTGGGACAGATCCTTCTCCCTCCTGCTCTTGCTTGTTTTGCTGTTTAGGCAGAGCAGTTGCTATTTGCTGCATGTAAGAGATGTTAATGTGTCATGTGTGGACTGTTGCATTTCAAGGAAGAAGGAGCAGCACGTCTGAGGCTGTGGGTGAGGGGGTGAGGAAAGAAAAGTCCTTCAGAACCTTGAAAACAGAGGGAAAACCAAGTGGGCTGTGCTGTCCCAAGAGGGGTTTCATCCTTGGGGTGGCTGTGGCACAAGATGCTGTGGGACTGAATGCTGGGAACGTTAGGAGCTGGCAGACCCCAGGATGCCATCAGCAGAGGTGGGAATTCTGGCTCAAATCCCATTTCTGCCCAGTCAGGTGCTGTAGCACCTGTGCCCAGTCCCAGCTGGAGAAGAGGGTTCTCTGGAGAGGAATCTGGCAGAGGTATTAGGCACAAATGTCTGGTGTGTGGGGACTGTGGCACATCCACTGCCAAGCCAGCTGGAACCCTCAGATGGTCCTGATCCCAGGGCCAGGGGCTGAGATCTTCCCCCCTCAGTCCCATGGAAACTGCCCCTCACATCCTTATGGCAAACAGCAGGACATCAAAGCAAGCTGGACTGTGTGGATCCTGCTGGGATGAGTGCAGGAGTCAGAGATCCCAGCCACCATCCTCCTGCCCCAAAAAAGAACCAACAGCAAATGACAGCAAAGCCCCAGACCTGGCAGTGCCCAAGGCCAGGCTGGGCAGGGCTTGGAGCAACCTGGTCAAGTGGAAGGTGTCCCTGCCCATGCCAGAGGGTGGAATAGGATGAGCTTTAAGATCCTTTTCCCAGTCTGGGACTGTACAACTCTGTAAGGGGGATGAGGGGCAAAGAAGTTCCTGATGTTCCCACACATCTTTCACCTCACCCCTTCCTTCCCAAATCTTCTGCTCTGAAAGGCTGGGAACAGCTCTGGCTATGGTCTGCTTTCCTGAGCTGTCTTCCATCACTCTGGCAGGCCTTTAGAAAAATGAATGTTAAAGAGGAGGGGGAAAAACCTCCACTGTTCAAATATCTTTAGCTTTGACAAATAAGGCGCCCGGCAGTGAAAGGCAGAAGGAAATTAATTTGGAATCATATTTTAAACACTGCCATAGAGGCAAAGTATCTTCTCTAATTTCTCCCCCTCCACACCTCCTCTCTGCAAGAAAAAAAATGAATTTCCCTGATATTTATAGAAAGATTATTAGGGCCACAAGGAGTGATTTATATCATCTCATCCCTCTGACCAAGAATGAAAAATTGCTGGGGCGACAGTGGCTGGAATCCTGCTTTTGTCCACCTGACAATTAAAACGGCTAATTTCCAACTCCAACAGATCTGCTGGGCTTATAAATCATCCCCAAGAGGCACTTTTCAGCCTGAAAAATGAACTCTGCCCCCATCAGGCACGAGATCAGAGATTTGCACCTGTTTGCCTTCATGTGTAAATGCACGTCTTGCTGCCCCACCAAAGGAGGTGCTGCCCCTGTTCACTCATCAAACTGTGCTGGGGCCAGAAAAACGGGACAGGGAATCAGCAAGGTGAGACAACACTGAGGTCAGAGGAAGTCCAGTGACATTTCTGTCCTGTTTCTGATGTCACAAGGCTTGGGGAGTTTCACCAGAGGGCATTGCTAGGTCTGAGTCCATCTGCAGGGCCACCTGGGGACGTGCTGGACCACACTTCCTCCTGTGGCAGGAGCAATCCCACCAGCAAGGGGTAGGAGGTCAGAGAAGGAGCTCTCCCACAGCTTTGCTGCCAGGAGAGAGCAAATCACAGGAATTTCACAGTGAAACCAAGGAATCACATGAAAATGAGGCAGGCAGAGCCCAGCAGCAGCACCACAGCCTCACTCAGCCTCCTGCCTTTGGGGTGGGGCTGTCCTGGGGCAGAGTGTGCAGGACAGGGCTGTTGGAGGGGGATACAAGGAAGGGCTGGCTGGTCCCTCTGAGCCAAACTGCAGCTCCTTGCAGTGGTGGGGCTGGCACAGCCAGCCAGGAGGCCCAGCCCAGTGCCCCCTCCTGCAGCAGCACATGCCTGGCCCCCACACATCTTGCACCCACTCTTTAACATGATGGAAGACCTTCTCTGGGTTATTAGAGCTATCCCAGGATAACTTCCAAATCGACTGTCACAGACAGGAGGGGTTTCAGATAAAAGCCTTTATTCTGCCCATCCTTCCCACTCTGTGGATGGAGACCTGCAGGAGCCCAGCAGCCCCTGGATCCATTCCAGTCTGGATGTCCTAACCTTGAGCCAAGTCTCCCTAAGACAAATGCTCCACTCGACGTTACCACGAAACTCAAACAAAGGCCCTGCACTCGTATTTGTGCTGCTCCCCCTCATGAAGAAACAGAGAGCAAACAAATCTGTGTGGAGGCCCCTCCTGGGGAGCCTGTGCTCTGTACACACACGTCCCTGTGCCTGCTGCTGGTCACCCCACTTCCTTATCACAGTTTGTTCAGAAGCTGCCCAGTGGCACTGAGGGCCCCTGGGAAGGCTCCCCACACCCCTGGATGAGGGGCTCTGCAGCAGCCCTGGGAGGTGAGGGATGGACACAATGACCTTGTTCCATCAAAGCTCAGTGTTTTCCTTTCTGCTTTCCTCCCTTTTAAACCCCTGCCAGCAGTGGGTGTTTTGGAGAGGCCAAGTGGTGCCTTGCTGGAGCACACCAGAGATCTCAGCACCAGTCAGAGCTTCTGGGGGCACTGAGCTGGGATCTCTGGGCCATGGTAGGGAAAGATGGAGCCAGAGCAGCCCCTGTCCTGATGCCAGCCAGTCCCCATCCCAAAGCCATGCCCTGGACCTGTCAGAGCCACAGGAACTGCCAGGAGTTTGCCAGTGATACCAGCCACACACTTTGGAAGCGTGAAGCCAGCCAGCAAAGGCATGGACAGCCCTGGGCCTCCACAGAGCCTGGCTGTCCCAATTTCTGTGAGCAGGCTCCTGTCCCCAGCCCTTCCCCGACGAGGCAAGAGCCCCTTGCAGCCACCCCTCCCCCTGTAGGCACTGCAGGCAAGGAGCAGGGACTCACCCATGCAGGAATCCCGCTGCTCTTCGTAGCCAGCACTGCACACACACTTCCCAATGGGCACCAGCCACTCCCCCTCGGCACTGCAGTACATTTTGGGGGTGTCTCTTTCCTCCGAGTGCCCCACGCACTCTCCCCGCACTTCCACTAAGGACGACGAGTCCGCCCCGGTCACGGCCTCGGAGAAGGAGGCCAAGTTCCTCACTGTGGCCGGGCACTTCTTGTAGTAGACCCTCACAGAGACGATGGCAATGCAGGCACCGATGTCCTGGAAGGCCAGGTAGAAGCCCCTCTTGCTCAGGGGCCCCACTCCCCGCACCTCCGTGTTGAGCTTCAGGCGCCGCACGCCCAGGTCCACGTTGGTGAAGCTCTCGTCTGCCGCGATCGTGTCGATCTTCAGGAACTGGCTCTCGCGGGTGCTGCTGCCCAGGTCCCGGTCAGACTCCAGGTAGTAGAGGTTGAAGGTCTCCTTGCAGGTGCCCAGCACGCCTGGCATGCTGTTGCAGTCCCTGAGGGTGAATTTGATCTCGGCGTAGACACGGCGCGCCCCGTCCCGCTGCACCCAGTTGGTCCGCAGCCAGTTGTTCTGGTTGGGGGCCATGACGTTACACACCTGGTAGGTGTGGATGGGGCTGAAGAACTCGTCCATTTCATTGACTGAGTCCCACTGTGGGACAGAGAAAACAGGTCACTCCAGGTGTTCCCAGCCCCAGTCTCAGTGGAGGTCAGGGTGCCACAGGGCGGAGGGAAATGAGAAGGTGTTAGCTGCACTAATTTGGGCAGGGACACCCAGCTGTGGGAGGAGCAGCCCTGCTTGCAGACAGGAATATTTGCTGATGGCAGTGTGCTTTTGGGAGGGCTCCAAGCCCTCCAGGTTATGTCTGTGAGTCCCTTTTCCTGGTGCTCACCCTGTCATTTGCAGCAGCAGCAGGACCCACCTGCATGGTGCTCACTTGGGTCTCCTCCAGCTCATGTGATGTCCACACATGAACTAAACCGGGTGCTTTCCTTCTGGAGAAGGAGTTTCAGGGTGGACACCAGAGGCTGAAGGGGAAGCATGTACTGAGCACAGGAGTGTCAGCAAATGTGAACCCAGAGGGGCTCAGAGGCCCCTTCTTCCCTGCAAGGTGATGCCAGCGTGGCTCCTCAGTATGAGCCCACAGTGCCCAGCACAGAGGCTGGATCAGGGCTGGCCCTGGGAACCTGGATGTTCATGGCTTGACAGCTCAGGGGTGAAAATTCCATATACTTGTGGCCACAGGGTGAACCTGGGGAGGAGATGCTGGCAAAAGCAGGATGCAGCAAGCAGGATTGCAATGGAGGTGGTCCAGTGAGTTCAGAGGGACAGGGACAGGGTGTCACACAGGGGAGGGATGCTAAGTGGGTTTAAGTGATAAGAAGTGAGAAGAAATAGTGATATTTTGGATATGAGTTCCATAGGTGAGGGACAAGTAGCACTTAGCTGTTGGGGGCTACAGGACACTTCTGGGGGCTCAGTCTTGCCTCACCACTCTCACCAAATGCCTCACCAGGACTCACAGACTTTTGCTGCACTGGGAGCTTCCCACCACCTCTTCAGCTCACGTTTCTGCTCCAACCAGGTACTCCAATCACACCCCCATGGATGGGCCTGGGACCCCTTAATCTCATGAGAGAAGGGGAAGAGGAGCAGAGGAGAATTTCTAACCACCTGGCTTTCCCCTAAACTTAGAAACAGGCTTTGAAGTCCCACCCCAAGTCCAGCTGTAAGGGGCAGCCCCAGCTGCAACACTGCAGAAACTGGGGAAGGCACTGGCCCTCCTACTCCTCTGCCTTCAAATCATCACCACCTTCCTCACCCCAGCCTCAGCATCCTCCCCCTCCTGCACCTTCCTGGGGTCCTGGCTCTGCCTGGAAGCTGGCAGGGAGCAGCCCCCACCTCAGCACCTGTGTGTACCCAGCTGCCTGGGGGGGTTGGGGCAGCCAAGTAAATCCCAGCCCTGCTGCACAGAGCAGGAAAACAAATCTTTTAGGCAGCATTATAAGGACATTAAAATAAACCTCTAGGCTTGCTCTGACAGGGTAAAAATGATGTTTTCTTATGCGAGTGGTGACTTGTGTTTCATTAGACACAAGCCCAACAGCAGACCCGAGAGGAGGAGGATGCTCAGCTCAGAGGAGGTGAGCCTGCAGCCCTCACCCCAGTGATGTGGGAGCTGACAAGGATGCAGCTCCCTGGGACAGGCACCCACCAGCCCCACTGCCAGCAGAGCAGGGACAGGGCACAGCTAGGAGAGCTCCAGGAGAGCTCCAGGAGAGAGGTATCAGTGATACCTGTGAGACAGCCCACTCCCTTCTCCCCTCTCAGATGGGAATGGGAATGTCCTTCCTCCTTTGAGGCTGTTTTTTTGAGGTGTTGTGGTGCCTTCTGCTCCTGTGGGGGTGATCAGAGCAGTCACTGCAGTCATGTACACCTTCAGTTTTCTCCAGCATCTCCAGTTTTCTCCAGCATTTAGGACAAAACTCTGC
This sequence comes from Notiomystis cincta, assembly GCA_013398075.1. Taxonomy (NCBI): domain Eukaryota; kingdom Metazoa; phylum Chordata; class Aves; order Passeriformes; family Notiomystidae; genus Notiomystis; species Notiomystis cincta. The sequence continues at coordinate 6,915 of VZRX01005281.1, read as the reverse complement.
TTCTCTGTCCTAAGGAGCTTAATGCAAGCTGGAAAAGGCAGCAGCTCCAGGTGCAAACTACAGTGGAAGCTCATTTTAAGGGAAATATGCTGGTGAAGAGGGTCAGACTCAAACCACACTTGCAGAGAAGAAACATTTTTGTGACACATTTAAAAAAACTGTCTTCTGAATTCCAGAAGTGCCCAGGTTTGTCCTGGGACCACTGGGAACACGCCCTGCCCTCCAGTGCTCAGGTGGGCAACACGGAGAGGGGCACAAGGACGTGCTTGGCCAGAGGGGTGAGGGCAGCTCCCCTCAGCTTCCCAAGCCCAGGGACAAGCCTGCCGAAGGTGCTGTGACACCCAGGACACAGCTCCGGGCTGCTGGGCAGTGTTTGTCCCCTGCTGGAGCTGCAGAGCAGAGCAGCTCCCCGCTCCCTCTTGTGCTCACGCCGCTGCGGCGCTTCCGAGGGGGTGGAAGTCGCTGTCGAAATTAATCGAGCACAAATTAACACAACATCTGTTTCCTGTCTTTTCCCTGCTGGGTTTCCCGGGGGAAGTGAAGCAGAGCTTCACAGAGGAGACACAGGGGTGAGGGCAGAGCCGTAGGGGTGAGCAGGGATGTGCCCCACAGTGCACAGCCAGTTCCCCTCGGCATTGCCTGTGGGGCCAGGGCTCTCCACGAGGGTCTGGCAAGGAAAAGATGAGCTTATTGTGAACACCAAAACGCTCATCTGGTTGGTTTTGGTCTCCAGGCATTCCCTTCTCTCCTGTATCTGGCAGAGGAGATGGAGCTCACTGGTGTTGTGTCCCCACATGCCCAGAGCTGGCAGCAGCCTCCCTGGGGACAGAGCAGAGAGAGATAAATGCCCACATGCCAAGAGCACTGCCAGAGCTGGCAGCAGCCTCCCCAGGGACAGGNAGCTGGCAGCAGCCTCCCTGGGGACAGAGCAGAGAGAGATAAATGCCCACATGCCAACAGCACTGCCAAAGCTGGCAGCAGCCTCCCCAGGGACAGGGCAGAGAGAGATAAATGCCCACATGCCAACAGCACTGCCAAAGCTGGCAGCAGCCTCCCCAGGGACAGGGCAGGAGGTAAATCCCCACCTCCAAGCACCAGCAACAGTCAGGGACAGCCACACCCCAGGGTGAATTTGGAGAGATGCACCACCACTCTTTCAAACTCGGTGTTTTTGCACAGCAGTTGCACTGTCAGTCCTGTCTCAGGGCCCCTTGGGATCCCAGTCTGAGACCAGCCCAAAACACCACACTTGGCCTGCAGAGGAAGAGCTCTAAGGATGGGGCAGGCAGGCTGCCCGAGCTCGTGGCTCAGATGCCACAGTTCATCTTCCCAGTGTGTCACAAGGCAACCAAGGTCCCACAGGCTCTGCCAGGGACCAGGAATTGCAGGGCTTTGGGGATCACAGAGTCTGAGAATGGTTGGGGTTGGAAGGGACCACCTTGTTCCAGCCCCTGCCATGGACAGGGACCCCTCCCACTGTCCCAGGCTGCTCCAAGCCCTGTCTAACCTGGCCTTGGACACTGCCAGGGATCCAGGGGCAGCCACAGCTTCTCTGGACCTCCCCACCCTCTTCATGGGGAAGAATTCCAATATACCCTCCTTCAGCTTAAAGCCATTCCCCCTTATTCTTTCACTGCTCAACCTTGCAAAAAACCTCTCTTCAACCTTCCTGTAGGCCCCTTTAGGCACCAGAAGGGGGATGGAAAGAGCTCTTCAGGAATCCCCACGACTGGAAGGGTTTTCTGCTTCCCTGGGTGGCTCTGTGGGCAGGAGGGGACACCTGTGACACTGGGTACCACTGGTTCCAGAACACAGGCACTGTGTGTGCCCCAGGCACTGAGGGCTCTCAGTTCATGGGCTGAAGTGGTTTTATGAACCAAAGCTCAGCTCAGCCCCACCAGAGTGATAAGATCCCCCAGTGAGATGGAAATGAGGACATCATAATTAACGTGGTGAGCGCAGTGCTGGGGGAGGGCCTGATTGCATCTGCACTCAGGAGTTTGCCTAATGGTTTAAATTAAAGTCAACACCAGCTAGAAAAAATTGGCCAGATTATGAAAGGCAAGAGATACAAACCCCAGATATCTGGGCAGCTGAGTAAGGTCTTATAAGTCTCCCAGGGCCTGTGTGGCACAGCAGAGGAGAAGGAGGAGGAGCAGAGGAGAGATGTGTCCCCCTGGGGCAGCAGCTCAGCCTCCCACCATCCTTGCAGTGCAAAGGATTTCCCCAGCCCTGGGACAGCTTCCAGGGGGGATGCCAGGTCTGCCTGGCACAGCAAAACTTTTGTGGCCACTGAGACATCCGGCACTTTCCTCCCCAGCACCTCCTCACACCACTGTCACACTGTGAGAGGAAAAAAAGAGAAGGCTGTTATTGCAGCTATAAATCATTAGATGGGAGGCCTTAATGGAGATAATCCCCATGAAATCAGTCACTGCTGTGGCTAAGGAGGGATTTGTCAGGCAGTTAACTACCCTGAGCTTCACTGCAGGTGATTAACTCCTGGTAGTGACCAGCATCTGGGGAATTAGCAATAACCCAGCATTTACTGAACAAGCACTGGGAGATGAGCTTTTATCTCAATTACCAGTCTTAATCTTTATTTTCCAGTGTTCCATTCCTACACTTTTTTTTCCCCAAAGAAAATTAATTTCACTGCAGCTTGAGCTGTAACTTGCTGGTATTCCTGGATCCAGGTAGAGGCTCCTGCTTGGAAGAGAAACCCAAGAAACAAGAACAAAGTGAGGGAGAGCAGAGACATGGCCTAAGCACATGGGAGAGCCCCAAAATCTCTTGGTGCTCTAAGAAGAAGAGATGAACCTGGAGGGGGGTGGAATATCAAGGACACAGCTTGGACTGGGGATGGGGTTTCACAGGGTGGACTTGGGGCAAAGGGAGACTCTGCTCCATGACAGACCCTGGGGCTCATCCCAGCCATGAACTGGTTGTTGGCTGCAGGACCAGACTCAGGTCCCCATGTGTGTCAGCATGGCTCTGCAAATGGGCTGAAATCCCCATTCTTGGTGCACAAATACTGCAGGGAGACCATCCTGTGGCCATGTGTGTGCCTCCAGCTGAGGGCTCCAGCAGAGCTGGGCCTTTCCTGGCAGAGCTCTCCCTGGGGTGAAGCAGGAGCAGCCTTGGCTAACTGTGCCATGGGGCCTCAGGATACATCCCTTTCTGAGGAGCAAAGGGGAGGGATGGGGAGCTCCAAAGCCCTCTGAGGGCCCTTCCTGGTGTTCCCACCAACAAAGCCAACATGGAGCACGTCAGGTGGGGTTGTGTACAGGGCCAGGAGTTGGACTCCATGACCTTGTGGGTCCTTGCAGCTCAGGACACTCCATGCCCCTGTGACAGACGTTGGGTGGCAATGCCCAGCAGTGCTCTGGGCTGGCCCCAGCCCCTGCAGCAAGGGGGAAGCTGTGGGGCCACCACAGAAGGTGCTGGTGGGGGTGGATGGGGAGGTTGTGGGCAGCATGGGGGGGCCTTCCTCCAGCACTCAAGGTGCTCCCATTCTAATTAGCTCTTGCAAGGCATCATTCAAGCTCCTTAGATACCCTGTGTCTGAACAAAATCATTTCCTGTTTGACTTTGTAAATCAAAGTAGACAATACAATAATTATTAATAATATGTTGACTTATCTCATCAGTGTTTTAATTAGTCAGTAGAAAGGCAATTTGCAAAGGGGCTGATCAGGCTCTCTCTGATCCAGCAGGTCACATGCTGAGCAAGGAGAGGGGAGAGAAGGGCACTGGGGCACTGGGGCGTTGTGCTGGGGAGAACTGGGATACAGGAGGCATGGCAAGGAAAGGGGCTGACCACACTGACAAGAGTTTAATTTTCAATGCAAAGGGAATTGTTCTGGGAAAGGAGAGAGCTGCAAAGCTCCTGGGAGTCCTTTGAAGTTCTAATTGAGAGGAGCCGCAGCCTGCGGGACAGGGATGCTCCCGGTGACCCTTCTGCTTCCTGCACGTGTCTCTGGGCTGGAGGTGAGGGGGGCAGGCAATTAAACCCCTGAGCAGCAATTACAGCCAATTACCCCTCAGTTAATTGTCTGGCAAGAGAAAATGTCAAAACAGGCCAGGCACAGCTCCCTGATGGCCTGACACTCCCAGGGCCCACGGCACTGCTGGCCCTTGCTGTGCCCACTGCTCCCAGCTCCTGCTCCTCTGCTCTTGCTGGCCATGGCAAGACAGAGAGGGGAGTAACCTCCCAGTGAGGCAAGTTCACCTTGCCCACAGTGTGATGTGGCCTTTGCAAGTGGTACCCACCCAGTTTCACAGTGCTGGGGCACTGCACTGCTGCCCTGGCAGCTCTGGCATCTCCCAGTCAGAGGAAGAAACCTCTGAGGCTGCTGCCTTTCCTCTGGATCCTTGGGTGTGACAGGACCTGCAGGGGCTGGAACAGCAAGCCACAGGGCACTAGGCTGTGAGCCAGCAGACACAAGTCCCCTTCTGCAGCTCCTCAGGCTGGGGACCAAGGCTCTGTGCTGCTTAGTGCCATGAAAAGACCCAGGCAGAGCTGCTCACCTCCTGCTGTCACCCATGTGGTGGCTCTGAGGCAAGGGAGATGTGGGTTAAGCAAAACAAACGTGATTTCATCCAGCAGTGCTGTCCCTTGGCAGGAGGATGCTGTGTCTGCCCATGGATGGAGCAGACAGACTGTGGGGAAATCCTGCACCCTGCAGCACCCAGGGCATGCTCCAGCTGTGGCCCAGGCAGGATGGCTGGCAGGCAGCAGGGATGGGGGGCACTGCCACCCATATTTCAGTCAGAGTATCTAAATTAAGGAAATGGCAGCAAAAATAAATGGCCTCAATGAAAATCTGCCTACACAACCCCAGCCCAGGCCTTGCAGAGATACAGCATGGGGCAGGGACAGCCCCAGGGACACCCAAGGCACTGGGCACAGATGTGACCAGCAAAAGGAGTCCCTTTTTTAGAGCAGGGATCACCCCAGACCTGCCTGAAGAGCTGCCTGGGAGGCAGCTGCTCAGAGCCAAACCCAGAGCAGGCACTCCAGCCCAGCTTCCCTGAGACAGCAGCCCCCAACCCATCTCCTGGTGACAGCAAGCAGACCCAGGGGCAGATTTGCTACTCAGAAAGCACCTGAGGAGCTGAAGGAGCAGCAGGGAGGTGAAGGAATGAGCTGTGCTTTCTGGATGATGTGATACAACAGCCCATGGGGGAAGAACCACGGTCCAGACAAGTGTTTAGAGGAGCCATTAAAACATCCAGCTGGGAAGAGAGATGCAAAGCTGAGTGTGTCCAGGACAGTTCCCACACAGGTGTGTGGCCATCCTGTTGGTAACAGGGCCACAATGTGGGCAAAAGCACAGGGGAAGTGCACAGTGGAGTTACCCCACCACTGACTAAGGTCCTGTAGGACTCAGCAGCATTGCCAAGAGGTGGCTCTGCTGTTGGGTGTTACACAGCACTGATGTTGTGAGCCTCTCTGGTTTTCTTTTACTTATTTGGCATGCAAATATTGTAATTACTTTGTATAATTTATGATTTTTATAATTTACTCTTTATTTAATTTACTTATTAGTTTATTTAATTTGTTATATATTATTTAATTTATTATGTAGATTATTCATTATGGGAACAAGGGCCTGGGCATGGGGTCATCTAGAAGGGGAGTCTTGGGCAGTCTGTGAGCAGTGAACAGTCTGACTAAGGGGAGGAATTGCCTAGGGAGGGATTAAGGATGGAACACTGCATGTGGACAATGGAAAACAGCCCCAGCTTCCAGAAAATCCCAGAATCATTCTCAGAAACATCCCTGATTCCCTGATTCCCTGACTGTGCATCAGGCTCCTCCAGGATGGCAGCATTTGGCAGCAGGGCTGGGAAGAGATGACAGCTGAGTAGTGCCAGGACAGCAGTGACAGCCAAGGGCAGCCATGAAGAGGACAACATCTGCCTCATCCAGGCAGAGGCAGAAAAGGTCCCAGCTGGAGACTGGAGCCAGGCAAACCCTCCCAGTGATGGGTTTTTAACAGGGGCCTGTTAACAGCACTGCCACAGGACCTGGAGGATTTACCAGCACCAGCTATTTTGCAGCCAAGGATGTTTTTTCCTCCAAGCTGGGCTGCTCTGAGACCTGAATGAATTGACAGGTCTGAAGGCCTGTATTTATGCAGGAGATCACATCACATTAGTTCCACAGTCCCCTCTGACCTTGTACCTCTCAATCTCTCTACATTCCCAAGGATACTCATCATTGCAACAACTAACTGCTAAAATTAGAGCTGAGTTAACGATTTAATGTATTTACATACATGATAAAGCCTGATAGAAATCTGTTCATTGGTATTATTATGAATTCACTGTTCTGATCACTCCTTCTCAAGCAGTGCAGGGACTGAAAGTCTCAAGCAACAGATCAATGAAAATTATTAGAGGCCTGGGAAGATTTCTGTGGGAGGTGGAATTGAAAAGATTAGGACCGTTTAGTTCAGAGAGAGGATGAAAAAGAATGGACATGAAAAATCAACACAGCAGCAACAGCCAGGTAGGCACCCCAATTTGGCACATTTTGTACCTGCAGAAAGCCCCACTGTGCCTTGCAGTTGGTCCTCTGTGTATTTACAGGATTGTTTTTGTTCACTAAATGAATTAGAGAAATACTTCCAGCCAGGTCACCCTGACTTGTGAAACTCACTGCTTCCAGAAAGCCACTGTGGCAGGGAAAGCTGGGCATGGAAATTCAAGTGAAGGGGGCAAACCTGGGCATAGAAATGTAAGTGAAAGGGGCAAACCTGGGCATGGAAATGCAAGTGAAGGGGGCAAACCAGGGCATGGAAATGTAAGTGAAAGGGGCAAACCAGGGCATGGAAATGTAAGTGAAGGGGGCAAACCTGGGTATGGAAATGCAAGGGAAGAGGGTAAACCTGGGCATAGAAATGTAAG
>VZRX01005273.1:203575-256204 GCA_013398075.1 Notiomystis cincta | reverse complement strand
CCCCTGGCACTGCCCAGCCCGCCTGCCCCTGGCACAGCTGGGCACAGACACTCGAGGTGAGGCATTGCCCCTGCTCGAGGAGACGCCTGAGCTCCCACCTCCGCTGGCAGCACTCGCTCTGTAAGGCAGCAGCGTCACTGAGGGGACGCCAGCAGCTCCCAGGCGTGGGTGACCTTGAGCCTCCCCAAGCAGTTACCTTTTCTGGACCTTTGGCACACTCCCAAGGGATCTTTCAGCCGGAATCTCCACAGCCTAAAATAAATTCAGCAATATTCACTGCGGCATCCCTGCAATTCTTTTTTGGGATACCTGACGCTTATGTCCCAACCTGGGGCGGAGACGGGTTTTGGAAAGTTTATCTGGGTGCAGCACCACCACCAACCCAGCAGTGCATCCTTGCAGAGAGCGATTTCTGCCTGTCTCTCCCAGCCAGAGAAATCCCATTGTTTATACATGAGAAGGTGGGGAAAGGGGAGAGGGTGGAATAGGCTCAGCATGAAGCACGATATATCCAGACTTGGGCCTCTAAATCTCTTTGGCCAATGCTAGTCAGCTCTGATTTGTATCAAAGCCCAATATTATCATTTACTGAATATTAAATGCGCCACAAATGGTTAATATTTTGTGAGCAGTTGGTCACTGGCTGCCTGTAGCACTGAGCAGTTGTCTCTTACTCTGTGTCAGCCAGAGTCTTCAAGTTTCCTCCTTTTCACTCCTGTAAGTTTGTCTGTTGGGCTCATGAAGCTCATGGAGAGAAGTGTGAAAACTCACCCCTATACTCCCATATTTCCTTGGGAGGCACACCCTGGCAAACTGTGGAGCAGCCAAAGCGGATTTGGGATGCCCTTGGCACTCACAAAGACACCCTTGAGCCCTGTTGCCCCATAGCAAGTGCTGCTGGAGGCTGTTGACATCATGGAGGAGCTGCATGGCCAGGCTGGGCTGTGGCAGTGACCAGGCACCTTCCAGAGCAGCAGGGCCTGGGACTGCCTGATGACAGAGCTGAATAAATCATGGAGCAGAGGCACATAGTGGAGAGTGTGGTGGATCCCTGGGAGCTTTTCCATCCTGTGCCTCTGGAGGTCCTGTGAAACCATGTGGAGAGGGGTATGGCATCCATCAGACACATCCACTGGCCTGCTGGAGCTCAGGACACAGGCGCCATCTCCAGCCAGAGCAGAGGACACTGCCACATGCCACATGCCACATGCCCACTCCAGTGGGCTTCAACTCAGGTTTCCCTCAAGCTGAATTGATGCCACCCCAGGGCTCTTTGCATGTGTCACTGCCTGAATTTTGCATCCCTACCTGGAGACTAAGCTCCCAGTTCTCCCAGTAAGATACAGGTTTAAATACGGGTCATGTTTCTGCTGTTCTCCACCAGCAAAACAGCTGTTTGCTCTAAACAAGAAGATATTTTTGTAAGAGCAAAAGCATGAATTATTTCAAACTTGCCTCAGGATGAATTTTCAAGGGTACTGCGGAGAATGTTTCCACAACAAAACGGGAGCTCTTTTCCTGCTGAATTGTTCGTGTTACTTTCGTGAATGCTAGAAAAGAGGCTGGCTTTTTTTAAATGTCAGCAGATACCTGGAGTGGGAATTTGTTTCCTAAATCCTTTGGAAGTGATTGTTGTTGATGTTGTCTATTCTGACTAAAAGTTCAATTTGGCAATTTTTATTAAACCTTGCTGTTTGGTATAGGCAATTAGCTTAACAAAATATCAGATAGGATCTCTGCTGTGTTTGCAATGCCTGTTGCTCTGATCCCTACCTGATGGGAAATGGTTTTGGAGGAGTATAGCCACATCTCTGTAGCTGTTTACATCACATTTCTCACAGAGCTCCACCCTGCTTTCCCCAATTGTACTTTGTTTTTCATGAATAGAGGTCATGCCATTGGCATCACAAAAAATATTATTGCTGTAGAAGGAATTCAGCTGTCCCCTCTGGGTAATAAACAATAAACTCCAAGGCTGGCAGGGCAGCAATCAGAGATGGAAGAGAAGGCCAAGAGCCATGGAGATCTCTGCAGACCTCCAGCATCCCACAAGTCAGCTGTCTCCCTGCCTGTGCTGGGCTGCTGCAGACCCTGCATAGTCTAATATTTTGCCCAGCCTGTATTTAGGTACCCCCAGCTGCTGGCAATGAGTCTGTTGTGGGTACCTGCCTGATGGCCAGTCACACTACTGGAATTTGTTGTCTAATAGTCAAATGGTGTTTTCTCTGCAACAATATCATCCATTAGCCCAACACTTCCTCTGTGTGTTGGTGGCCTGGGCTCGTGGTTACCAGAGGTAGTTGCCAACCACTGGTTGCCCCTGCTCTGGATTGCTCTCCAAGGTGCTGTGGCCAGGGTGTGTTGTTCAGTCCACTGGCTGTGTGGGACTCTGACCTGGCTGTAAGCCCAGCTACACAATACATCTTTTAGCCATGTCGTATCTAGATCAGGGAATAAATGCATGGGAATTACACCTCTTGACTCAGATATAAACTAAATGAGATCTCTCCCATGTTTCTGTATTAACATCCACACTGACCTTCATGTTTATGCTCATGTCAAAATCACCATTTGTCTTTTGGCTCAAAAGCCACTCTTTTAATCTTTTGTTATGTGTGAGGCTCTTTAGCCCTCTGATGTTTTCTCCTTCTTCCAGTCTGCCAATACTTTCCAGCAAGGTGATATTTTAAATAACTCCAATATTCCAGAAGTAATTTCATTACCAGTGCCTGTAGAAACACTCCCCTTAACTTATGGTCCATGGTTTTATGATTCTCTGGGTATGTACCAAAATCTCAATTGTTCTGAGAATATGAGGGAAATGAGGAGAAGTTGCTGCATTATTGCTACAGCCAGGGACACAAAACAGCCAACAAGTAAAATCTCAACATCAAAAGCATTGGGAATACTTTTAGCAGGAACACTATTCAAACAATTCCCAATTCAGTAGAAAGCATATTGGAGAAAAATCTCCAGGTTAGGCAGACCTTGAACTTTCTTTCCCAGGATCACACCAGTTGAGTAGCAATGAAATTCTACAGAAATAGTTGGGGATTTTATTAGTAAACAGCCTAGAGGTGATTTCCTCAGTTTTTCTCAATTAGATATGTTTGAAACAGAGAATTTTCTGAATAATAATTAATATTTGTTTATACACTGTGCTTTAGCATAATCCCAGAAATTATAATTTAGGGAGTGGAGATCTTCCCCATTGCAAAGCCCTCAAGATTCCTGTGGCAATAGTCAGGGATCAGATAAAATAGAAGCAATTAATGAAGTATTTCATCATTAAAAAAATTTCCAACACCAGAACATTTTGCAAATCACCCAGCAGGTTTTGTACATCCTCTGGCATTTGAAATTTTGTCAGTAATGAAAGCTAAATGAATGTTGAATACAAGTATAAGTCTTAAAACAATGCCACATGGGTGTCACATGTTAGTGTGCACAAAAATAATATTTGAAGGGAGTTGTTCAAATAAAATAAAAATAGTTTTGTTTTTTTTTTTAAAGCAATCTCCTCTTGATTATTAACAGGCTGAAAGTTGCCTCAAAGAGGTTCTAAGGCCATCAAGCTTCTATTTTCCCTTAGCATCGACTAAATAGTGGTCGAATTTACATCCCTATTTAAGGTTTCCACATCTCTTAGTACTTTGCATTGTATTTCCTCTGTGAAGCTCCCTAACCATGTAGGGCTGGGAGGCCTGCAGAGCACATCCACACTCTACAGGAAGTGGTTTTGGTGTTGCTCTAGCAACCCCAAATCAGTACTGAGTAAGCAGAGGTGCTGTCAGCAGAGAAATCACACAAATGTCTGCACATCCTCCTGCTATTAAGAATGGAGGCAGCAGTTATGATAATCAAACCTAATACCCTTCAAAGAAATTGCTCCTCCCCTATGTTTTAATTTGATACCATTTCTATTCTTGGTGCTGCTTGCTGCAGCACACTCTCCATGACTGGGGAGCCCTTCTTTCCTTTGCTCAGTGTCCCCAGATAGGAACTCAGGTTGGGTGACAAATCCTTTGTGACTCTGCAGCAATGTAAAGGGAGAAGGATCTCACCCACTGGAGAAGCCAGATCCTCTTTTAATTTACACCAGAGCTGACTGCATTTTGGAAGAAAGAAATTAATCCTTTTCTTTTCTTATTCTAAATGTGAAGCTCCTTTAATTCACCCCTTAAAAGCATTTGGGGATCATCTGATGAAAAGTCCTAAAGAAACACAAGGCATCCCTGCTGCTCGGGTTGCAAAGCTAAAGTTCATGCTCTGAAAAGAGAAGTGTGCTTAGAACAAAGAGGTTTTGAACACAGAAACAAACCATGGCAATGCATGCTGACAAACACTTCATCTGCCTGCTGCCATTTACACTTTTTACATATCCATGGAGTATTGCTGAGGGCCTTGGTCACCTTGACCTGTCACCGACACAGCTCTGTTTAAGCTTTCTTCAAAATTAGTCCCTGCTGCCACTCAGGTATTTTTTGCTGTTGCTTTTGTTTGTTATTCATCTTTGAATTGTTTCCCATCTGAAAGCATCTTTCTGGTCCCAGAACTGTACAAAATATATCAGGCAATCCTCTAGGGGCACTGAAAGAAAATCTAAAACTCCCTCCCCCACAACTCTTACACAGTCAACACATATCCTTTTGATTTCAGACCTTGTTTTAGGTCTACACAAGAAAGGCTTTTACATCTTTAATTTGGTTTGGTTGTTTTTTTCCCTTTAGTTTTGATTTCTTCCAGTTTTCTGGATAGATTTCACACAGCCTGCCATCATAGCTCTAGAAGACAATAAAAAAATGTATGGGAACTCCTCCAAAGTACGTGCTTGCAAGGAGTGCTATGCCAGGAACATCATTACCAGAGCCCCAGTAACGAATCCAGAACCAATGCCATAACTTTTATGTGTACCAGGGGCACTCAAACCCATGCTGAAATATTTGGCAAGTCTGCCCTTAAAGTAGGATATATTGTATTGATATTGGCTGTGATCAACCACAACATTCCTTGGTTTTGAGGTAGTATTTCTGAAGGGGGAGGTTTTGCGATGCCAGTTCTTGTCATATGTTTTCCTGTCTCACCCTATCTCCAAGCCCAGCTAATCTGATGATATCCAACTGTCCTAATGAGCTGCATCTACTTCTAGGCTGAAGCGATGACAGCTGCCTGTTCTATTGCCAACAAAAACTTCTGAGACAACTGTATCTCATTCCTGCAAGTACGCAAATCGCTTCGTTTCTAGCACAAATATGAGATATAATGATACTTCTTTTCGTTGATCCAGGTCTAAAAAGAGGTGTGTGAAAAATGCCATCCAGCACTCAATTATTTCCTCACGTGCAGTTTAATCCCTCAGCTGGAAACAAGATTTATGTCTACTGGTCACAGAGGAATGAAGGGCTCGTGTCCCTTACAGCAGAGATACGGTCACACGGGCTAAGGTCAGTGAGAAGGACATGTTCCTCCAATTAATGTTGGCATGTGTTTATTTATATTTTTATACATTGGTAATTCTTCCATTTGCTGTTCTTGGATTCAGAGCTCTTGGCAAGAGCTTCAGCTTGTTCTTATTCATGTAGGATTCAATGCACTTAAATCTTCACCACCACCTTGATTATCTCAAGCACATGGGATTTGCTTTATTCCCCAAAGCTGTTGGACTAACAGACTCATCAACCTTTCCTTCCCCTGGGCTGGTGATCCAAAGCATGGAAACTGGATAACAGGTATGACCAGGCTCCCAACAAGCTATTAAAAACTACTCACAACCTGTGGAGAGAAAGCTATCTAAAGCAGAGACTGGATTTGCAGGATAAATGTTGTCTTGGGGGACTACAGTGTCCACAACAATAATAGACAACAATCCCCAGACAATGATGGAGAGGAGACACACAGAAACACTTATTTTGATCCAAATGCAGTCAGAATAAATAGAAGCAACACCTCCAGTGACAGCTGATCAGGGCAGCTCATCTCCAAGCAGGACTAGTAGCTCTCCTTGTCAAAAGAAAAACCCATGTCTACCCTCTGCCTCTCAAAAATTTTGCAATTTGCCAGATTCCAGGAATCATAGAAAATACTATTGAGCTGGGGCCAAGGAGCAGAAAATCTAGGGGAAACACATCTAGTCCTGGCAAACTCTTGTAGCAGCCCAGGTGACCATTGTGGCCTCTCCTGTGCCAGCCTTTCACACTGTTTTCACATTTGTTCAATTCAGCTTTTCCTCAGTAAGTTCTTCACACACATACAAGCTCTAAAACTCGAGACTTTTGCCTAGGATAAGGCTGGAAGGAAGGGAGTTTGTTATTGTTTTAAGGGGTTATGTAGGGTTTTTTTAATTAATTCTTGGGATATGCTCAAACACTGTGATGGTGGAGACCATATAAGTAGCTAGATTAGAACAACAGAAATAACAATGGTATTGGATACAGAAATAATGGCCATTGCCAGTTCCATGGGAAGAGAGGACAAGTGAATAAACATCAATCATAACATCTGAAACCACCAGGCTTGGAAAAGCCTCTTGATTTTAGGAAAAATCCACTGAAAGATGCCAGGGCTAGATCTGGCATCTGACTTTTTCTCAGGAGTATAATTGCCATTGAGGAAGAAAAGGATTTTTGAGGATCCATAAATCCAGGAACCTTCTGTGCCATTAACTTTTAGTCAGTAAGCTCTATGGACAAATACAAGGGTTGGTTTGCTTGGTAGGGTTTATTTTTGTTTTTATTTTAAATCTATAGTTTTCCCTAAGCTTTTTTAGCAAATGATTTTCATGATGAAAAATTGCATGCTATCCCAGGATGATGTACAAACTGAATGCAAAGACAAAAAATATATTCAAATTGGTCTAACTCTTGATATCTCTTGAGTACAAGATGGTCTTATCTCTACTGTTCTCCACTGTTAGCAGATCCAATACACCATCAGGAAGGCAGGGAAGAATTCAGGAGGAAATTGTAAGTAAATATGGATCTAATGTCAGTGCAACTATACTATCAGTCCTATCCCAGTCTATAGAGCCAGAAAGGTATTTTCAGTTTCTGGTGTTATTTATGAAGATGTTTCTGAAGCAGACTGCCATTTTGGGAAGGGAGAAATTTGCTTCCTTAGGATTACTCAAAACTTATTAAATAAGAAGCTTTCTGTATTTCCTCACAGCTGGAGACCAATCATTGCAACACAGATAGAAAAGCTGGAGGCTGAAAGAAGAGAAAATCTCTGATTTAACCTGAGTTCCTTACCCACACAAGTTAGTGTGTGCAAAATGTGTACAGGTTCTGTTAAGTGTGAGGTAGTGAATATCTCTGCCTGCCTCAGCAATATTTGGAAGTTTACATTGACTTGAGTGCACAAATCCCAGAAGGTGGCATTGGGAGGCCAATCCCTTGGGGCATCCTTGCTGTCAAATTCTTTGAGGATACTTGAGTAGACTAAATGCATCATAGTGAGGTGACATTTACCTTTTACAGAGCATGGAGAAGACCATATGTTATACAACTGTTCAGCTTTGGCTTCCTCAGTAAAAGAAAAATATTAAAGAATAAATCCAAACATAACTGCAATGAAGTTTTAAGTGGCTTGAGATACTGATTCAAGATGGGGAATGCCCAAAACACACATTAAGGGTGAAATGCTGGCACCATCAATATCAGCAAGAAAATTTCCTGGTGGCTGCATTGGAACTGTGTCCATATGCTTATCCAGACAAAGACAGTATAAACACCAGAGGCTCAATTGTCCCTGAGCTAACAGTGCTCAGTTGTTTAAGCTCAGGAAATGGCCCACCCTTTTCCCACCTTTGTACACCCAGGCAGGGGTCAGACACAGTGTAGCTGCCACAAGGGCAAGGCTGTTCCAAGCTAATGTCTGACACAGGGTGACAGAGGCAGGGGGATGGCAGAGCTGCTGCCCTGGAGCTCTGCCAGGGACTGCAGAGGTGGCACAAATGGGGAGAATATATGGTCAACCTGTGAAAATGCCCTGTGGGCAAGCAGATACATTCTACCAATTGTCTTGGAGAAACTGGCTTAAACCAGTGCTCAAGATAGAGTTTTCTTTCTTAAAGGCAATACTCAGGTGAAGGAAAGGTTCCAATAGTTTCCCTTAATAGTCTCCTTATATGGGAAAGAAGTCCAAGGAAACAACAAAAAGTACCACTGTCCTTGACAAAACAGAATCCCACCTCCTTCCAGTATCTTTTGCTACCATAACAGGATCCTGAAGTAGTTGTTTTTAGTTTAGGATTAAGATGATTTCATCCTTCACATTCATTATCTGAATAAACGAGTACATACTTCTCTCATTCTTCATATTTGTCTTGATTATTCACCTTTGGTAATGGAACATGTAACAGGAGTGGGAAGGCATGAGTTCACTGCCAGGGAGTGCCTCTGCAGGCAAAATGAAATGCAAGTACAAAAATCAAAAGCCACGATGGAAAATTATTTTTTCATTTTCTCTTAACCTGAAAATTCAAGGCAAAATAGTTGCTCAGGCCTCTCCAGGAGCTCTCCACATGTTAAGCATTGTGGAGCCCCCATCTTGGGAATAGTGGGATCAGGCATGGAGAGCTGAATTTCCATGCTATATAGACATGCACACATTTAATCCGGTGTGGTTTCCTTAATATGCAAGGATCCTAAAGTCAGCTGTGGTTTGACTCATCAGTTCCAGCTAATTTTCAAGCTAAGGACTCTAATAAGCAGATTCAAGAGCATCTGGGCAAATTTAGCTCCAACCAATTTGCCTCGAGAACATCTTTTGAATACATTTGCATAGTCTGTGCTCACAGAGCTACATAAAACATGCTTTGCCAGCTGCCGGCTGGGCCCCTCAGCTTGGCACGCTCTTGTCACTGCTGAATATCCACTGAAGCTCTGACAAAGTGCTTATGACCATTCACTTTTCCTTTAGTTGATATTATGTGTACCCCTATACCATGGCATGCAACAAACTCCTGGAATCATGATGATTTAAATGCTGGACAGGCAGGGTGCAGGCAGGGGCTCGTGCCCCACGTCACCATGCCACAACCTTGACCTGATGACAGGATGTCTGAGAGTAAGAATGCAGAGCCATCACTAGCACTTGGCTGTCCCTCTGCACTGCCAACTTTGATAGTCTCTCTGGTGATCCAGGCACATGCCCATTAAGAAAGTTTATTTTAAAGAGGTCAGGTAGCAGCTGATGGGTGGTAGGAATGTTTTAGTATTCCAAAACAGGAAGTGTTTGAATGAAGAATCTACAGATGCGAATGTCACCAGATGTATTGGCAATACCACATGCTAGAGTCTTTGTGAACTCTGAGTACTTGCTATTTGGTGCCTAATTATAGTCCCAACAGCATTTTATTACTTGCACCTTATTGGGATCTAGGGATCCTGGTCAGATTTGGAGTCTCTTTGTGCCAGGTGCTGCACAAACACAAATGCCAGCTTTGGTAGACCCTACAAGCTAAGACTCTGCAAACTCTTCCCCATATGCTGAACTTTTTGCACAGCTGTAACTTCACTGTGTTTAGTCTGATCTGTGAAGATATGCAGTTCTGTTGTGTTCTAGCTCATTATCTATTTAACACCTATTGAACCCTCTGCAACTGCTTAAAAGCATGAAGTAAATCAGGCACATAAATGTTTGTAGAATGTGGGGCTCAATAAAGACCAGCAGCAATACAGGCAGAGGAAAGATTGAGTGAGAGGGAAGATAAAAGTAACCATAAGGGGAACTTGTGATTACCTAGCCTGTCTACATACATAATTTGTGGGCTTCATGGTTTGGGAATTTTGTTTGTTTGCTTAATGTAGATGAGCAAGAGAATTTAAAGAACCCCTGCCATCTCCTGAAGCCAGAGAGGCAGTGTTGTAGGCCTCACGCAGTGCATTTATAAGGCCTTCCTTGTTCAGCAAAACACTTGGCCATGTTTTGCACTCTAAGAGGAGAATATCAAATGGCACGTTCTAGGCAAGAACTGGAGACCACTTGCCTGCAAAGTGTAAACCCAAATAAACATGCTATCCCCAAAATACTCCTGTACAATGAGCATATGGAGGGAGGAGCCTGTGAGGTTTGGGAGTGATTTTTCTTTCAATATTTGTGAACTCTTTTCTGTGTTCTTTGGCTAGCTCTAACCAAAAACCACCTTTGGGAGTGTTCTGTATTCAGTCTAATTTATATGTACCCAATTTAGATGCAAGTTCTCACCATGCATCACTTTCAGAACAAGTTTCTTTGTAAGCTGTTGACAGAAAATGTTTATAGTCCTATTATACCCGAGTAAAAATGCAAACTGAGTAATAGATGTAATATCCTTTCCTTTGGTTTACTGGAGTTTATTTCCCTGTTGTGCAAAGTTTTGTCACAAACTCACTTTGTCTTGACTTGTACTTTTTGTTCTCCACGAGCAGTTTAACAAGATGAAGTTCGGAGAATTTGCAGAGTGCATTTGTTTTGGAGTGACTATATTTCCAGGGAACCAGAATTCCTAAAACAAATTATGTTAATCAGAAATGTGTTGTAACTTCTTTGCTTTGGGTACATTCAGATAACAGATCACCTTTAACTTACTGACACACTTTTGAGTTTTGGCCACTGAATAGTTGCAACAATCTACACGAGTATCAGCTATTTGTAGCACTTGGCAAACAGGATAAAAAAGGTGAAACGGATTTTTTATCAGCTCTCTGCAGGTTTAAAAGTCTTATTTAACAAAGAGTTTCTATACTTACTGAAGTTAAGCATACACTGAAGATAAGCAAAAGCCTGAAAGCTTTGCTGAATTCACACTCAGTTAGGTAAGGTTACAGGGTTTTGCTTAATCTGGGCCAGAGCTAACAGCTGAGTAGTGATACTGGGTGAAACAACCAGGACTCCAGGGAGGGTGTGGATGCTATTTTTGACCCACTTACATTGATTGCTATTCAAGTTTTGTGTCAGTTACAACATGTTACAAAGACACAGAGAATCTACAAACAAGCCCAAGTTACCTTCTTGGTTTAATGACACCTCACTTCAGAGTGAGTTTTTTACCTTGCCTGGTGGCTTCAGTTTTTTGCCTAGTGGCTTTCTTTTCACCCAGCATGCCAAGTTGGCTGATCTTACTGAATATTGATATGTGAAAGAAACAAGCCTCCCCTTTATTTGGCATGGCTCTTGTTTGATCTTCCTGGCATTGGATCTTTATTACGTCTGCAGGGAGGGTTAGCTTTTAATCCTTGTTATTGCAATGTGTCTCCATCAAGATAGAGGCATGCCCCAGCAGGACAAGATGCTGTGAAAGTTCAGATTGCTGCTCTTTGCTTCGAGCAAAGGAAATGATGTTCTAGCCACCCATGCTGAATTGCCAGTAGCCAATGTGGAAACCTTTAGTAGACCAAAAGCTACCAGACCATTGATATTTGCAATGCACAGGATGCAGCTCAGGGACCAGCAAGTCAAAGGCTGAATCTTGAATTTTCTACTGAAGTCTTGATCTTGTTAAGCTTGACTTGCCTAAGAAATCTTCCTTCATGATATTAAACCTACTGATTTAAACATGAACCTTTCCTACTGAAATCCTCCCTGAATGCCATTAGGAGAAGCCAAAACTTGTGGATTACCTCAGTGAAAGAACATGTTATGAGTGGGCATTATGGGCTTTGGGAGGAACAAAACAGAACACAGTAATGTTTAGAAATCACAGGATCACACTCTCAAACCAAACACAAGGTCCTTACAAGTTTTCCTCTGAAATAAGTGGAAGGTGGCTTTCAAGGTTGTGTCAATGCTGTATTGCAACACACCTTTGCCATAACTTTGGTTGACAGTTCTCCCAGCTTACCTGTCTGTGGACAAAGCATTTTTTCCAAAGGTATTTATGACTTTCACATATAGACCTTGTTCTTTCCAACAAAAGCAAATGAAGCTCATGAAGAAAGACACTTAGATTTTGACAATCTGCTGACACACATGAAAAAAGTGGTTTTTTTCAACTCAGAATAGCCAGAATACCCCTATGAAATATTCTTTCTCACACAACATACTGTTTTCTCATTATGTGTGTTGACATTTTTCAGACTGACCTCAGCTAGATATTTTGTTCCGGAGTCCCCATTTAGTGGAACATTTAAACAATAACACTTTGAAGCATGCTCAGTCTCTCTTTTGAAGTCCATTCAGGCTCTGCCCTAGGGTCAGCAGGCGCATTCCAGCAATGATGCACGGACCATCTGCTGTACAAGTCTAAATCCCACTGGTCCTATACCTAGAGGTACTAACATGTTGCATAACTAGCACTGAAAAACAGCCTGTCAGTTCAGATGGAGTTTGGATTTATTCCTACAGCTCTCTTATGCTCCCGCTGGAGGGCCTGTGTACAGTAACCTTTGAATGTGGTTTCTGGGATCTACAA
Source organism: Notiomystis cincta (assembly GCA_013398075.1). NCBI lineage: Eukaryota > Metazoa > Chordata > Aves > Passeriformes > Notiomystidae > Notiomystis > Notiomystis cincta. Next base: position 243,813 of record VZRX01005273.1, on the reverse strand, counting down.
AGTAATAAGATAAATAATAAGAAATTACATTAGGTCTTGCATTTGAAATCTTTATTTTCCTTTGCCCATTTACACCCTGGCTCTGTGATTCCCTGAGTTCACTGTCTGTCATGTCATTTAAGTATCTTCCTATTCCAGATTTTCACTTAGGTGGGCTCTGAATAAGTTACCCTAAATAGTGATCCATGATCTAGTGTCAATTGCTGAACAGGGGAAAACCAGGAGGGTGCAATGTAAGGAGTGAATTTGTCAAGAAAATGCCAATGATTCAGATGACCAAGGATTATTTACTTGGGTAGGAATCTGGCCTCAAAAACGCGACAAAAATCTCTGCCAAAAAAAGTCTTTGTCTATATATTTTATCCATTGTGCTTTAATGTTAACTAGTCATTATTAAACTTAACAATGCATTGGCTGAGGTTAATGTATATCAGACCCAAGCACTGTTGGTCTCATTGATGCTATGTAAACATAGAGCAAGGAGTGGTCCCTGCCCTTGGGAGTTTAAAATCTAAACTTGGACAATACAAACATATGGTATATCCTGCAGGCTGAATGACCAAACTTCAATCAGCATTAGCCTTAACAATTAATTTATGTTGCACATATGTTCTGCATTTGGGGGTGTTAGCCCCGACGGGCCCCTGGACAGAAGTGTGAGGGTATGTACATGCTGACCTTTAAATGGTGCAGAAGGACATGGCAACAAGCAGGAGAAGGTCAGCTGAGACCTGTGGGTTGGAGTATGGCACAAGGGAGAGCATGGCAGAGAGCTGTAAATAGAGTACAAAAGAGGAGATGTGGAAGTCTTGTGGCATAAGTGAAGGAGAACAGACATGTCAGAGCAAGTTTTTTCAGAGCAGCTCTAGCACTAGTTGAGCACCAAAAGAAGTGGGCACATTTCCACTTCTGAGTATCTGTCACTTATTTAGATGCCTCCTTGGAAACTGAGTTCTCCGGAAAATCTGTCCTCAGCAGTGGGTGCTGAGCACTAGACAATCTGGCCTGTTCATTTTCTCAGTATGTGGTTCATCTGTTCTAAGGAACAAGTCCTTCTGGAAATGGGGAAAAAAAAAAGGCAGAAAGAAGTGCTGGATACAGAAAAACATGCAAGCTGCCTCGTGGGCTAATGATCAAGAAAGGCAGAATAAGCAAAATTTCATAAACCAAATGAAGTCAAAAGTCCTATAAACACTGCAGTAGTCCAGGAAATTTGGTGGACATGGGTTAAAGCACTGAGTAGGAGTCAGAAGATATGAACTGGCTGAATTGCTTCATCTCCCTGCACAAAATGTTCATAAAAATAAAGAAGAAATAGGTGGAACAGGAATATTTGATCCACTACCCTATGGGAGGAAACTGTGAAACTGTGATTAGTTAAGATCGAAACATGGCCTCAGAAGGAAGGAGCAGCCCATGGAGTTGAGGTGAGATCATCTGAGGCTTTCTGCCTCCATAAAACAGAGTTGAAAACTGCACAGCAGAGCATGAAGGGACCTAAAGATGTAGAGCACAATGTGGGACACGCTTCCATGTAGGCAGAAATCCAACCCCCCGCTGGATTTCTATCCCCCATTTGTTTGCCATGCCACACGATGGAGTGTGATGTCCTACTAGTGGTAGCCAGTCAACATTTTAGTTAGAGCTCCTCAGACCTTGCTGTCATCTCTGAACCCTCTGAATCAAAGCAGTCACCTTTTGCATAATGCACCTCTCTCTGCGTCACCTCCACACTTGTCCTTGCATCTCCCTGGTGGGATCCTGTAAGAGGATTGGGTGGGCCACGAGGGAGCAACTCCTTTGTGTGAGCACAAAAAGCCACGTTCATTAGGAGGCAGGCATCTTAGAACCAGTCATGGAAAAAAGAGACTGGATTTGCCATTAAATCGGATATTCTTGGAGGTTTTCCTCAACACAACTCCCTCTTTAAAGCTAACAGAAGCAATTGAGAAAACTGCTTAGTAATTCCTGAGTTCCAGTCCCAGCTCTGACATGAACTCTGAGGCCAATATAATCCTCTTGTTCCTTACAATAAGGCCTCAATCCTCCCCTGCTGTAAATCAGCCTAACGCCATTCACACAGGTTAGTGTTACCCCATTGGAAGATTTGGTTCAGAAATTAGGGCACCACGGGACAGGATCAGGCAGAAATACCCAGGAAAATCTGTTCCCCAGAGATGTTTACACTCCAAAACAGGAATATGTGTGCTTGTGAGCTGTTCTCATGACATTTTGGGCCCACAGAGTGGTTGCCTCCTGACAGGACGTGTTCCTGTGAGATGCAGGTTTACAAGTGATGGCTATCTCAGGGTAATTAACAATCTCCATTGCTGCTGCCAGTGAAGGGAGGAAGCTTTGCAGTGCCCACTGCACAGCCATAGATTCACTCTGCAGAGGAGCTTCCAGAGATTTGCTTCGTGCAGGATCCAGTTCAATGGAGACAGGTCAGGAGCTGGGAATGACCCAAAATTTAAACAAGGTTCCCAGTTCACATCCATTGCCATTTTCTAGTTAGATTTGCCCTCTTCTTGGTAAACACAAATATTTTCTTGGAATCAGTCTAATTTCTTATGCCAGTGGCAAAATAAACCCCAGATCATCATGGATGTATCCCTTCCAAAGAATTACCACAAAAATGTCTGAAACCTTATAAAGGCTGTTAATGACTATAAATCTCCATAGGGCTTTTTTCCCCCTTCCTCTTCCCTCTTTTCTCCTTGTTCTGACGAGCTGGTGAGTTGGGAATGGCTTTAAATACCACAATAGTCATGGCAGGACATCAAGAAAGAAAAGGAACAGGGTTTTGAAATACTTTGTGTAAGGATCCAAGCACTTGAGTTGGTGCTTAGCTGACTGGTGTGTACCACGCAGCAGTCAGATGATCTCTGCAGCTTTGGGAAATAGGAGAAACTCTGGAGAAGGGTGGGGGGGAAATGGTCTCTCCCACATTGGTCTTTATTGTCTTATGGATTTTATCACAGTATTGTTCTTTATTTCCTGCTATTTATAGGCTCTCATGTTTTGTGCTGCTTTCATGTTTGTGTTATCTGCCTTCCCACGACATGCTTCACCCCAGCCCTTGCCTACAGCTGGGTCCATAAAGGCCAAGCACATGGTTTGGAATGGCACATCAGGGCTCATCTTCCTTCCCTGGGCAATGCAAGCAAACTGCCCTTTTCTGAGGCACTGAGCAACCTAAGGGGGTGGTTGTTCTTCACACTCTCGATAAAGGGACTGAAGAGTTTGTCAGTTTGCTTTTGGTTTTCAAGCATGGCATTCTTTAAAAGCCCCAGACAGTGATGCTGGGGCTGTTTGCGCTGAAGTCCATATTTTACAATGAATTTAAACCATTAGCCCATCAGTATATGATGTTGTGATAACTGCTCCAAAAACTTCACCTGGCTTCTTTTATAACTCTTGTCTTTCTGCAGGGTAATGCAGGGAGAACATGCTACAGGGGCTATCTCTGTCCTAGTTCCCTGTGATTTAGAGATGTAACTCCACTGATCTGAACTAGTAAAAGTGAAATTAACTCTAGTTTGAAAAAAATACAAGTTTTCTGAAAGTCACATCCCTGCCCTAATGAACTTGCTGCCTAAAAGGTGGCTCCAAAAGGCCATGGGGCTAGAAATAAAAATGGAAGAGATGTAAAATAGTGCTAAAATCACTCAAGTCAATGACTGAATCCTATCAAGATCCTTGTACCTCATCCCAGAGTAGTTTCTAGGTAGCCAAAACACCAACTCCCAGCACAAAGCAGAAACCAGGCTGCTGGTTAGGCAGGCTGACACTGAGGGATTTGGCCCCACTTTCAGTCCCTTTTGTCCACTTAGGGACTGGCAACAAGGCTCTTGCATGATTCCACAACTTGCATCCACAACTTCTCATATACAAGCAGCCTGCCTTGGAAGGGTCCACACACCTCAGTGCCAGTAACAATAGGAAATCCTGTTCACCTAAACAGAGAGGAACAGCAAGCCCTGCTCTGGGACCCTTTCACAACACTCACCCAGCAGCAACACCTGCTATGGGCTGCTGGAGAATTTTAAATAAAATTAAATGCTTGCATAAAGATGAAGCCAGTCTTGGGCAGCTTTTGCTGATGGGATTTTTGGGCAAGTTACGCCCACTCTTTTGGCTGTGAGTGTGTGTAAAAGGGCCACAGAACATCATTCTTTGGTGCCATGGAGCAGCATTAGGGCACCTGTTTGCCAAGGGGAGTCATTCTGTTTTGGGAACATCCCTTGAAAAAAGAAGCATAATTTTGCTGTATGCAGTGTGAAGTTTGGATTTTATTCAGACAGTTAGACACAGGTTTCTGTAGTTATCCTCACTCCCTGTAGCAGCCAGACTGAAAGAAGAGAATGGATGGAAATTGGAAGCATCTACAAGGCACTAGACTAAGCAAAGATAAATTGTGGTGCAGGGAGAATTAAGTGAGGACAAAGAGTGCACTCATATTGGTGAAACCCAGGCTTCTTTTTTAGGTGCTGCTAAGAACCAAGTTTATGTCAAGCCATGAACATCACTAAAGCACATTTATTGTCTCCCAAGCACAAGTGAGTCCCAAAAGCTGCCATTTAAAATGTTTAGTATCCATTACAGGGAAATGATTGATTGCAAACAATGTGGGGAAAGCTATGTGAAAATTCTTTTTCAGGGTGGGATGATAAAAAATGCCAATAGCAACTCCACAACACTGGAAAACACAGACTGGACCAACTCTCATTCCACCTGAGAAACAATTAAAAGTGTGAACCCAAAAGTTTCCAGCAGAGACTGCTGCAAAGGCTTAAAAGATAGTGGCTCTGGAGTAACTGCTATAAAACATGGCCCAAGCCCTCCCAAAAAGTGCTAAGTGCCTTAATGTCCATGTGGATCCGTGTGGATGGGGGTGTCACCTCTCCCAAGCCCAGCAGTTCCATTCCCCTTCTGTCCTTTGTTTCAGCTGGTGAAAATCCGACTGTTTGCAGTTTGGTGCCTGGTATGAGCCAACTCCTGTTTATCTCCTGAGCCACACTTTCCAGTGTGTCATCAGGTGCCCTCTTGGCCACCATCTAAGGAGCACTGACAGGTTGTGGTAGTTTTCCAGTCAGGCTCTGAAATGGTTATTCACACTTTTTTATCATGGCAAGATTAGATTATTGTAATTCTTTATTGGCCGCCTTCCCAAAGGGGGCTCTGCACAAACTCCAGATGGTGTGAAATATGGCCAGCAGGATTTGAGTTAAGAAGGGACAGTATCCTCCATTCTGTTAAAACCTCCACCTTGGCAACTGGTGAGACAGCAAACAGATTCCAAACCTTCTTCCCCTCTGTGCCCAGCTGAGGCCAGGTCTCTGTCAGCAGTATTGTGATTCGCGACGGTCCAGAGTACGTTACCCAGGCTCGCACTCCCTGGTAAATAATTCTCTGAGGAGTGATTTCAAGGAGGTGAGGGAAGTATAAACCCGATTTCCATCTGCTCATTCTACTCTAAAGCCTGTGCAAAAGCTGGGTGGGATACTGCAATTACACCCTTTGCAAACATAACACAGTGTCAAGGATCGATGAGCTGCTCTCACTGAACTGCCCTAACCAAAATGCAGCCTAAAGACCCCTGCTTCTGGCCACCTGCCTCCAGGCATGAGGCACCAAACCAGAGCCCTCCTCTGGCATGGCTGGGGAGAAATGGCAATGCCAACCTCATCCCACAGAGGCAGCCATCTAAATGCAGCACATCCCCAAGGCTCAGGTGGCCAACCCCTTCCAACCCCAGTGTGAGCCACGAAGGGGACACCCAGACAGCAGCCTGGTCCTGCTCCAGCACTGTGGGGCCTCATCAGAAAACACAGGCTGCTGGTACATGTTCCTGTGTGCCATCTTTCACCTTGTGTAAACAGCAGCTACACAAACACTTGACAGGGTAATAACTGGCTTAATACAGACCAGCACAAATAAAACCTTCCGGTGTTTTGGGCTTTTGTCTTTTTAGAACTTTCCCTTTCTGGAAGAGCGTAATACAAAAGGTGTATTCCTTCCCATTTTATTGTTTTCATATTGAGCCCAACAGTTAAAACCTTCCCTGATTTAGCTCATAGTGCCTAAACTCCTGCAGGCCTTTCGTGCAAGGGAAACGTCTTGGGCGGCCTGTAATCAGATTCTAGTAAAGAATGATCATTTGGCTTCTTTTTATTAACTGCTGTTTACACAGCAGAATGTGATTTGCTGCATAAGGGGGAGAAGGGCTGGGGACAGCTTTTGCTGTGCACTGGAATGGCATGGCAAACACGGTGTGCTCTGAGCTGTTTACCTTCCCTTTCACTTCTGCAGGGAACCTGTGACCTGCCACTCATGGATGTGGATATAAAAGCTCATGCTGTTTTGGTTGGTTGTTTTATCTGTTAGTGCAAGATAGCTGACACAGACTGTTTGCTTTGGAAAAACAACCAAATCCTTTTGTTTTGCATGAAGGGGGGGTGAAAAAACCTGTATATAAAGAATTGCCCTGACTCTGCAAACAGCTACTGCACAAGGAAGAACAGCTGGTGGTCAGCTCCAGGGCACCCTGGCTGTCATTTTAGACCGACAGTGCCACTGTCATTTTAGAAATTCAGAAGCCTTGGGAAGCTGAAGACACAAAAATATGTCCCCATATGGATAAAAATAAAACTTAAAAAAACCCCCCAGAAATGTGAGAGAACAGACAAAGTCAGGATAGTTTACCTGAAATCATGAGAATTTGGAGTTGAGATAAAATGGTCTCTGTGCCTTGTGCTATACTGTTCTGCACTTTCTATGGTACTGAGAAGTATACAGCAACTTTTTGCACCACTTTTACAAACCATGTCCTGCTGGACCAGATGTTTGACCATTTTAACACAAGAGATATAGTGAGAAGGGCTTTGGGATTACTGCAGTCTGGACCACCTCAAGAGCAGCTTTGAGGGCAGAAGCTACCACAATGTAAACCCAGCACTTTGATAAAGCCCTGCCTCAGTGCTGCCTTGAGCATGCTGCTGCCTAAGAGAGATGCTAAAGGACACTTGTCAGTTGCCCATTCATTCCCTTTCCAGATTTCTCCAAACCATACCACTCAGCTGTGAAGGTGCCAGTTGAAGTCCCACCACTACTGAGGTACAGCCTTAGCTTAAATCTAGAATAAAAATTTTACATCTTTTAATTTTCCAACAATTCATTTTAAAGACAAATATTATCAGTATTTGTTCAGCTGGAGCACTTCAATAGTGGGTGGGCTCGAGGTATCTGAATAGAGGCATCTAGAGCTATTTGAAAAGTTTGTGACCTCCTCTAAGGCAGGCAGAAGTCAGGACCTATGGGAGATTCACATCCTCTCTTAGGGACAGACAGAGCTCATGTGGGACACACAGAGGCACTGCAGTGTATCACATATTCTGATAGTGCCAGTCACATATGGGTAGGCAACTCAAGTGCCTCCTATGTGAGTCAACCCAGTGTTTGCAGAGGATGTGCTCCCAGCTCCTTTGTCTGCTGAGAGCCAAGCCATGAGTGCATTCTGTGCACTTCAGAAAACTTTCCAAAGGGAGTGCTGGGAAAGGCAATGCCTACTTATTTTACATAAAATATAACAGCTTACTTGTATTCCCTGAGAAGTCACTAGAAAGGCCACCACAGCCTTGAGCAGCACAGCAACCCAAGCCATGATCTGCTCAAGACTTTGTGCACACAAACATCAATCCATTCAGCCCATGCATATGATGCTGATAACCATCTGATGGGCCACATGACAGACTGGAAAATCAGACAACAAACCTCACCCCAGTGTGTGACACAGAGCCCACCAGCCCAAAACCATGCCATTTCAAGCCCAAATCTTTATCAGATGAAAGGAAGGCTCTCCTGATCACATAAACAGCATAATAAGTGCTGGAGCCCTCAGCTGTGAACATGAATGCTGAATATGCCAGGTGGCTTAAGCTACAAGTAATCTCCTGTTGATGTGTAGCTTTCAGGCATCCTTCCATGTTCTTAATTCTCCTGGTAAATTTGGAGAGATTTGTTTCCAGAGAACACATTTTCCAGCAATTCATAACATAAAATATCGCACATCATGAACTCTATCTACCATACTACAGCCAAGAGTGAAAGAGCTCAGATATCCCTCTAGACCCACTCTTGAACAGCTGGGGGGAAGCACATTAAAAGGAGGCATGTTGTATTCTCTAGAGACCACCACAGTGACCAGAAGTGTGAATGACTCCCCAAACCTCATGTTATTTGCAAAGCTGAAGAGTGAGTAGAAATATAAATAGATCATAGGCATTCATACAGAGCCTTTAAGTAGAGAGAAGAACGTGGCTCTCTGCATAGGAAAGCTGTGTGTTCACATGGTGCAAATCAGTGCAGCTCTGCTATGGAATTACATCAGTCTGTGCCAATGGGGACTCAGTCCAGGTATGCACACGAGGATGTCTGTCTTTACCATGGAAACACAACACCTAGGTGAGGGACCACAAGAGCAGCTTAACAGCAACTGTATTAATACTTGACAGGGCAGGAAAGAAAAATGAAAACAATTGTTCTAATTGAAACTATGGGGGGTGTGTAAGTAGGGCAGAATGCACTGCAATTACCTGATTTGGAGCTGAGCCACAACACTGGCACTGCTGCTCCTGCTCTATAGGACTGCAAAGGAGCCTAAGTAAACAGGATTTTGGTTTTCCATCTTTGGCTAAAATGGCTGTTTACACAGAAACAGGGAACTGTGTAGAAAGACATGGCGCCTACCCAAACCTGAGGACTGAAGCAGGGCCACAAGCTGAGGAGCTGAATTGCTGCCTAAGAGCAAAGAGTTATGGTGCTCCCTCAGAGAGATATTTCCTGCCTGGATAGTGGATGGGCACAGCTTTGACCAGTTGTGGGAAGGAAACTCCAGGTTATTACAAATGAAATCAAGGCTTCGGAAGAGTTAACATGAACATTCTGGATTTCTTCAGATTGGAGATGCTTCCAGCTCACAGCTCCCTCTCCCTGCAGTCCACTTGCCACATACCACCCCTATTCCTTCCTCACAGCCATCACCAGCAGGCTCCAGACTCTGCTCCTCACTCACCACTACATCTCTCCCATCACCTGCAAAGAGGCAAACCTGCACAGAAAGCTATTGAGAGGCTGGTCCCCAGAAATCCCACATGGCAGTGGATTCCCAGGCATGGGGTGCATGAGAGGCACAAAGACAACAGTTAATAAAAAAAATGAGGCTCCCCTGGTAGCATGGAGAGGGGATAACCTGGCCTAGAGTTATTCCAGGGTATCACTTGAGAAGCAGCGATAGTGTCTGCAGGAATGATTAGATGAAGTCCTGCAGGGCAAAGCTCCTTTTCTGAGGAAAAGCCAATAGGCAATGGTCTACCCAGTGATGCCATTCANCGTTTTGTTGAATAAACAGGGTTTTTTTCACTCTCGTTTGAGAAATTCTTTCTCCCGAACCCGTGAGGGGTGGGTGCTGCCGGGACCTGCTTGCTTGGCTGGCGGGGGAGAGGAGAGAGACTCCCTTCAGGGTTGTTTCCTCCTGGATTTGTGTCCAAACCGGCACAATGGTCCAACAAGCATGGCTTAGTCATATAACAGAGGAACAACTTGAAGCATCTGCTCCATCATCGGCCGTGACTGCGCCAGTGACTGCAGCCACAGGGGTCCAGTGCGACAGGCCCTGCACACACCCAACACAGGTCTGAACCTGTGACCCACAGCTTCTGCAGACCATCACAAATCCCCTGAGACATATAGCTCCCTACAGCCTTGCAGGTTGTTTTTAGTTAGACAAATTCAAATGGCTGCCACAAAAGCTTAATCTCTTTCCAGCCACGCTCACGCTGAGTGTCAATAGGAAAAAGTCCCATGAATACGCTTGATAATTACAGAGCCGTGGCTGTAGCAAAGAACAAAGTATAATGCAGGCTTGAATACTCAGGAAATTGACTGCTGATATGTTTCCATTCATTGTTTTGTTCTCTGTTCTCAGTGTTATATTAAAATCTCCTACTAAGAATGAGCTTTCTTGTTTAATGGAACTTGTCAGTTAGAGGAAATCTGCTTGAGCTGTTTGATCTATTCTTTAAAATAATATTAATTGCAAATTTAGCACATGACCATATCTTAGTTAGTTCAAAAACTAAAGCTGATATTTTTCAAAATGTATTTGTTTCCCAGAAAAGTCATGGGCCATCACTTTCCCACTTGAATGCATTCGCTGTCCTTTGCCCCACTGTTCAGTCCTGGCTATTCATTAGATATGTTGATCAATTGTACCAGTCACCTGACATTGTTTTCCTGACTCTATTAGTGAAAACTGGTAGTAGTGAATAGCAAATAGTAAACAAATCTCTGGTCACGAGAAAATCCATGAAACCTTGCAGTTTGTTAGCATTTTTACAAAATCCTGACAAATATATCCACATTCAAGTGTAACCTCATCTCTATAGGGAATGACACTCAGTGCTTCTGCTTGCCTCTCCATTAAGGGAACTGGCTTGTCTATTTTTGATTCCATGTGGCTCGTAATTAAGAACTGTATTTGCGTGTTTGCTATTCATCCTGATTCTCAGCATGTGCAGTCACAATAACAAATTTTAATTTCAGGCTCAGAAGCTGATGTACAGTAGAATCTGAATTCCCCAAGTCCTACACTTCAATGGTATTTAAATCTGAAGGTTTCACTTGGTTCCTTGCAGACATAAAAGAACAATTTAGAAGAATCAGATGCAGCAGCCAGTTTAGACTCTATGTAAGTTTGTAGGAATATTTCAATTTGCTGGTTCTGAACCTTCAAAGAAAACATACAAAAATGGGTTGCATGGCATTGTACACAGAAACACTGTTTCTTTTGTGAATGTCTTCCTGTATCCAGTTATATCAGAATGATGGAAGAAAGGGAAAATAGGCAATTTCAGGGCTCATATAATTAGATATGATATATTCTATCATTATCAGTACTTGATCCTTTTCTTCAGGCAATCTCAAAAGACTTTTGGAAGTGCTCAGAAACTACTGTCCATGTCACCATGACAACAAGTGCTATTACTTTTAGGAATTTGACCTTAAAAACAGAGAAGTGCTGCTGTGAACCCCGTTCCCTGCAAGACAGCAGCATCAGCTCTGCAGCTGATTCCCTCTCCCCTTCATCTATAACACGTCTGGCAGGCACTGTGAATCCCCTCCCTTCTCTGGTGGCAGCAGGTTTGGTTATCCCTGTTCTCATTCATGGAATTTGCTCCACCTGGGCCTTGCTAGGAACGCTGCCCTGGTGCTGTGCACGTCCACCGATGCGAATTAGGGGCAGCGAGAAGCCCTGCAGAGGCACCTTTTGAGGGACGAGCCTCAGCCGCGGCTGCTCCTGCTGCCGGGGAGCCTGAGCTCCCTGCCCACGCACCTTTCAGGACTCGTACCATCCTCCTCTGCTCCATCTTCCCCGCTCCTGACTAATTCAGGCAGCTCAGGGTGCTGGGAATTCCTCTCAAATAAATCCATCCTCCCCCGCCCTGATCCTTTCTTAAAGCAAGAGCAGAATTGTTCAAAAAAACCCAAGGGAAGAAATCCGAAATAGGAGGTGACCTCCTTCCAGCCCTCAGTGCTGGGGGCCGAGGTGTGACCCCTCCTCGAGCTCCCCGGGTTAATGCCGCACCTTTGTCTCCTTCCCCCGGAGCGAGTCCCTCCCACGGGCTCCTGTTTCCCGCGGCCCATGAAGAGCCCTCTGTTCCCCGCATGAGTCACGCAGGCTGGGCAGTGACTTCAGCCCCTCGCAGCCCCCTCGGGCTGCCCTTGGCATTGGCTGGGAGCGGGGCTTTGTGCCGAGGAAAAGGGCCGGCGCTGTCGCTGGGAGCGCCGCTCAGCGCGGCTGCAGCAAGCGGTCTGTTGTGGGGGATGCCATCCGTGAGCCACCCGAGGAGCAGCTGCAGAAGTCCTGTTTTTCACGCCTGCCAGCAGGCAAACCCTCTCCTGGAATCCCTGGCGTGGAGCTAAAGCCCTGCCGGCTGTCACTACCTGTGCCAGTCACCCCGGGACACGGCCCAGGCTGCAAACACCTTTTTCTTTGACGGCGTTGGCGCCTCATCTGAGCCCAGGACAGAGAGGGCGCGGCCGTTTTCAAGTTTGCTTTGGGACTGCAATAAGAGCTCTTTATGGGTTTAAAATTACCATTCTGCAATACTGGCAAACCATTACCTCTTCCAGGAAAGCTGCTTTGTAGTACTGCAGGAAAGTCATCCCTCTGGTGTTGTAAGCCACACCAGCAGCATTGCAGTCCTGTATTCCTGACCGGGGGCTGCTGCATCAAAGGATTGAATGACTTCATGACCTTGATGGATGCACAGAGTCAGTTCAGGAGCACTCGGCTGTGCAAATGAAATGCTGCCACCTCACTGATAAGAGGGGAGAGTACCCATGCCAGGGCAGAGGGGGGGACATGTAAGGATACAGCAGATAATGGTGGCTCGGGGTGATGGCTCCAGCTCTGAGCTCGCCGTTTTGGGGAGATAGGCACCCCACCTACCTCAGGCCAGTCCCTTTCCCTCTCTGGCAGGAACAGCCAGCCTGATTTGCCAAGGCTTTACTATAAACAAAATGTCTAATGAAGTATTTTCCTAGCCATTTTCTTCTTCTAGTGTTGCTGGAGGTCAGAGCCATCCCAGGGTGATATGCTCACCTATGGACTTCAGCTACACCAGCACAGCTCCTCTGTGTCTAGTGGGGAGGGGTGGCAGGTGAGATCCCTCAGTCCAGCATTGCTTTGAAACATCAATAAGGCAATTATACACAGCGAGGAAAAAACCAAACTTCTCAGTTCCAGTGCAAGGAAAGTTCTGCTTTCGCTCTCAGCTCATTACTTTGGTGCTGTTTGAGGGTTAGACTGCAACTCAGACCTGCGATTCTGCTTTAGATTTGGCTGAACCTTCATGAAATGTCATGTATGCTTATAAGATTTCAGCACAAGAGATGGGAAACACCTGATGCCTGATACTGCTTTCTGAGGTGGTTTTCATCCAGGAGACTTCTATACCCTGAACCCAAATCCTTCCCCCAGTTTGTCCTCCAACCCTGGCTACACACTCTGTAGCCAAATAACATCCCCCTTTTTTTTTCCTTCTGGAGACACAGCAGTTGTTTTGTTTTGCTGCTGAATGAAGCAATGTTTTACCGGCTACGGTTTCCTGATTTGCAGATTTCGGTGGCAACGCTGTCACAGTGTTCCCATCATCAGCCCCTGCCAGTGTCTCCCCCACCACACAACACTCAGGCCTTTCAGCTGGGCCAGAGCACTTATTCCCAGGGGCAACGCTGATCAGGCATTGATCTAGTTGAAGCAAAATGCAAAACCAAAAACCAAACCAAAACACATATGCAAAAAAGAAAAAAACAAAATCCTTCCTATTTTACAGGGTGCTTTGTTCAGAGTTTTAACCACCAGCAGTTCCTGATGTGGCTTGCTGCAGAGTCACATGAAGAGTTGTTTAGATACAGCTGGGAGGGGCTGAGCTGGAGTAAAACAGTGTGGAAAAAAGCTGAGATGGGAACATCTCAAGGTAGAATTACTACTGAAGCTTTCTTGTCCTTACACCATGGCCAAGGTTTCTTGTCTTGGACTACAACCAAGAGATCACCATAATTTTCCAGTAAACAGCCAATTCATTTCACAATTTATGCATCATTACACATCCCCCACGTACCAGAGAATCAGATTTACAGACTCCTTTCAGGCCTTAAAAGGATCCTTAGGCTTCAATCTTCATTTTTAAATGGATACAAGCATTCAACTGAGCTCTAAACTCTTAAAGCAAGACATCACTTCACTGATAAACTAAATAATTTCACAATAATTCACTTAATTGTTCAATTCACCTATGCCTTTAGACCAATGTTTTGGGATTCCGAATAACTCAAATAATAACAAATATAACAGCAGCACATTCCATCTTACTGAAGGAAACAGTGATATACCAAAACACAGCTCGTGATACATTATCACTGGCTGTGCAGGAGTGTGGGTGGGAAGCAGGAGGCTGCAAGAAGAGACAGATAGAGCAGCTCCTACACGCGACTTTTTCCCTCTGTACTATTTGCCTTTTGCTGAAGAAGCGCAGCAAATACATTAACACACGCATGAAAAATGAGCTGAGGTAATTCCATCTACGAGCATGTGATCAGTCCTGCTGCCACAAATGTTTTCCCTCTAGGTCCATATCTGAGTCTCTCACAGCCTGACTCACTCTGCGGCCGCACACGTCACTACTACCCGGCAGCGTCAGGCTGTCATTTGTTTCCTCTTGGAACGGGATGTTCTATAATAGCTCCAACTCCCACTCCAGAGTTTATGAAATTGCAGTTCTTTCACATTCTCCTTTGTTCCTGAGCAGCGAGGAGTTTTCTGTTTGTTTCTGAGGTGCTAAAACAGTATCGGAGTGGCCTGAGCTCAGGGATGCCTCACCTGAAGCTCTAACAGGATGTGCCTTTTAACAGGATGAAGGTGTGATGGTTCTTGGTGCACTGTGGGGTTTGTTCTTCAGGAAGACAAAGGAGGCACAGTGCAGAACTGTTCCTTCTGGAGCTGCTGCTTGAAATCTCATTCATAAGGCTTCTTCTTCCACAGCCAGGGAGAGACTGTCATGGACATGGAAACTGAAGCTCTGGACATGCTGAGGGAGCCATCAAAGCAGAAGCAGCTCTGCTTCAGAATGTCTTGCTATGATGCTCAAATATGCAACACTTGTTTTTCAGCACTGATTAGTCTGACCCTCTGCTCCACAAATGTTAATCTATATCTATGTCTTATTCTGGAACAGGTAAGTGTTTCTGAAGTGAATCCCTGGCTAACTGTGCTTCACTTCATACCACACAGTTTCAGAGCTCACCTACAGGACTAAGCTCATGCTAGTCTCAGGTTAAAACCCCCAAGTGTCAATAGTATAGACATGGAGTTGTCAGCACCACTGGTTTGTTCTGCTGCCTTGGTGCTCTTGTCATACCAAACTACCACTGCTTGCTACCTGTCTTTCAGAGCCCAGAGTCCTGGAGTTATTGGATCTCAGCACACAATCGCAGAAGGAAGAATGTGATGTGGTTCTAAAAGTGCAGCAGAAGACAGGAAGCTGCAGTCCCCCAGGGTTCCCTGCCCACATAAAGACCATGTTCATCAGGATACACCTGTAACACTGCCAAGTTTCCTGCTGGGAACATCTGACAAGCAGCTGATACAAAAGGACAGAACCAAGGGAGCAGAGAGACAAAAAATGAAAGGATGCAAAAGATGTCGGCATTTCTCCTGCTTACTTTTGGGATGCTGCTGTGATTCAATGCAGGCTAAAATGGATTTGTCTTCACACTGGGTGCACAGCAAAACAGATACATTGCTATGTGGAATCCAATATCCCTGCTCCAAGTGCTGCTCCCCATTTAACAGGGCTTTCAGTAGATGGGGAGCTGACATTACTTCCTAAAGGTGCAGCCATTCCTAACAAGGAGATCAATGACAACTTCAAGCATAGCAAAAAGAGTATTCCTAGCATTCTTCCAAAAAAGGTTATTGCTTATTATCTGGCACTGGGAATACAATGAGAATCTTAAAGATGACTTGGAGACAATTTGGAAAAGCAAAACATACTTTGCAAACTGCACATAACATTTTTCTGAGAAACTGAAAGATTTCTGAGCCTCCTGCCTGCAAGAGGGTGCCATAAGCCTCCCTGCAGATATTTATTCTGACCTCCTGGACCTTTGTCCGAGGTTCATTCATTGGGTTTAAATAAATAAGCATTAACAAACCCAAGGCTCCAGATCTTCCTCTGTCCTGCATTGAGCCAAGATCTTAAGCAAAGCGGCTTAAGTCACATTTATATTTCCTTTGACCTAGAGACAGAGCACAGCTCGGTATATCCCAGTTATGGAGCAAAAAGACCTTTATGGCTGCACAATGTTGTGCATTCAGCTGCCTGAGAAATCTTTAGAAACTGCTGTAAAGGCAGATCACCACAGGCTGGCATTCCCTGCTCACTGCAGACACCTTCACATGCAGCACTGGCTGGGGAGAGCAGCCAGAGCCCCAGCCCTGACTTACTTGCACGACAGCCTCAGGGATCCTCCTGGTGCTGCCTGGCCAGCCTTGAGTAGTGCTGCACTGCAGAAATACAGTGCCCAGGCTCTCAGAGCCAGCCCTTGAGCTTTGGTAGCTGCCAGGACAAAAGACAATCTCTACATGTAAGTCATTACAATCTCACAGACATCACCTCTAACTTTACCTGGGCTTACCTGGGTCGCTGTGGAGGGTAGGGCAGCGTTTCCCTTGACATTCACAACGAACGCGTGCTCCAGAGAATACGAGGCTCCTCGTACACAGGGTATTGTTCTGGATTTCGTATTTCTTCGGGGTTGTCTTGGCAACGAAGAGGGTTTGCCGCTAGAGGTGTGTGAAACACTGGGTAACAAAAAACATCACAACTCCCACTTGTTTCGTTTCATCACCCTGTTAAACCTGACTCTTTTTCAACCTGGAATGCTCTCAGTGTGCTGCGTGTCAGGAGGGGCAGCACAAATCAGCACAGACTGCTCTGCCTCCCCCTTTCCCCCAACACAGTGATTTTGAAAATAACAAAAAAATTACATTTTCCATTGGAAAATTATGCCTATCCAGACACCCTTACAAGATCTGTTTCCATGCTCCTTTCAAGTACCTTCTTAGGGAGTAGTTCCCTGGCAGGCAATGGAACTGACAGCTCCAGAATGGATGAATGGATTTAAGCAAAATTAGGATGGGTTTTTTCATTTGTTTGTTTTAATTAATGACATTTTTAGTGACTTCAGTAAAGTCAAGGGTGTGACTGTGGACTGATTTCAATATGACCAGGTCTGCCAATTTGCCCTGATTAAAAGGAGTCTTTCCTTTGTACAGAGAAGAAATGCTGGGTAGATAATGCTACACCTGGTCAGCAAACAAATGGAAATGTCCCACTTGCCCTTCTGACTCAGCTCCTTCCATGGACAGCAGACCTTAACTTACTGTGGATGAGGTCCAGGAAGTATTCTGAAAAGTTTTTAAAGCATCTTTGGATGCAGTTTCACATTGCTCATTCATGTAATTTGCCTTTGTTTTTACTTACTGAAGGCATTAAAAAATTAACTCAAACAGCTGTTCAGATGCCTCTATTTTTTATGTAGCAAAGGGAAAAAAAATCTGAACAGCTGTGTCAATGAAACACATCCAGGTGGCCTCCCTAAGGCAAAGTTTCTACAAAATCTGGAAGATAATGTTTTTATTATCTTAGTTATTGTATTTCTATTACTCTGCTCTTGTAGATTCTTAAAGAGGTATTGGCCACTTATTTCTTATCTTCACCCTCATCACTCAGTGTTTGAGCTGTGCTGTAGCTTAACACAGATGCAGCAGTGATTCAGCCATCAAAGAGGAAAATTGCCCTTTCAGCACAATTGTCCTGACTCTATTCTGGGGTCTTAAATGGGATTTAAGGCTGGGTAAGGAGCAATTTTACATATCTGGCCTTTCTATGGGGAAAAACTCAGGCTGTGGTACCAAAAATTGTCTTAGGGACACTCAAGAGCAGAGGGAATTTGTTTTCCAGGTTGTATAACTAAGTCAGCTGAGTTTTGTTGCAGTTCCTTGACAAGGAAGCTGGATCATCCTCAAGGAGAGGCTAAGATTCACAGTTACACAGGAGTCTGAGAGAGCAGCTCTTTGGGACTCCAACATGTGTGGCATAGGGGATTTGGAAATTGATAGTTAAATTCTCACCTGGGTGATGCTGAAATCTGTATCAGGTTCACTGACAAAGGCTCATGAAGATCCTCCCTTACTGAGGTTCTGAATTCCTCTACTGGTCCCCCATTCTTCATGGAGTTGCTATAAGGCAGCTTGCTGATTTATGGATGTGTTATCCATAAACTGCTGATTGATACTTTCTGCCCCGACATCAGTCCTTGGATTATGAACTCTGTAGAACAAAGTGAAAGCACTGAAGTGTCTGAAAATTGCCAGCCACATCACAGGTGTTACAGCAAATGATATTAATGATAACAAATAATAATAGCAATAATAATAGTAGTGATTAAGCAATTTATTGCTGTTATTATTCTTTCTCCTATTCCCACAATATTTGACAAATATGGACTCTCCTCTCTAGAGAGTTCCTGAGACTGAAGAAAGGTTTTCAGGTGACACAGAGTGCAAAGAAGCTTTCCAGCTTATACATAATGATAATAGCTATCATCATGATATCAAATGCCTGAAATCTGTTTCTATACCACTAAGACTTTTATTTATTTTTTTTTAATTAGCTTGAGAAACAGATTATGTCAAAATCTCTGTAAAGTCCTGAGAAGGAAGAAAGAGCAGCAGAATCATCCCTGAGTCTAAAGGAAAATTTCATTCTCCTCTAAATCATTCCCTTTTGGTACATTTTCTTCATATTTAGTAGCTGGATGCAATTCCCCCTATATGTACTAAGCTTGTGTTATTACAGTTTGAGCACAATATATGTTTATTTGGAGTCTAACAAGATCATCAATCAGGAAATACCACTGCACTTCATATTATGTATTTATTTATGGTGTTAGGATGAAATTTACCTGGGTCCAGAGAACAAAATTAGGCTGTTACAGCCCTTGGTTTCATATAAGTTATTTTCCTCTCAATGCCTATGCCCTGTGGACACAAATTTATTTCTCCAATACTGGATGAAAAACCTCCCATTTTTTCACCGCCTCTAGGTAATGATATCTGTACCTTTCCTTCTGCTTCCAATTTTGTGCCCATTACTTGAATGCTTGAAAACATGAAATACAATACCCTAAGTCACAGAGCACGAAAATCTGCAGTGTGTAGGGAATATTTCTTTTCCTTTTCAATCCTTTTGTAATTAAGGAAATTCTACTCAATCATTTGATATCTTCAGTGACATTATCATACTTCTGATCTTAACCTTCCAGTTGAATTTTAGGGGCTGGTTGGCCATTAGAAAGAAGGAGTATTTTGCAGACAGGTTATGGGATGCAGATTTGGAAAATCTCAGTTCTTCTCTGAAGTATGTCATACACTGAGCAATGAAAGATGACTTTAAATGGAATGTGTACTAATAAATGTAAATATGAAAGTGGAAAATTACGTCACAGAATACGAGAGCTCAATGTAGTTAATCATAACAGTAATTATCTTAAATAATACTAAAAAATCAGTGAAAAACATTAAGAGAACTTTGTTAAGTGTCCAAATGTGTTCTGATTGCAGTATTTGACAACTCTGCAAGAACTTCAGTGTCAGAGACTTGGAATCTCCATGAGATTAGATAGTATTTGCACACAAAATGCAGGAGAGAAGTTAAATGAACAAATGGCAAGTTTATCTCAAATAGAAGTGTTATAAAACCATTAAGCAAGTAAAAGTTTATTCAGTTAATTGGCTAAGGCCCAGCAAAAATTTCACAACACAATCATCAGGGTGTTGAAATACTAAAAAAAAAAAAACAAACCAAAAAACAAACCAACAACCCAGCAACCAAAAGCTTGATTTCAGAGAAGCACTGTTGTTTAAGAAATACTCTCCTCAGTATTTATTAGATAAGAAACTGTTTATCAGCATGTGCGAATGTTCTTCCTGGAATCAAGGTCCATGCAACTTATTTCACATACAGCAATATTCTCTCAGTGCTTTGCAATTTTTCCATGCTCAAGTACCAGGAAAAGTGGAAGTAAGAGGCATATACAAAGAAGTATGACACATATTATTTATATTTACTTAGTGATTTGAGCTAAGATAGGCATGCATAGTGTAATGAGTTAATGCAGAGAGGAAAAAAAATCTCTTAGGAACATGGATGGATAAGAATGTGTCAAAGCAGGAACACAAGGAAAGGTAGCTCATGCAACTACAGACTCAATAGAAAATTGAAATGCTGTGAAATAAAATGAATAAAATTGAGGTGTAAGCTATGTAAAGCCAATGAAAGATGTGCTCTGGACATCCAGTAAAACTCCAGTGTAGTTGTACTGATTGTGTAGCAACCTTTGAAACAGAATGTTTCTGAATTTCTGCTCCCTCGTGTATCTTTTCTTAGGAATAGTCTGGCCATCTAGGAAATATTTCACTCTACCTTCCAGCACACACAGAAGTCTGAAAACAATGCAAATGTAAATAGTTCCTGATGCCAAACACTTCAGTTGCCAAGAAGAAATGATGCATTTTGTACCAGGATTATATTGTGACCAAGATTAATTTTTGGATTGTCTCTGACTATTCTTTAACAAAAACACCTCCTGGTGAAACACAACCTGTAACTCATGGGTTTTGTGCATTCAGGGGAACTTCTCCCAACAGCTGATTTACAGTGTTCATACAGAACAAGCTGTACAGTGACTTGCTTTTAGTCCAGCTGCCAGATATTCCAGAGGTAACACCGTGGGAGATGGCACCAGGTTTTTGAAGATGAACCTACTCAGTGATAAAGATCTTAGGGAAAACCAGAACAAAAGTAATCAATGAAAATACCCTGAATTCTCTTGACAAAAGGGAAATAGCTCACCATTATGATATAAGCAACTATTACCCAGTAAGAATTGAGGCCAGGCCTCCAGTAATGTTTCACAGCACGAGTTACACGATCAGGTTGCTTGGTGCAACTGCACCAATTGACTGGTCACACATGTGCTTGCAATGTCTGTAACCAGGTCTGCTCTCTTGCTTTGTAAAAGAAGTCAACCTCCATAAAAAAGAAACCACTTTATAGTTCTACGTTTATGTAGGTAGATTCATCAATGCTCAAAAACATCTACTATAAATTCAAAGATGAATTCTGGGATCAAGCTAGGCATCATCAAAATATAAACATGAGAAAAACAAAAGATGGGAGAACTGACAAGTGGTAGAGAAGTAGTGAGAAAATATTGGGAAAGTGTTAGATTATTATCAGATGGAACTTCCCTCCCATCCAATTTTAGTTTCTTTTGGGAATAGCGTGTGACCAATATTTGCTTATGGCTGTCACTGCAAACAGGCAATCATGAGCCATTTCAGTTTTGTTGATTCCTACCATGGCAAAACCTTTTGTTTAGAAGTAAATTCCCCTGAATAATGTGACAGCCTCTTCTTCCAGCAACCAAACAACATTTGTCTGAGTCGAATGCAGTTTACAAGGTTTAAGTCATTAAGTGTGACCGAGCTGACCAATCACGCCACACAAACATTGGCTCATCAACCCCTAAGTGATGTCAAAAAAATAACCACATCAAGTACACCAAAACCTCAGAATTTGGAACGGTGGAGGGACTGAAAACCTTCAGTTTCTATGCAGGCACTTTGTCAAAAGAAAAAACACTACATCCGACTAGGAAATTGTTTTGCTGAAAGTTGCATGCTCAGTTATATGATTACATTGCTGGCATCCCTCTGTTCCTCTTCTTCCTCCTATGTTTCTCTCTAGGAAATATTTCCAGAACTTGCTGGTTCAGTTACTTGTTTCAGAGTTGTGGCATTCAGTAGTTCCAGGAACAAAGCCTTATTATTATAAATACTTCAGCTACAACATTTCTAAAGAAATTAGACTAACTATCATAATCTCCTGCTGACTCTCACCTGGGAATTTTAAATTCTCTAGTGTGAGAGTAGACTCTGAGGACAAAACTAATTTTTTTTATTTAATTAAAAAGCAAAAGAACAAATTCAGGATAAAAATTTCAAAGCCTGGAAAGGGAAGTCAGAAAAGAGCAAGATGAGAAAGGATGACTCTGGAAAATTCCAAATCAAAGTACATCAGGTTTTGTTTTGGTACAATAAGATGTTAAACAGTACACTTGGACTTCAGAGGCTTTTTTTAAACAATTTTTTTTAACCGTTCTTATTCAACCTTGTACTTGAATAACAGCCTGTTCCTGAATTTACAGTCATGCATATTCTCCACACTCACACGTAAAGTTTTGTGTTGGTTTCCAGCAGATTACATTTTTGAGTACAAACATCACCCCTGAACATGATCTTTTGGCCTTCAAGCTTGCCACATAACATCTAGTATTTAGATATTAGCTGCTATCTAGAAATGAGCCCTCTTGACGTGGTCGAGGTATTTCATCACTCTGCAGAAGCACAGGCCATGAATCAGCAGCACCAGAGGTGCTCTGTCACTCTCTGGTACTCAGTGCTGCTTCACAGAGTGACACAGTATCAAAGATAATAACCAGCCTCTGCAACAAACAAATCACAGACTAATGAATACAGGACAGTAAAGCCCAAAGTAATTTCCCCTATAACCCCCTAGAGAACTATAATCAACACTATAGAAAAGTCTCAATGAAATCTTGCTGAGTTCTGTGTGGAGCCCTGTTGAAAGCCAAGAGTGATGTAAGATTTGCCTGGAGTTTGAACTGAACCCTCCACATTGTTCTGAGAGCTTACCATTAAAAGAAGAATAAATGTTAGCAATAAAAAGGTCAAGAGAATGAATATATGAGAGCATCTAAAGATCTGCAAGGGATCTCATAAATATATAGCAAACATCCTCCCTGACGGTTTCTCCAGAAGAGAAGAATTCTACATCACTCCCAAAACACATTTTTTTACAATCTGTTTCTTTCTTTCTGGATACGAAGGACTGAAGCAGAGTGTTTAACGTATGACTTGTAAAATTCAAAGTTTAAAGCTTAGGAAAACAACCAAGATTAAAGCTGTTCAACAAAACAGTATCTCCCTTCACAAAGTGTCTTTTTATTCTTACAATTTGTCAATAAACCAACAAGTGAGACTCTCAGCTATCAGTACTGTTAGGTGTCATGGCTTTAGGTACGCAAAAATAAATTAAACAGCAGAGGTTTAAATCTTACCAACACCACAGGCAACTGCTGTGGGTTTTCCTACCCAGTCTGTTGGTGAGGGCTTAGGGTATTTGCTGTCATTTCATATTCTGGTGCCCTAAACTTCGAAATTTTGGCAATTTTTGTTGGCTCAGGTCCCTTATACATGGGCCATGTGTGACCAAGAGCAACCTCTCATGAAGAACTAAGCAGAAATTTGAGGGTGCTCTGCCAAAAAGCCCCTGAGAAGCAGGGTTTGTTGGCACATTCCTACCTTCAAGCAAGCAGGCAGCAGAGGTGCATCTTGGGGTAATTCATCTCTAGGCAAAAATGGTCTCTTCCAGGAAAGACCTTGAAAGCAAAATTACAGAGGATACAAGCAGTAAACACAAAAGGGGAAGACAGAGAAACATGTACCAAAGAACACACAGAGACAGAATGGGAACATCATCCCTTTACCACAGCATTTACACATACAGGATACACGTGTATAGGATTGTGTTTCTCCTGGCATTCAGCCCTGGCTGGTGAAACAGCTGATGCTCTAGGCTGCAGTGGTCCATCCTTTTTCCAGCTGGTCAGATACCAGCTGAGGGACCTCTGTAAGCACCACATAACTCTGGCAACAAGGATTGCAAGTCAAATTGATGCCTGCACACATATGCTCAAGGTGGCCTTCAGCTGCTGAAAATCCTACTGCCCTCTCCTTGTCATCTCTAGATTACAGCAGAAAAGGAAATGGGCAAAACACAGCTGCCTGCTCATGAACCAACTCTTGGGGTCCATCATGTTGAGTCTGTGTTCTGGAGCTCAAGTGAGAATATTTGACAAAAAGAAAAAACCCCACACATCTGAGAGACAAAAACCACCTAAAGCAGCTAAAGAAAAAGAAGTGACAACAAACAAGTTCTGCAGTCAAGGAAAGGGTAAAATCTTGGCTCTACTGAAGTCATTGGGATGTTTGCCAGAAAGCTGTAGACAGCGTGTTTTATTCAGGACTTTTAATTAGTTATTAAATGATTCAATGGCAAGTTGGCTGGTTTAAGGCACAAAAAAAAAATCATAGAATAACTCCAGCATGCCTCTTCCTGCCCTGCCTACCCCTTGGGAGGTTTGGATCATACAGAGCTTTTTTTATGGGAGACTTCACAGGTATTTCATTGAACCTTAGTTGAAATCGGTAGGTTCCCAGGCCCTGCCTCCTTCCCAAGTTTGGGGATGAAGATAGGAAACACCTGCTAATGACACCAGAGACACAGCAAACATCAAAGTCATGTGTCAGCAGAAAGCACCCTGGAAACCTGGCCCCTGCAGTACTGACACAGCCTAGCTGGTGGGGGACAGTGCACACGAAGAAATAGAATATTGTGTTCATTTAATCAACGTACATTTGAAAGCATTTGAATTATTCTTGAGTGACATACCCACCTATAAATAAGGCAGCTTGCTGCCTTCAGGCTTTAGCCACTTTGTGAAGAGCCCCACAAGGCAAACGATCTATTCGCACTGCACACTTCTGGTCTGCCTCATTTTCTGCTTCCCTCATTCTCCTTCTGCCTTTCCCCCTCTGAAGTACACCGGTTTCTATGGGAACAAAACACATCGCCAGAACGGACAGAACTCGGTGCCGTCCCCACGTGCAGACCCAAAACGGGGTTTTTGAACAAGCTCTTTCAGCTTCTGCCACGAGGAGCGGGGAAGGCGGCGGGCGCTGCCCCCGCGGGTGTGAGCGTGGGCGGCTGTCCCCTCGTCACACGGGGCACACCCTGCGCTGCCACCGGCTCCCCGGACTGCAGGAGGCTCGGCAGAGCCCCCTCCATCCCAGTCTGCTCTAATATAGCTGAAAATTACTCTGACAGCTGAATAGCTGCTTTGTTTATAACTCGTTCTTAGCTGACTCTGCCGCATTATGGAGCTTTGTGAAGAGATTACTTTGTCAAGAACTGAACATATATGGTCTGGGCATGAACAATTTAGTGTGATGAACTGCATTCATTTTATGTAATGTGCAATCGTCAGTCCTGCTGCCTTTAATGCATCTGCTTTTTTTTCATGGATTTTATTTTCTGATCTCAAGTGTTTTAAGAATTTTCTTGGGGTCTTTGGGATTATCTATTATCTTCTTTACCCTCTTCTGGACAGATGCAAAGAATTTACAATATGTCGAATCTCAAGACATTTTGTCTTACACTAAATGTACCAAATCAAGATTTTGGCTGCAAAGAACAGACTATAATTTTTATCCAGCTAGTTAATTATCCACCTGCAAATATCTTATTCCTGCCCTGAATTACTAGAGTTTTTTTTGTATTTGAATTAGGATTTCGACACAGTAGAATTCTAACTGAGAAACTGGACCCACTATAGGGAACACCATATGGAACATATACAGCTTCTTACTGTGTCCCTTCATCCCCAGTGCTAAAACCCTAAGTAAACAGATCTCTATCCACATGACTTCAGCTGCACCTGAACCAGTCCATTGTCTTTGCAGAGCATTGTCTATAAAATATTAAGGCAAACCCAGACTGCACTGCACTGCAGGCACTTACCAGGGCCTTGCACTGTGCCCTGGATGAGCTTTGCAGGCTCTGAAGCTGTTGCCTTCAGCTGTGCTTGAGTTGAATGCATTGGTCATCTCTGATCACCATTGCAGTTTGTACTCCTAGCTATGACTTGCTTAGAAATTACATTACTGAAGCTTGACTTTGTGCCCTGCCTGGAGGCACAACAGGAACTCACGGCATTTTTCTCTGGTTTCTCCTGCCTTATTCCCCTCTCCCTCATTCAGTTTTTTAAATAAGTAGCATTAATTCTGATAGGCAGATGAAATGATCCAGTATAAAAATGACTAAAAACATTTATTGTTCTAACAGTAAGATTTTTGTCAGCTTTATAGTATTACATTGACCTTTTGTGGACTGGAGACTGAGTACTTTTCTTAGAGACATCACTGGAGGCTTTTCTTGTGCAGGACACAGAGCTGGGCCTCGCAGCATCTTGCATTTTAAGGGGTTTTGCTTAGTCCATGAACTGTCAGAACTCCAGCTGACACTATGCCCTGCATTTTGCACTCAGTCTTATTTTGCCACTTCTGAACATACCAACCTTCTCTATAAGCAGAGGGGAAGTTTGTCAGACAGACAAATCCCTCCTTATCTCTTAGTCATAACCCTGATCCACCTCAGATGATTTAAAGAGCTTTGCACATATTAACCTTTCAAATATAAAAGAAAAGAAAATGGCTTCTTTGCAAATCACTGTTTGAAAACAGAAGCTGCAGAAAAATTTCTCACAACCTTACTTGCTCCTACTCATACTCTTAATGGGCACATATATCACAAGAGATGGCACTCTACATGCTAATTTGTTGGAATAAAAATAATTGAGATTTAACATCTCTGTGAAAGTCCTTGTACTAGAAACTAGTGCCTTGACTAATGAATTCCTTAACTTTCACCCCTATGGCAAATGATGGACTGGTGTCACTGAAAAAAAGAAATAACTCTGACCCTACAATATTTAGGTAAATAATGAAAGGCTGCATAGGTGGTTTAGAAACAATTATTCTTATTATACTGGGAATTTTCAGATTTAGCAAGAAGTCATGAGGTCTTCAGAGTCAGTAAATTTCCACAGACAGTTTCTGTTCTTCACCCCCCCTTGTGGCAAATGTGGCTGAGCCTCCGAACATGTCTCAATCAGTCTGTAACCTGCTCCGCCGCAGGAGCCTGCGGAAAATCCCAGCCCAGCAGACACCAGCTGTACTGGGCTATGGCCAGTGCCAGTAAAGGCAGCGAGGATTTGCACTGTCACTGCTTGTGTGCATTGGTCAGAGAGGCTGAAGTCAACTGGCTGAAACACATCAAAAGCTTTGTGCAAAGAGAGACCACGAGAGAGAAGAAAGGAGAGTCATGGTTTGCAAAGGAGAAGTAAATAATTTCCAAGGTCAGGGGCCCTTGATACAGAGAGAAAATGAGAAGTAGAGAGGGGAAGGAAGGCATGTCATCACCTCACAGCATGATCCTTCTGGAGTAAATAGAGCTTTGCATGTGCTCGGTGTGCCTCGCCCTTTCCTTCAAGAAGAGCTCTGTATTGTTTATATCCGAAATGGTGGATTTCCACATTCATATATCTTGTCATTCTGGTGCTTCTGGTACCTAAAAATCTGCATTGAAGTATCCAAAATTAACTAAAATCCCTGCCTCTGACTCTAGTCTTAGCTGTTCCCTGCCAGTGTATGAACATGACTCTCCCTCCATAAGGTCATAGTTAATAACAAGCTAAATATGTCCCACCTAGAGGAGCATCCATGGGTCATGGCATCAGTCTACATCTTATAAGTAAACATGAGAGCTTATTATAGGCCACTTTTTCCAAAAAGGACCTTAAATTCTGGGCCATGACAATGAATCAGTGGATAACTCCTTTGACTAGAGACATATAACCAATTTTCTCTTTAGGACTGTGCCAGGGAATAAATTAGACAGTGGATTCCAGGCTCCTGGCACTTCTGATGCCCCACTGGCTCACAAAGCCTCAGATGGTTGACTTGCATCAAGCTCCTCATGGACACGAGAATACATTTACCCAGAAAGGAGATCTTGTATGCTCTGGTTTCTGGAAATGCAACTGAAAACACGAGGGTTGATGCTATTAGCAGATGGAGACTTTTCCTATTCAGGGCACTTTCAGCCTGCTGTACTTACTGGAAAAGTGGGCATGGTGGGAGCAGTACACAGGCCCAGCTCTCAGTGCCCATTAGAGGGAAAGATGCTGGGAATGAGCACATAAGTAGGATTAGCAGGTTGGACCTCAATAGATAAAATCATTTAAGACTGTATCTGCAGAGCTGAATAACTGAAGGAAGTCCAAGGCAATTTCAAAAGCATCTTTACTGTCAATGACAAATTTCCTGTAAGTACTGGCAACCTTTCTCTGGATCTCATAAAAATAGCTCCTAAAAGAAATTTTGAAAATCCGAACCCAGAAAGAATCACCCCAAAGAACTCTGAAGTGATTCCCTTTAAAGAGAAGGGAGAGGTACAAGAATTTCCTCATTTTCTTGCCTCAGAGACAGGCAGTGGGATTTTGCACAACCCCAAAAGGCTGGCTCAGCCATCTATGGGGTGTTTCAAGTTCTCCCTCAGCAGGGCATAAGTCCACCTGAAAGAGGAGTGATAGGGAAGGAATTGCACTGCCACTGGCCCAGCCTGAATGTTATGAGGTTCTTCCAGACCTGCTCTGTAAACAAGAATTGCCTTTGGACCTTAAAAAACACGCACCGTATCGTTCTGGAATGGTGCTAATCTCTCGGTCATGGAGGTCAAAGCAAGAGTTCTATTATAAGCTCTGTGAAACACATCTCCTTCCCAGCCACTCACTTGCAGGGAACAAAATCCAGTCAGCCAAAATGATCCGTGTGTAACAGGACACCAGAGCAGGCATTTGAGGCAACGTGGGCAAGGCATTTTGGAGCTGTGAGACCTCTGAGCTGGTGCTGAGCCCTTGGTGAGGCAATACTGGCTCAGTGCCACAGTCAAGGAAGCAGAAGAGACAGTTTTCTCTTTGCTTCCTTGCAGAGGACAATGGTCTATTCATAGACAATACCAACTACAGAGACCATGGCCACACCTCTCACCCAAGGTCCATCAGGGCCTTCCACAGTACTCCCCAGCATCAGTTGTGTTCCCTGCCTGCCCCTGCTATGCTTTCATCTTCCCTAGCACCTCTGCATAACTCCTGGTGCATTCATCTCAATAGCATCTACAGCAGCTGAAGCCTGGGAACAACTGGACCTTGTGGTTACAAATGACAAAGGCCCAGCCATGAAGTCACATTGGCTGATCAATGATTGACATGTGCCAGAGCATGGACCAGAGCACCCTGATCCCCAGGGTGTGGTAAGCTGGAGGTTAGCTGAGGATCCTTCACATCTCTTTCTTAACACATTTTCTTTGTATTTTCCTTGGGGTCCACAGTGCACACTGGATTTGCTGATAAACTTATCAGTAGCAGAATGGAACATCCGTTTCATTTGTGCTGTTTACACAGAGGCTTTTTCTCCAGTTGGTAAGTTGGGATTCAGGGAACAGGGTGACCCTGTGTTTTCTTCCATGCCCCACAAATGCTGCTCCCAGCAGCATGTCAGAAGATAGGGAGAGACTTTGCATCAGGGACCAGCCCTCCCCCGCCCTGAGGCTGGAGTCTTCACCTCTACACTGGAGGTGGTCTATCCCCACACATCATTCCCAGCCCCAACACAACCCCTAGAGATGAGGAAAGGCTGAGGCACAGTATGTGGACGCCGATTACATCTCCAAACAGGAGGAGCACACAATCGGTGGGATCCGCCTGCTTTCCAACCCCTTTGTGCTCAGGGGCAGAAATACAAATAAGCCTCAATGTCTTTTTCCTGCTTATATGAACCAAGATCCGTTTTTCAATAGCAGGCCCTGTCTGATAAGTATTCCCTATTCTCAGTAGTTATTTTTGGGAGAGAAAGCCTTTTGTTGGCTCCCATGACACTCCCCTTCAGCACTTGGGAGGTGCAGTGGGATGGCAGGTAGAGCTGTGATTCAGGGATGCTCCTACACCCACCGGAAGCTGGTGTTGCCATGCCAACCCTGTATCCTGTGCAGGGCACTGCAGGCTGCTACAATGTCTGTGCTTTTGCACACAAATCAGTCTCAGGACCTTCCAGTGGAAGATTTGTCTGCACCTTTGATTGCAGGATGGATGACAGTGTCCCACTGAATTTTCATCTCATCTGCCCACCTCCCCACTTAGTCTTGTCTCAAAGAGGATAGCATCACAAATATTATGAGGGAGCTTTCCCCCTAAATGAGTTACATCACACAACCATTGCTAATAGCCCATGTTGTTTCGGAAAGACCACAGAGAGAGAAGGGGGCAGGAACAGCAACAATCCTCCCAACAAGCCCAGGCACCCCTGGCAGAGCCGCACCCACCCTTCACCTGCTCAGCATGTCAGGTCATGTGCTGCTTGAGACAGCATCCAGAGCCCATCTGAAGCATGTGACCAATTACCTTTCCTCTGTTTAGACTCACCAAAAAGGGACATTTAAAAACTGTTCCATAAAGTCAGCTCTGTGCAAAGCCGGTGGAGGTGGAGGGCACTGCAGACAGTTCACAGCAAGAAGACTCGTTTGTGTTTTATTGCCTTGTTGGAGAATTCGCTGGGTAATTTCCTGGGTATTTTCTAGCTTACTTCCTTATTGCTCTCTGGGTAAACTAGGTCAAAACACTTGCCTTGTCTGAGCCTTGGTTTGTCAACATATGAAATGAAGGCAATGGAACAAGCTGTTCCCTGCTTTTTCTGCATGGAGTTCAAGCTTACAGAAAGTCCATACAATGCCCTTCTTCTCCTTCATTAGAGCCAGGAAGGCCCTTGAAATCCTCAAACTCAGACAAGCTGAGAAATGTTGCATATTGCTACAGGCAGCTCAGGAGGAGTGCATGTGAAATGTGAACAACAGGATTATTAAGAAAGATGTGCTCAGAGTTGTGCAGCATTGTGTCCCTAAAAGAAAAAAACAGGAATCACCTACAGTTGTTTTTTTCTTGATCAGCCTGTCAGCTAAAGTAGAAATAGCCTTAAAATCACAATATCTAAAGTCTCAAGAAGTGTTATAGGAACAAAGATTCCACCAGCCACTGTGCTGCATCCCAGATCTGGCTGCTCCTTCCCGAGATACTGCAGTACATCCCAGTCTCATCAGCTGCCACTCTGCTCACACTGTTCATTCACCTGCACTGATTTTCTCAATAAAAAGCTGAGCTTTTAAAACTACAGTACCTTTGAAGGTCCTGCAGCTTGTACAGTGGGATCTGATAAAAGGAAAACTACTGTGAGCAGACAATACAGACAGAGAGGTGGTCAAGTGTCTTTGAATCTGAGTTAATACATGTGGCTATCAAGTTTGCCTTAACAAAAAAGGGTTAGTCTACAGCATCCCAGATGGGGAATGAAAAGGTTTTTTGAAGGCAGGTTTTTTAAAATTAAGATGTCAGCCAGCAGTAATGTTTTACTGCATTGTTAACATGCAGGGCAAAATACACCAGCAAACGCCACAGCAGATACGAGAGTGTTCTTCAGAAAACTTTTGTATTTCAGATTCTGCATGAAATATGGCAATAAACAGGACCGATTTCATTGTATGTTACATTGTATCAGCACTCTCAGACTTCCTAATATAATAAGATCCAGCAATCTGGATAGATTTTTTACTTAAGTGATTCCTTACTCCTTTAGCATTTCAGGAGCAATTTTGGCATCAGGTCTTTAAAAATGTAACCACAGTCTTTTCATGAGCAGAGATAACCAAAATAAGAATTTTAACTTATCAAGACTTCCACAGGGAAGTGGAGGAAGAAACTGTTGTCAGAACAGAATTGCCATGACTGTTGTTTCCTATAGCATCCTTTGGCTGCCTTCCACTCCCTAAGAGTCCCATGCCAGGCTCCTGCTCCTCAGTGTCCCACCTGTGGGCTGTATTTCTCCTGTTTCATGGCCCTGCATGGGCTGTCTCTGGTTTACAATATCGTCACAAGTCATTACTACAACCCATATAGGCAGGCTTGGTACACAGGTCCAATGGTGCAAGTCCCTTGAACTGCATTCCTCAAGTCCACTTTTCATCCCATTATCAGATTGATACTGAATAAAGGCCAAGTGGAAAATCCCAGGAGGACATGTACATGCTGTTGTCCATACAATGGCTATGAACAGAAAAGGGTTGGTGAGAGACCTCACCATGTACTGAACTATGTGAATTATGTGTGTTTAGTCTAATTGGAATGATTTGTGGTATCTCAGGGTCAAAGTCTCACAATTCAAAGGCAAACATTTTAGAGGACTTGTATATTAATGACATATCATTAGCCAGAATCAGAACTAGTTCTGCTTAGTCAGTTACCTTGGACGAAAAATGTTCAGCCAGAGACCCTGAGACATGATCTGGCTTCAGGATTTAAAATGAGGACCTTTCCCACACTGCCCAGCTGGGGCTTCCAGACAACAAAGCTGCTTGAAGATATTGGGAAGGTCCCTCACTGCCTGTTGAGAAAAAATCCCAATTACATGGCAACAATACAAACATCTAATTTTTGACAGTTTTAAAGCTTCTTTGCTTGATTTCTTGCTACAGTAGAATAAAAGAAAGTGCCATAGTGATGACTTTGGGCCATTAAATCACCAGATCCTTTAATGCACACGTGTCTTGTGCTGCACTGCACAGAGTCTGTAGGGATGTACATCCTGGAGCATCCCTGCACATACAGTCCCCAGAGGGGCTTTGCAAACTGCTTAGATAACTGTTGCATTAAATTACATTTAGCTTGAGCGATCAGTAGCTCATCAGTTGACTTCTGGCTCTGATTTCTAATAACTGGAAGCATCTGACATAACGAAAGTCCTTAGAGAAGGCACAGGGAAAGAAATAAATGTGCTAATTAAGCTATGCAAAGTGCCTTGGAGAAGAGTGCTCCACTTCAAGGATACCCTGACGTTTCTGACCCATTACAAGTAGCAGCATAGAAATTTCAGGAATTTAATATAGAGTGTTTAATTGAGACACAGAGGAAAATAAATCAGTAGAATTTAAAACCGATTTCTTCTCTATAGCTTAGTAAATATTCTTAGCCACTAATGTGGCTAACTTTGATTACAGGAGGTAAATCATCCTCACAAATGTGATAGAAAACCATGCAGGCCTAGCACATTTATGATAAATTATTTGCTTGCAATGCAAATGGAAATGCAATAGTCCTATTGCTGTATTCTGCTTAGCACTTAAATAGTTTTTCTCATTTATGTCTACCATTAAAAAAAAAGGACATGGAGGAATGTTTTGAATTTTCCATATGATACATATTTTCTTCTGAGAGTGAACCTGTAAAAATACAACTCAAATAATACCACACTCAGCATCTCTCCCCTCCAAACCCTCTGACTTTTACAGTATCCTCGCAGGATACATTTTGGGTTATCTGTTTTAATACTTGGTTAAACTGAGGCTGGAAAACCAGAAAGTTACCAGGGTCTAAATGCATGTTAGCTACAGAGTTGGGGAGAGAAATCCTGATTCAGATTCCTAGTTGTCACCTCTACCATTTTGCTGGTATTCCTTTCCTTGCTGGCATTTAGGAACACAGTACCTGGATGTCCCATTCATATAAAAGCTGTTGAATGGGAGACCACTCTTCTTCTTAAGATGGTTTGAAGCCCCTTGCCCTCACCTTTGAAGAATTTCTACTTGTTCTTCAAATGCAAATGTGTGAATTATTACATAACTTGTAGTAATTTCATTAGCAGACAAAGTTCACCCTCCTGTATTGTAAAATAGCTCTCATTTTTAATTTACCTAAGTTAGCACCTAATGTCTGGGCTTTCATATGGACTCACCACATCTCTGAAGAGTGTCAGAGTATTCCTTTTTATCGCTATAAATAGGAATTTAAAACATAGCCCAGGCTATGGTTATTTGGAATTGGAAGTTTAGTTCATACTCATCACAGGTGTCAAACTGGGTTAACCTTTCCATACTTCTCCATGTTGCTGAATATTAAATTAATTGGATGTGATTAATAGAGGAGAGTCGTTAATGAAAGCTCTTTCCACCCAGGTGGTTTTATTCAGTGTCTGAAAGACAGGAACACTTGGATCAAGTTTCTCAAGACACATTTCTCAGTTTTTCCTGTTAGTGGGAACCAGAGGACCAGATAAACAATCTTCAACCACTCCAGTTTGTGACTCTAACTCTATTTAATCCATGTACCAGTGCAACAGCTTGCTACTACCACTAGATGAAAGAATTGCAATGGAAATGACTGATGAACCTGAAAAAATCCAGATAAAGACAACCTACAGTTCCAGTATTTTTCCCTCTGATTGCCTAACCAGAGCAGCATCCTGCAAAGAGAAATCTAGATCCCACTGAATATGAGAAAGTTGGCTGGAAATGGCAGCAGCACCCCTTTGGTGGCAGAGCCAAGGAAGAAAACTATCTAACTCTTCCATGACAAAGTTTCCACTGGACCAAAACCAAAAAAAGCATCCAGTTTGGTCATGCATGAATCTGGCTTTTTAAATCCTCATCAGTGCCTTTGCTCCTCTCCTGCAGCCCCCCCAGCTGGGCTTGGGTAATCTGTGCTCTGACTTGTGCTGCTCTGGATTTCCTGATGGGCTCATGCTGGTCTAAGCTGCCTTATGGGCAATAAACTGAAAGAGGAGAGATTTTGATTAGATATTAAGAATAAATTCTTTACTCTGAGGGTGGTGAGAGTCTGGTACTGGTTACCCAGAGAAGGTGTGGATACTCCATTCCTGAAAGTGTTCAGAGCCAAGTTGGACAGGGTTTGGAGTAACCTGGGGTAGTAGAAGCTGTCTGACTGTGGCAGAGGCATGGAACTGGATGATCTTTAAGGTCCCTTCAAATCCAAGCCATTCTACAATTCTAATAAGCCATTTGTAGTTTTAATGTAGTAAGGAACAAGAAAAATTGTATTTCTGTTGCTTTACTTACATATGGAGCAATGTAACTGGCTCTCCCTGTCTCAGTCTCGTGCTATTAATAAAGTCCATGTGAGGAATATACACATTTAGAGCACGTGTGAAACCTGTGTACGTAATTGGTCTCAAGCTGGAATAGTTTCCATGCCATGTATCTCCATATAGCCCATCTTTCTGGCACATGTGACCCAGAAATGTGTCATCAGGACTCGTGTGGTCACTGGACTGATTAAAGGAATTCAAGGGAAACAGAAGCACCAATGCAGCTTTCAACCTTTGCTCAGCTTGTTGCTGCTGCTCTCTGAAAATTTAGCAACATGTGAAAAAGATGTTTTCATCCCAACCTGGACATGGTTTTACCTTTTCATACAGCAGCCTTTTATGTAAAACCATATTTTCCCAGAGATTATTAAGAAAAAGGAACTAAAAATCCACAATGTCAGTTTTAAAAGCAAATAATCACTCCCACATAATGGCTGAAAGGCAAACTTGTACCTAAAGACTTGCAACTGGCATCACTGACATTTTTCATTGTCCAGTCAAACTGTTAAAAATAAACAAAATCCACAGAGAGAAATACACTGGATTTTAACATTCTTTCACATTTCATAACCAAAGCTGTGGTCAGCAACATGGAGCAAGAAAGATGTTTGGTTATAAGTCATGACTACAATCCGACAGTCTCACTGGCATCACGTGGAAAATTTCCAAATTAAATGGATGTCCAAATCAAAGACATTCAGACTAAATATGAAACATCACAAATAACCCTATTTTGTCTAGTATAAATAAAAATCAAACTAGTCAAATGATCAGGAAGATAACTGGTGTAACATTGCTCTTTTGGGCATTCTTTTTAGGGATTTACCCAGGGTGTTCTAAATGCCTAAAACAATTAAGCCAGTGGACAAGCTATTCTAGTCCTCTGGGCATGAACTGTCCTCCTAATGTTTGCTCTCCAGGTCTCTCCACAGCCACATCCTTCTGATATCTCTCTTCTTCCTTCCAGCCTGCAGCTGGTGACTCAGTATTTAATCAGTGCAGCCATCAGGATATTCACCTGCCAAATCAGAGCAACCTTGGTCTCACTGCCATGACCTTCACTGTGCCTATTCCCAACTTTTGCTTCTTACTCCCACTCTTCGCGCCAAATCTAAACTTAGGACTGTTGGCACTTCAGGGCAAAGCTCTCATCATGTGTGGCACAA
The DNA here is from genome assembly GCA_013398075.1 of Notiomystis cincta. Classification (NCBI taxonomy): domain Eukaryota; kingdom Metazoa; phylum Chordata; class Aves; order Passeriformes; family Notiomystidae; genus Notiomystis; species Notiomystis cincta. The sequence continues at coordinate 208,272 of VZRX01005273.1, read as the reverse complement.
AGCCCTCCTTCCATCACAGTGTCTGCAGGCCCTATGGAAGTTCATAAGCATTTTAACTGCCCAAAAGATGAAAGGACCACAGTCCTCAGGCTTAATTACATTTGAAATCCAGCATAAAACTTCCACTGGCATCAACAGTGCTGGATGAAGCAGCAAGGGGCTGATCCTGAAGATAATGCTTAATGCTACTTGAAGGGTCTGCATCTTCTCAGTGGTAAGGAATTCCATGTTACAAATTGGAGTCTAAAGCCAACAAATCATTTTAACAAGAACTGTGAAACTCCTCCAGCCACACTCATTAGAAAGTTATTTGTCACAAAAGACATGAGGCAATAAGGAGTCTGGAGGTGTAGGGGTCACCAAATGTATGTTACCCTTCTCTCTATATTTTCTCCAGAAACAATAAAGGAGGTAGAAGATAAAATTATGTCACAGTAGAAGATAAAATTATGTCACAGTAGAAGAATGTCTCTACCCCAATGAAGATAGTCAAGCAATCTTCAAAAGATGATGAGCTGTATTGCCATGCACTCTGCAGTTTTGTACAGCACTGCCTGTATTTTATGTAAAAAGCTACGTTATATATTACATTATTTAGCTCAGCTGATCTTAAGGTCTACTCCAAGTCCAGTTACTAATTAGAATGAGGAAAAATACCAACATAAATGGCAGGAATTTGATCATGTCAGACTGGCAATGGATACTTTAACAAGGAGAACAGTCAAATCATGTCAGACATAGTTTTTGATTATCCATAAATGGATTAGCTGAGCCATGGATTGACCCATTTTGTCTTTCCCCTACAGCTTTGGCTGTGTCACAGCCAGGACAGAGACTCTCACCTGCTTTCAGCTTCCAGGAGCCCCAGGTTATCTGTGGCTCTAAGCACACTTTCTGCGTGCTAAAAGATGGACACACTGACCAGTCACTGTCTCACTGGCACATGTTTCACATGAGCTGTGGGCAATCTTCCCCCTCCCTCTCCCTGCCCTTCTTCATTATCTGGATAATTGGCTGCAGACCATCTCTGAAGGAGTATGTTTGGGAGTCATCACAGGAGTGTATTATGAAAGAAAAAGCTCAACTGAAATAATATCCTAATTATAAGAACAGAAAGGCCACATAACACAAAGTTTCTGCCTTACAGACCCCTGTGTTTCAGATCCCATTTTGCATCCAGCAGTCAATGCTGACACCTCTGCACAGGCCAGATTCCCACCTCTGCAGAGCTCATCAGCCCACTGTTTGTCTGGAGAAAATCTGCACTTCAAACATGGATTTTTGTGAAAATGATATGAAAATGTATCAAAACAGCAGCCTGCAGAAAAGCAAGGTATAGACAGCAGTGACCTCTAGTTCTCTTTGCAAACACTCTACTGCAAAGGTGCTTTAATTGTATTTATGTTGATAAATTACAGAGGGACTTCCAGGTGCTCAGGCACTTTTTGGGCTCCATAGCAGCAGGAAATCCTTCCTTAGTGGGGTGGTGCAGGAAGCCTCAGGCTGAAAAATCTGGCTGGTCACTATCCAGACCACAAGGATTTCAAAACATATGGTACCCATGGGCTGCATCTACCCACTTGCAACACATTGCTTTCCCTGTGCCATCTACTCCCTTCCAAAATCCCACAATAGCTTTTATTCTGACTTAGCTCAGTTTTCTTTTCTGAAAAGACACGGTTGTGAACAAACTTTTGGACCATAATTGAAATAATGATTCTATTCATAGTTTCCAAACTGTCCTTTAACCATACCAGCATGACAGCAAAAGAGATAAATCTGACTGAGCTGCACAAAGTCCCCCATAGTGCTTTCATAGGTACCAGAGAGAAAGGGCACACAGAGCTCAGGACACAGAACCTAGGACAAGTTAAGATGAGGCATCAGGAACACCTTAGACTGGAGGAATCGACCTATTTCATTGCAGCTGAATGAGGCTCTCAGCACATGCAGACCCTTCCTTTCAGAGATTCTACTGTTTTGATCCTGGTAAATTTGTTACCTGTGCTACACTATTATTTACCTTAGATTTACTTATTTACTTTGCTATTAAAATTCAGCTACATGAGGGGTTGTACTTTTTGTTCAACTGGGTACAGTCATTGTAAGCTTTCAAAGTCCCCACACTATCATCTACCACATATTAAATTCAGGACTCTGACTTCTCTGAACTATTCAGTGATATAAATTCTTGGAACACAAGGGAAGGGGGCCTTATGCCATACATATGGGAGCATGGTTACACAGAGATAACACCTGCCAGCTTCAGGAGACTTGTAATGGCAAGTTTTTTTCGTTGCTTTCATTATCTCAATTCTATATATGGGATGTTGCTGGAAATCATGTGAGTTCCTGAAGGTCAGCTTCTCTGCTTGTAGATGTGTTTAAGAGTTTCACTTTTGGATTGCTAAAAAATAAAAATGAGGTACTACTCAGTAAATGCTCCACAAAAAATTCATGTCCATGGAAATAATTTTCATTACTTATGCTATTTTATAATAACTGCCATGTTCTCCCTTTAGAAGGATAATTTCCTGGCATGAAGGTATGAAATGTCCTAGATTTCATTTATGATGACATTGTCATCTAACCCAAAAAATAGCTAAATGAAATGATAATAATTAAATGTACTCAGCTGCATTTTCTCTGAGAATTTCTGCATGCTCTGAGTGTGGGAGAAGTGACTCATTCTTCGTGAAAAGAATGCAGTATAAATCCTGCTAATTATTTGTGCTGAGAGTGGTATCTACAATTCATTAATTATGTGAAAGTTATAGGGCTCTGGCACTTTTTCATAAAATGCCATTAATATTGCAGCTGGCTAAGCTACAGACACTTGGCCAGATCTTGAGAAATCATATTTCAGATAGGGTAGAAATAGTTTCAATATATTTTTGTTCAACGTATTTTAGTATTTCATCTTTGAACATACTCCCCTGACAAATGAAACAATTTCAGCAACTCCAGTAGGACAAAAAAAGAAAGCCTCAGCTGCAGCTAGAATTCAGAAATAGATATTATGCAGCACCAAGAGATATTGTGCACTGTTAAAGGATTCTTGGAATGAGTGCAGGACTGGAAGTGAATCCCCTGCCATTTATCAATCCCCTATTACTAAAGGCCATATTCCAGAATAACTCTCAGAACTAGATAACAGGCTGTTAATTAGTAGTCACTACTGTATAAATTAGAAACAAGGGGCTAACAGGACCCCAGACACTGTGGCAAGGTCTGGACCCCCCCAGCCCATTTCACAAATGGCCTCTGTGCTGCCCATGCCCAGATCAGCCACGACTCTGCCCAGTCCCACAGCTGAACCAGCACAGCAGAAAAGCTGTAAGTAGCACTGTGTGTTTGTATAAACCAAGAGCAGATGGAAATATCCAGGGAAGAAGAAAGGAGAAGGAAGATGAGGAAAGCAACACATGAGGTGGTGCAAATTACATCAAGCTTGAAAGAACCTGTCAAGCCCTTATGCTGCTATAGATAAGTTCTGTAGTTAACTGAGCTGATCCGCCTTCTGATAAACTGAATCCTGTTTAGTTGCAGTGCCATTTGTAGCCAGGCTGATGTGTGTGTCTGGCTGTCTCTACACACACATTAGGAAACTAATGGAAAGCACCTGATAGCATCAGTCAGGTAAGATGGCTGATGTTCCCTCTACAGTCTGAAATGTTGCAAAAATACAAAATAATATTTTAAGCTGGGATGACTCAGAAATCAGCATCAACTTGCCAACTTGGAAGGCCTTAGGATGTTTGCTTCAAAAAGTATCTTGGTAACAAATTCATATGTCACATTCACATACACAAATCCATACAAAATGAGATTAAAGGTCACAGCTCCTTAGGAGAAACCCTATTAATATAGAAATACAAAGGGAGTCTGCTGTCTACAAACAGAAAACTTACAATCCAAAGGACCCTCGTGTTAAGTGAATTGATCTATTTCTACAGCTCTGTCCTGTAACAGCATTCAGCAAGAAAACACCATTATTTGTTTATTTGTTTCCATGGTTTGTTTGTAGTTGGGTTTTTGTTTGTTTGTTTTGGGTTTTGTGTGTTTTTTTTTTTAATCTAGCATTTTTATCATGCCTGTCTTTCAACTGGGAGAATTTTGTTTTGCGTAAAGGATTTATTCTGAAGGTTTAGATTTCTAATAGGCTGAAACCAGTTAAATTTTGTTTTGTTGGTTTTTTCGTGGCGTTTATTTTTGTTTTGTTTGTTTTGTTTGGTTGTTTTTTTTTGTTCAGGAAGAATTCCCTTTTGTATTTAGGAGCTCCAGTAGGAGGAGAGGGATGAGCCCTTACATTATGTATCAACAACTGGCTTATGAACCTGATAACTGTTTTAAGGGTGCCATCATGGAGATGAGCTCTATGACCAGCAATAACAGGAAGAATTAGGAATGGGAATAGTCAGCATATCAAATCAAAAACTCCTGACAGTCCCCCTGAAAAATTTCCTTGCAAGGAGGATGCCATATACGTTAAAACGTTTTCAGGTAATAGCAAGGAAAAAGCCCTCAAACAAGCCAAACCTCAAATTGCCTGAAGCACACTGGAGATTAGGTGTACCTGAAATGATGGACTAGGTCAGTGTCATGGTTTGGCTCTGGCCCAAATGCCAGGCACCACGAGAGCCGCTCGCTCACCCTCTCCTCTCACAGCTGGGCAGAGGAGGGAAAAGGAAAAAAAA
>VZRX01005273.1:155281-203497 GCA_013398075.1 Notiomystis cincta | reverse complement strand
TCCCTGTGGATCCCCAGGGGCTGTGGGTGGATCTCTGCACTCCCTGTGGATCCCCAGGGGCTGTGGGTGGATCCCTGCACTCCCTGTGGATCCCCATGGGCTGCAGAGGCTCAGCTGCTCCACCATGGTCTCACCACAGCCTGCAGAGGAATCTCAGCTCTGGTGCCTGGATCACCTCCTGCCCCTCCTTCTCCACTGACCTTGGTGCTGCCATGTTGTTTTCCCTCAAATATTCTCACCTCCTCCTACTCCTCTCTAACCTGAAGTGAAAACCCTTGTGACTTTGTTTTGATTCCCTTCTTAAATCTGCCATCACAGAGGTGTTATGAACTTCTCTCATTGCCTAGTCCTGGCCAGCAGCATGTCCATCTCCATGTCCATCTCCAGAGCCATCAGCCACTGGCTCTGCTGGACATGCTGGAAGCTTCCAGCAGCTTCTCACAGGAGCCATTTTTGTGGTCCCCCTGCTACCAGAAATGGGGACAGGGCAAACCAACACAGTCAGCCACAGGACTAGATTATTACTGCACTAAAGGCACCAAACACTTAAATCATGACAAACTGACCATAAAAATCCTGTAACATTAGACCCTTTCTTTACTTTGCACGATCACCAGTCACATGTGAAAACCATGACAATTTCAAACATCATGATGAGATTTGTACTATTTTCCCATGGGTTATTTTGCAGACTGGAAAAAGATATTTGGGGAAAAATGTTTTGGAAACTGAAGTCACATGTTTTGATGTGAAAAAACAGACAGCCTGAAATTATATATTCTGACCTCAGCATTAAACAGAACTTATCAGTTTCTTTGGAAATATTCTTGACAGTATTCTTTGGAAATTAAAATGGACTTCCACATGATTGGAGCAGAAACATTATACTTGATTTCTGGGCATTAGACATGAAATACAGAAACCTTTGATTTAGAGTTTGGCGTGTTTCAGAAGACTCTGGATAGCCCTAAGGGCAGCTCCAAAACTAAAGGTAATGATGAAGATAAAACTTTGAACTTCTCAAACAAACCAAAGGTTTGGTTTAAACCCTGAAAAGAAACTTGTGGAGACTGGTCCGTGATGGTTCACCAGAACTGGATACATGGACTGGTTCCACACTAATCTGGCCACACCTGAAGCACATCTGTGAACAATTTCTATGTCTGGCACTTAGGAGATATGCATGTGAAAGCCTTAACTGACTCTCATCTACAAATTCAGTCTGGACCATCCTGCTAAATTAGGTGCCTTCAAGAACAAAGCTCCTAAAGGCCTCAACAGAGAACATAAGATTAGGCATCACTTGCTTGACCAGCTGGCTGCTATTTGAAGTTGTACGTGCTTGACATGAATTCATTTAATCATGAAAAGGTCTACAAAGTCTTTAACTTGCTAAGAACAAGAAGTGGCAGAAAGCTTCCTGTGCAGAAGTCCCTAGGTCTGCCCTGCTGGTGGGTTTAAAGCTCAAGAAACCCTATCTCTCCTTGTTCTCAGGGTCTCACACACCTCTCCTCTCTCTCCAGCATTTATTCAGGCTCTGTAGTAGCAGTTGGGGTAGACAGGCAGATTGGCTCTGCCTTGCCCTGTGGCTCATAGGACCTTGTTCAGCCCTGAGCAGCACCAGTGCCCCCCCATCTCTGAGCCTAAAAGACAGCACCCAAGAAACCCTGTGGCTGCACTGGGTTACAAAAACCTTCCTGTCAGTGAACATCTCTCAACATAACACTATTAGATAAATAGCAGACAGTGGTGTTGACTTTACCTCTGCGCTGTACCCAGCACGTAGCCACAGCTCGGTATTGCACCACACAGACCTAATGTTTGCTTTTCAGTGATGGCCTCTGTTGGCTTATCCCCTCCAGGCCCATTTCCCACCCCTGAACTGAACCTGTGCTATTGCTGTACTCCCTCCTAATTGCCAAGAATTGCTTGTCTCCTCCATGCCCTGGGATTGTTCAGGGTATCCATTTCACAGTGCTGATGTGCCTCTTGTATTGAAGCCAGTTTGGTATTACAAAAGATGACATTACTAAAACTTAAAATGCTTTTCTTAATAATGACATGATACAAAATTAGTAATGTAAGCTACATTAATTTGCTAGTCTGTTCCACTTTCTTCCACTGTATGAGCATTATAAAGTAAATCACCCAAGTTCCCAATAACAGTAGGCAGGGCCTACTTCTGGTAGCTTTTGAAACACAAGGACAGTAAAGGAGGCCATTTGGAGACTCATTTAGAGGTAATTACCTTATTCTGTGTGTGTATTACCTTACTCTGGCCTCACATTAATCCCACCTACTGTTAACTTCCACACCAAGGTATCCAGAGGCTTCTCACAGGGAAGGAGCACAAGAACATTCCCCAAACTACTTCTCAGGGGAGAAGAATCTGACCTTTCAAGTTAGATTTTAAAACTTTACAACAACCTTAAAAAGCCTCTATCCTCTTCCCATTGAAACAGATGAATCTTTTTTTTGCTTGGCAGATCCTGTTTCCCAGAGACCTGTCTCTCCTCCCCTTCTCCTTGTCCCACATCCTTTCGTCAAGAGCTTTCCTTGCTCCCATCTCCCTAATCATCTTGGGCTCATTTCCAGGGATACTTGTAAAAATACAGCAGAGTGCTATAAACAGCCAGTCTCATCAGCTTTAAAATTCACTAGTTACTGTTTCTGAGGCAGGAGAGGGGAAAAAGGGTATCCCAAGGGGACCTCTTTGACGTGGCCATTCATCTGCCTACATCAGCAGTTCCCAAGCCTGTCAGCTCCCACCCTCATTTCCGGGCTTGTGACCTCCCTTCCTTGGGGTCACAACCCCAACTTCTCATCTGGATCAGTCAAAAGTGATGCCTCAAGAATAATTTTCTAGCTGGTGCCATTTTTGTTTATGGTCCTGAGGGGCGTGATTACCCTGGAGTTCAGGTTCAAACTTGTCTCTTTGCTTGTTTGTAAGTTTGGAAAGAATTTCTGGGTGTCACTCAGATGATAGCAAACTCCAACTTTTGACTGTTCTGGTTAGAGACAATTATATCCTAAATGACCTGGTATGGCATTAAGCTCTTGGTTGCAGAGTTCAGCTGTGCTGGATTTTGTTTCTCTGCAGTCTGGAAATATCATTGTTTTCCCTGCTTGCATGTCACGATCATTCAGATATAACAATTACCATGCCCAAACCTCTCCTTATGCAGTGACACGATTTCATCCCACACTCTGCACCCTCTCTGCTGCACACACGCATTGCAGGCAGCTGAACTCTCACAGCTGGTTTTCTGCACATCAGGTTGTCTTTCTCTTCATGGTCATTGGGACTGTGTGGGTAGTGAACACTGTAATATTCTAATTTCCCACTCTGCTTTGTCATCTTTTCTTGCTGATAAAAGGGTGGTGGGAGGGGGAAAATCAACAACAAAGTGGTTTGAAGACATCTTGAAAACACCACTAAAAATGCTCAATGTGTCAGAACATTTGCAGTTTGGATGTGCTACAGCAAGTCCTGCTTTGGAATTTCCCTGGAATCAAAATAATTGGCCATTTTTCAGCTACCTGTTTCTTCTATTTTCACATCATGTTCAGCCTTCACGTCTGTGTAGAGGTGGTTCTCCTTCTGCCTTAAAAACCAATTCCTTTAGCTTTCCTGCCACAAAATCTCTCTCACCTGATACCCTCTTACTTTAAGCCTAAAGCAGTTGTTTGACTTTCTCTTTAACCTCAGTGTATTTCAATGTTACTTTTTTCAATTTAAACAGCCAAGAGATATCTGCTTAGACACCAGGCTGGAATTTGGGGAATGTAAAGTGGAAGCTTAGCAGTAGCAGCAGCACCTGGGTGCAGCCAGCCTTCATACCTGCCTTGGGAAAACAAAGTGTAAAGCTCGAGTCAAAGGGAAACCAGGTAATACTGAGTATTAACTAAGGGAAACCTGTTATTAAAGTTTATGAAAGGACACAACACCACCCCTGCACTTGAGAGGGATAAAGTTATTCAAGATCAGTCAAGGAGGTAGAGAGAAGACAGACATTTGTGACTTTTCACCACTCAGGCACATGTGAGTACATGAGGCAGTTGGATACAATCCCTTTTTCTAATTATTCAGTCTCCATATGAGGTTTAAGCATCTGACTTTGGCTGCTGCCAATAAAAGAGATTAGGCTGAAAATGTTTCAGCACTAAAGGCAACCACTGAAGCCAGCATCAGGGCTTCTCTCTCCCTCAAGTATGAGGGCAAACCCCATGGCCTGGCAGTGCAGGCCAGCAGGTGAGGAAAACAAAGTCATGCTTTGTTAGAATGAACTTGGTGCACATCAGAGCACATCAGCAGCATGGAGAAATTCCTGTATTCTCTGCCATGAGACCATCACTTGTTTATCACTGTACTGCACTTGCAGAAGTTTTGCAGATCCCTACTAAATTGCAAATGGTTTTCACTTTCTTCCTGTTTTTTGTTGGCACTCTGTTCTGACAAGGGTGCACAGAGGTCAGGTTTGCCTTCTGCCTTCACTTGTGCCATTATGAAACAGAAAACTGCTGGAGAAGTCAGAGTGATGCAGTCAAGAAGCTGGTGTGCTTCTTGGTACTGAATTGAGCATACCTGAAATATCTCTGCCTGTGACATCTCCAATTCCAGCCAGGGGGATTCAGATGCATAGAACTTTCAAGGTTTGTGGGGAATTCTCTGATTGTGGTTGGATTTTACTTTTTTTTTTCTTTTAAAATTTATATATTTGGATTTGCTTCAGCTAGGAGGGAATAAAAATTTTCCCAGAGAGGACAGAGTACTGGACTGATCTGAGATCTGCAGAAATTAACCCAACCTCATGCTTAGAAAATGTGTCTTCATGAATAGTGTTCTACAAAGAGGAAAAACTGTACTGTTAAATGTAAAAGAGGTAGAATTAGAATAATCTATTCATCTTGTTAATGCACATCAGAGAAGGATTGGTAATATGCATGGATTAGATGGAATTTAGTAAACAGGTTGACAACTAAAAATATTTTGGCCAGTATAGGAGATAAAACCTCCTTTTGAAGAAAAAGGCCACTATCAAAGGTTCATGGCTGAAAAACTAATGAGAACACAGCCATTGTAGCTACCTGACATTTGTATAATCAGATCAGACTCTCATTTGATTTATCAAATGCACAGGGGCTCTTGTTTCAGGGTGTATGGAAGCACACTTTGAAGTGCATATTTCATATCTGGATGAAGCTCTCATACACAGGTGCAGCATATGTTAAACACCCAAGAAAATACAAAGGGCCCTTTCAAGAGAGAGACTCCCCTTGCTGGGAAAAGTTCTTCTCTGTACGGTTACAAGACAATGCAGCTAATATTTGGGCTATTCTTGCTGATCCAAAGAAACCAAACAGCACATGAAAATGTGGGAAGGTCATAGATTTAATCTTGTCAAAGATACTTTCAGGATTTTTTTAGTAGAAAGGCCATATGCTGTATTGATCCATTGAAATATGACACTGGAAATAGATTTTAGAAAAAGTGGATGTCAAAGGGTAAAGGAGTGGAGTTCAGCTATATCTCCATCCTGGCTTTCAAAGACATATAACCACAGTGTTTCATGTCATTAAAGGTCCACAGGTCTCTCCTATCACTGCCAACACAGACAAGACTCCAGCAGGTATCATCAATATATGTATTTTAGACCTCAGGGTACCATAAGGCCTACCCTAAACATGAGTAACTTAGGGAAGGAGAGGTTTCTTGGGAAGGTTTTCAAAAGATGAAAGTGCTTTTGAAGAAAGAAACTTTGCTTGTGATTCACATAACAGCTGCAGAGGAAGGGATGAAGAAAAAGTCTAAAGAGAACTCTGCTGGCCACTCTGACAGCCTTCCCAGGGAGCTGAATGAGCACGTTGAGCTGGCACATCTTGGTAAGGCTCCCAGTGCCAAGGACTGTACACAAAATGATGCTAAGGGACCTACTCTGCTCAATTTATTACAGGAAAGATAATCATGTTTGCTCATTTTACTCATTTATCAGTTCTGAATGTGTGCCCATTAACCATATAAACTGTAGAGGGGAAAGAACAGGTGATGAAATAATCCTACAAAGCAGCAAGGGATTTCACTAAAAATCTGTAATTCTGAGTGAGAAGGACTGTCAGAAAGTTCTTAGGGCTTCCTGTGTGATCCTGCACCTGTCAAAGGAAAGGATCTAGACAAGGTCTTATTTGTGAAACTGAAAAAACCACATAGTTCTTGAAAGGAGATGAACTCTTCAAAATAAAAGGAGTGCAAAAGGAATAATTCACCACAGTTTGTTTCTTCTTGCCCTTCATTAGCATGTTATTCCCCAAACCAGCGCAGTAGGAAACAGAGACATGGAAAATAAGTGCAAGTAGGCATTGCCATGAGAGCAGCAAGACTTACTCCACCAATTCTCAAAGTAAGAAGCTTAACTGTATTATATGATGATAAAACAATTTCATCTGAGACATCAAATCCTCAGTCCCAAGGATAGAAACATTTTACTTGCATCTGAGAAATGACAATGATGCTACAAACGTGGAGGCTCATGGAATTATAATGGCTTTCTTTGAAGATGCTGAAAGGCATGGATGCCAAAACAAGATCAGGGAAGCTGAAACTGATAGTGCACAAGACTATGTGAATCAACCAAACAGCCCAGTGATGCTGGGGTCAAACAGATGGGAGGATAAAAAGAAAAAAAAGACTGCAGGCCAAGGGTATTTGAACTGTTTGTGAGCTTATTTACATTCAGTGTGGCACTATCCATGTATCACACACAAAAGCAGGACCTGTGCTAGCCCTGAGGAATGTTGCAATATTGCCTTATGGCAAGACATTCACTCATGACATGGACTCTTCTCTAAATAAAGTGCTATCTAGTGCCAGATAGTCTCCCAGATTTGCTTTTTTTAGTGGGTGTTTCTAAAATAGCTTGCTGTCCAGTGACCTGGAGTCACATGCTTGTGCCTTTGATCATTCAGAGAGTATTTCACAAATTCTTTGGGAAAATACTCAGACCAGCCTAGATAAATAACAGAGCTATGCCAGTGACAAATGCCTTTCTCTACCTGGAACCAGCTGAAGAAAGGGGGAGATGTTTCCACAGTCAGCACCAGAGCTAAGACTAAGGAGTAAAAGGTGCTCACCTGTAAGTTTGAGCTCTTGGGCTATTGCTAACAAGAAGAACAACCAATATAAAAAGTCAGTGTAATGACACAAGTAAAGCCATTTACCACACGAGGGTGCAGAATTGAAAGGGAAATCTGGGATTATATCTGGCCTGCTCCTGTTGTATCAAGAAATGCACCTCTGCAGAAGAAGCAACAGAGACTGGTTTGACCATACTGACAGGGACAGGCACAGCCAGAGCTGAACTCAAGAGGGTGGCAGAGTTTATTGAGTGGGCTCAGTCACAGCTTAGGAAGAGCAGCAGAGATTTTCCTTCGGTGTGAAAGGAGCTCACAGCAGTGGGCTTTGAGTGAGCTGCACTGGTGTGCTTTTAGTCCTTGGGCTTTACTAATTTTCATATTTCCATATCACTGGCCTGAGAACATCAGTGTATTCTTTGACAGTTCCCTGTTCCCAGCTGTCCCAGCTGCATATACATAGCAAGGACAGAAGGAGGCACAGCAGTTTGAGAGGGATGGAGTGATTTTGGGGTCCTTGCAGGTCCTTTGGGGGTTTTTTTGCATGCATTAGAGCCCTTGAAGGCAGCTCTGTTTCCCAGTGTCTGCGATGGGCCCTGCCTGCAGTGCACTTCAGCACAGCCCATTTCCAGGGCCCCTGTGCAGTGAGTCATGAGCTGAAGGAGTACACAAAAGAGGTTGTTCTTGTCTCTTCTGCCCCCTTTCTACAGCCCCTGAGAGTGGCCAGGACAGCATATAGGAGGATAAGTGCAAGCAGGAGTGAAGTCCTGCCTCAGAAGTGATTAAGAAGTCTGTTAAATAAACTGGCTGGTAAAGCTGACCAGGAAGGCTGATACATTCAGTCTTACAGAACAGATCATCCTTGGAAGGAAACTACACACCTTCAGTTATGATGTGTAAGATCACCACAGACCACAACAAATACTCCACAAGTCACCAGGAATTCACTGGTATGAATGAAAGCTGTTCCACTGAGTCCTGCAATCCATTGCACAGCAAATTGCCACAGGACAGAACCTCCAAGGGCTTCATAGGGGCCCATCATGTACCACTGAGGCCTGGCCCCCCCCTTTGCCAGACATCTCTGTGTGGGTGGCCTAACTCGTTCCTTCAGTGTACTGATGGACTGAAAAAAGTATTTAGAAACCCAAAATGATGCCTCCAAACTGCACAGGTGTTAAAAGGCACAAGCAAACAGCACAAGCAGCCCTTCTCCTTGCTGTCCAAATCTAAGAAAGGATGCAACAGAGGACAGTGAGTTTTACTGCATGACCAGACTGTAAAAGTCCCTGTGGAAACATGAGATCTATTATATTTATCACAAATTTGCTAAGTAAGGTTAATACTCTGGCATTGACCCTGCCTCGTATGCCCTTAATAACATTATTATGCTTTGTCCTGTTAAGATTTTACAGCAGAAGAGATAGCACATGGTCGATAATTCATTATAAACAGGTACTTTTCTTCTTGTCCCCTTGCCCACAGCCTCCACCCCGTTGCAGCAGGGAAGATAATGCTTCAGCCAGAGAATTTGGTTACAGTGTCAGCCTGTAAACCAGTGTATGCCTGAAGAAAAAGAGACTGGTCAGGCCTTGTGGTCTTTATCCTGGCAGTCAAATAGCCTGCATGAATATCAACATTACCATAAATCATTCAACTACTGAAAGTCATCCTATCATCAGAAGGAGCTGAATAGCAACCATTTCTCAGTCCTTATGCACATCCACTTACAGCAGCTGAGATGTGGGAGTATATAGACCTATTTTTCAGCTAGCATGATAATCAAGTCATTCCTCATTTAAGAGTGAATTCATTTGCCTTGGTATTAGTCCCACATAAGAATACCAGAAATTGATAAGTAATCTCAAATGAAGACTAAACTGAGGTCATTGAACTCCTTTATTCCTTAAAACACATACAAAAGTCCCAGCAAGATTCTTATCTTGGCATGAATCTAAACATATTGAATTAAATTTAAAAGCCACCATTTCAGACTGGTTTTTCTCAGTGGCCCCTGTGTAGCCATAAAAATCAGAATCTGTCCTTAATATCTCTGCACACTGGTACTGTGCAGAACTGCTCTAGACTATTTATAGCTCACACTATATATACACACTGCAGCTTCCAAAGGAATATTTTATCTTTTGGGAGGACAATGCTTTCAGTAATGTAAGAAGACAAAGTTTTGCTTTAAAACAAAACAAAACAAAACAAAAGAAAACAAAAAACCCCCTCTGCTCAAACCGTTAACCTGGAAGAGTGGCCCTGCACTGCCAATCAGATAATGAGCTTAATTCTTACATCACACTTTATTTGTAGCTCACTGTGTAGTTAATGTTTGCAGCTTATCTAACAGGAGAAATGTGAAACCAGAGTTTTAGAACAATAGAAACAAGGCTGTCACCAGCAGGCTGCCAATGAATCATGTCCCCAAAGTCAAGTTCTCCCAGAAGGTCATTTGTAACAGAAATACATCCCTGCCTGAGCTGGCAAAATGCTGAAAAGTGTTTCTCAGTTTTATCCTAATAAAACATCAAGCAGATAAATTACCACACCAACTTCACCTGGTAGTATTTTTAAGTTCTGTTGTCTGCAAGAATTGATAGTAGAGGTTACTGAGTGAGCAAGCCTGCTTGCTTCTATGTCTGGGATTCTAGAGGTGGCTTTACCTTCAATCTAAATTCAAGATATCAAAAAACCTTTTACAAACCTGAAGAAAAGTGATTTAGTATTCTCTTTCGCATTTCCAAAATCAGAAAAAAAAATTTTAAACACTAAGTAGCTTTCTTCCATACCATTCAGAACAGAAGCCCTGAAACCATGGAAAGCTCGTGAGGTCTGCAAGAATGATTTGCCAAGAGACAGAAAGCAGCACTTCTGACACAGACTTTCTTTCTTCTGTTCAGAAAGAGATACAGAAAAAGGACAAGAAAGTATAAAAAAAATAAAATTGCCCAAACCTAAGTCATTAAGGCTGGTTTTGCTCATATGGAATTATTTTAAAGTAACTGCAGATTAAAAAAGAAAAATCATCTTTTCTGCTGCGCTTGCAGAAGAGTTCCAGATTTTCTGCAAGAGGGAAAGCAGATGACGGGGGGAGCTGTTCTTTTAAGAAAAATGTCATTGGCACAAACAGCTGGCACTTGGTGACGTGTTATTTATATGTGCAGTTGCTCGTGTTTTTTAACAGATAAGAAAGCATTATCTCATTTGGGATTCAGGTGAGGAACATGAGCAGCTCTGCAGTGCCACTGGCTGCTGGGCCATGTTTCTTATCATGTCAGAAACAGCTGTCATTTTGCAAATGAGTTCAATATAAAAGCGCATCAAATATGCTGTTTCAGGATGAGACAGCATTCTGCAAGGAAACAGAAAAGCAGCCTCCCCCTGCAAATGCTGGGATGGTCTGTCCCATATTCACCAGTTGGGATGAGAGCAAGGACTGGGAGGGGGAAGGGGGAGAAAGAGAGACCTTGGAAGTGTCACAATTATAAATTATCCTTCCTCTAGCAGCCAACTGTGCCAGAGAACAGGCTCGATGGCGAGGGTCTGGTGGGTCACGCTGTAAATGGTTATCATATCATAAACAGACCTGACTGAATCCTGGCCTTTGTGGTCCAGAGGACTTCACTCAAGAAAATACCTATGGGCTGGGGTAAGAAGGGTGCATGGAGAGGTGACCAACATGGGGATTACCACCAGAAGTGCACTTGCAGGGGCTCTGCTCGCAAAGATGGAAATAGATCCATTTTAAGGGCAGCTAAGGATGAGATAGTAGGAGCTTCCACTTCCAGGGAAGGCAAGGTGTGCCTCTAGTTCAAGCTGAGGGGAAAACCAGGACATGCTCATTTACCCACATTAATCTCTGCACTAATAGCATAAAGTTAGAACCCAGCAATTCATAGCATGGACCATGTTTTCTTCTGCTGTTGTTCTCCAGAGAAGTGGGCTGGGTCTAGAACCCCTGTGAGTATAGGGGCATTTTTGTACTCCTGTTTAGCAGGAACAAAGACAACTCAAGGTGGCTTCAAAATCCCTCATGCCTAGAAATGCTTCTGTAGCTCTGGAAGCAAGCAGCTGGATTGAGATCCACATCTGTGTCACACTGAGCAACTGCTTCCTGCTTTGCCTTTGGGCTTTTATTAAAATATACAGGAGAAAAATGACTGTGTCTTTAGCCCTTGCTGAGAAATCCCTTGAACTTCAGCTGATGCACAGGGGAAAGCTAGGAGCAGATTCTGTACTGGGTTATTGCTCCTTTAGCCTGTGCACAGCCACATGCTGCCTTTTCTGTCCCATAAAATACCCCCTTGGCGACCCTTTATGGCTGCTGTACATCCAATTGTGGATGAAATATGAAACAGCCTTTTTTCCCCATGGAGTATTCAAACTAGGCATGCATCTTAGGAAAAATAGATGAAAATACCTATTTTAACTTTGCTTCTAAACAGAAAACATATATTCTTAAATATGTATACAGCAGCAGAAACAGCAGGTAGGGGCTCCTACTCTAAAACAAACAGAAACACGCACTTTGAGCCCTCATATGAAATTGCAGTAAAAGCCCAACCCAATAATTATTTTCCTTGATTTTCAGCCAGACGAGGCACAAGACAAATAAGTCATCAAGGACAAATAAAAGGAGGTTCATTCATCGTATTCAGGGCTGGAATCTTTAATGGTCACCAAATGAACTAAGATAACTAAGTAACCATTGTAAATATTAATCTTTAAAGGAAAACAATACTCCCAACAACAGGAAGCCTGATAAGACATTGGATGTGGCCATCAGTGTTATGGAGTCTCTCTAATTTCCTTAGTTTTTTCTTATGCCTGTAGAGGGATCAGGAAGGGGACCATATGGTATCTCTCAAAGGAAGTAAATTAACATTATTAATAGCTAATGTGGGAGAGGTGAAACAGTGATTGTTCGTTCTGGTTGTTATTGTGCTTTTGTTGGGGGGGAAGCCTGCCTGCTAGTAAGCTTAAGCACTCAAGCCAAATTCAAAATCTTGTATTTATAAACAGAGATCTGATAACAGTTGCCTAAGCATCCATGATGCTTTGCCAGCGCACGCACAGCGAGCTGATCCGGAGGGCCTGTGTCCTGGGGTTTGACCCAGGAGTTGGCTCACACAGAGGACAGCTCAGGCTGTGCTCCCTGTTCCCAAGTAATGCCTCATGAGGACCCTCACATTCTGCTTTGCTTTGGTTTAGTTTGAAGCAGAAGGACAAGGACAGGTAGATCTGTGCTTCTGAGGGACACGAGCTGTCCTCTGGCATCCACTGAGGTGATGGATCAAGGGACTATGAAGGAGGTGGCTTCTCCAGGCAGTGGTCACCCTGTGGGACACGTATTTTTGAACCCACAGTGTTGGCCCAGCTGGTTTCCAAGTGCTGCTCAGCAGGGTGGTCTGGAAGTGGCAGAATAATTTTGTGGGAAGTAGTGATAACAAAATGCTGTATTAGGATTGATTGAATTAGTGACTTGGATGAATATGTCAGAGTCCTGGGATCCCTTGTGCTTTCTCTGCACTAAGAGAAGAATTTACCTTTCTTAGGCCTCTGCTTTTATCTTGCAAATACTTAGAGAGTGGTATTTATTCACTGTAAATAATATTGCCACTTAAGTTTTATGTTGTGGCTATTTGAAAGGGTGGGACTCTGATCTCAAACTCATCTGTTTGTCCCAGAGCACCCGAAATCATAAAATGCAATTCTCATTTTTCCAAGAATTCCTATACTTTCTACTTTCTTCCCAGTCATGAAAACCTGAGGCAATTTCTAGCTGGCCTTGCAGAAGTGGACTTTATGACACCTTGCATGTTGAGACAATCTGTGAAGTAAATGTGATAGGTAAATCTGAGAGGAGCTGATTACAATTACCCATTGACCTAGGCAGATTTTAGCAAACTTTGGGTAAGTTTTAGAATAAATTCCTCAGAAAGAAAACAGTGGAATTTGGTGTAATTAACTCACTGGACCTTAATAAAAATTGAGTAGGATAGTAAGAATACCTCATACTTCATGGCACATGGTGATTACTTTATAGAAATAAAGGAATTCCCTCTGGCCTTGAAAACTTACACTTCAACTGCAGGCTGTCAGCTGGATTTTGGGTTCTAGGCCTGAAGAGGACAACTTGAATATTTTAAGACTATACAGACTTCAGTTCAACTTAGGTGCAACTGCTCTGTCAGGAAACCCCGTCCCCACCAGACAACTCTACTTGCAGAGAGAAGTCAGTAAATTCTGATTCTTGTGTCTTACATCTGGTCTAAAATACCTCTTCCTGGGTGATGATGGGATATTTTATTTCTTAAGAAACTCATCACATTGACCAATAAGTTCATGAAAGGCTGAAGAGATGTGCATTGTTTCCTAGCTCTATGGAGTCATGTGATGTGGATAAATTGTTCTCTGTCCTGAAGCCTGGGTGGTTTATAATGTTGTGAAGTTTTCCACACTGCAATTTTTAGGGCCCTTTCGTATTTCAAGTTACGTAAACTTATAATAAAACTTGTTCCTTGGCTCTGCAGAATGGGACTTTCTGCTCCATCAGGACAGGGTTGATTTCCAGACACGAAAGGGAAGATGCTTTCATGATGGTTTAGGAGAGGACATTTGCATAATATCCACATAAGTATGAGAAGACAGATGTTTTGTCGAGGCAGCTCGACAATCAAGAAAAACACTAACTCAAAAAATTTAAATGTGTCAAGCCAAACTCTCCAGTGATTGAAATACCTTTTAAGATAACAAATCTGCCTATCTTCATAATCACTATCAATATGATGACATCACCCTGATGAATACAACTCATTAGACTGTGGTCACGCATTTGCTTCTTGTTGCCTGTCCCCCACCTTCCATCCATGTTGGGCACCAAGTGTGGTTGCTTGGTGGTGGCAGATGAAAACAATTCTGCTCTAAACCCACCACAACCTCAAAAAGCAAAGAAGTTACAGTGCACTTCCAGGGAATTATAACACCAAGTCCAAAGGTTTACAGATCTCAAGAGGCCCTGTTTTACCCCGATATCAGCAGGGTCTTGGAGTTCACGTGTCTGTGGCAGCTACAGATCATGAACAGCACTGGGCCATGCAAAGGTCACAGGCACCCAGTAAACCCCTGCACAAAGCTACTGCTGACTTGAAAGCCATTCTCTATCCTTATCGTGTCATTAATCACACTTTCTGAGAGCTTCAGGAAAGAGGGTGTTGTTTGGGGTGGCTGCAATTACTCAGTTGCAACTTGGACTCTCCACCCAGGCAAGGGATAATTGGAAAAATGTAGCACTGCCTCCCTCCCCACTCCTGCTGCCTGGACCTTGGGCCAGGGCACAGAACCCATCCCTCTTCCCCCTTAGCACGAGAGCGAAGGGCAGACTCGGCTCCTGCCCTGTTCTTGACCGGAGCAGCAGCACCTGGAGCAAGACATCAGGTGACAGTAATAGGTTATTTGTGGTAAAGCTCAGCAACTTGATTACTAATCTCTGGAAAGAAGGGGGAAGCAGAGGAGGGATTTTAACCTGCAATGCCTCTCTGTCAGCTGGCACAGACACACAGTGCCTCCCAGGGCTACCCCGGGGAAGTGTGCCTCCAGGGCACTCGGCTCCCCAAGCCAGGGCATGTCTCTGACTGCCACAGGACAGTTTATAGGACAAATATTGAGGATAATTAAGGATAATCTCTGCTTTAGGTGTCTTACAAAGAAGGTCAGGCACTCTCTTTCCTTGTCAGATGTGATGAAGTCAGGCAGCTTCCACTAAGAGGAGGTATTTGTTTCTCAGAACAAGTAATAATAAAACCCCTACCTAGATCCTTAACGTTTCCTAGATTTAATCTTCTCAAAATGTAGACAAGATCATTACAGTGAATTCTGTCTCTAAAGAGCCATAACAGTGAATTACATTACCAGCATCAATCTCCTTCTGGTATATGCTTTCCTTACTGCTCTCATGCTAGCAAATACAGAGAGGTGCTACAGTACTAATGTCCCAAGCTCAGACACTAACATCCTTTCAAGCAACTTGGCACGTCAGGGTAGTCACATGAAAGCAAAGGAGGAGCCTGCCCCAGCAACTTCTGCTATTTTTTCTGTGGTTAATCTGATGATTTTATAATATTTGGTCATAAGATGTTGTTTTGGATATTCAGTCATTATCATGACAGATTTCTTCCTAAATAGCCTTTGAGTAACAGACATTTGCATTGCTGGTGAAGTGGTAAAGTTGGGAAAAAACAATTCCTTCTCTTGAAAGATCCCCCTATTCTCCAGCTGACAGGATCTGAAAGGCCATGCTGTTCATGATCTCTCCTGCTTATAGATGTGACAACTGAAACCAGAGCAGGTCTGAGAAAAAGGCTTGTTCCAGACTCAGTTTCACAGTCCTTGGGGATATAAAAGCCCAGTCACCAAGATATCAGAGCAACAGCAGATTCCTATCCCTGTGAAGGAGGAATATTCTGTCTTATGCCACAATGGGCAGGATGCTGAAGGACCAGCAGCCAGAGGAGGCCAACAGGCCTGGGGTCAAGCCAAGACTGTGCTCATGCAAGAGGAAAGTTCAGTGATTTCTTTGGAAAGGCTGATTCAAAACATTGGAAAAACATGTGGCAACACAGCCAGTGAGAGATCACTGTTATAGCTGAGCCATTTGTTATAGCTGAGCCATTTGTAGCACTCCTGACCCAGCAATCCCTTTTGTCATGCCTTCATGTGTCCAGCTCTTTGTTTACATCCAGGCACGTTGCTGTAGCACTTGAGCAGCTTCAGCAACATTTTTAACCTCTCAGCATATAACTATATTTTAATTAAGCTGATGGGATTGAGAGCAGCATTTGATGCTCAAGGTTGCATATGTCAATTGAGCTTTTACAAATTACCATGTCCACATAATTATGAAAATAAGAACTGAAAGAGGCCTTGCTGTCCAGGTAACTCTGCAGTTTTACATACTCCACCATGTTAGACAAATGCATGTTATTTGATTTTATGTCTGTTCTGCTCAGTGCTTTTATGATCTTTTGAAAGTTCAAAGATAAACAAGAGTCCCCTGAAATGACTCATCTACAGTAGATCAAAGAATAGGCAAGGGGAAAACCCTTGCAGTGTTAGGCAAGTCAAATTGTCCATGGCTGCAAGAAACCTCTCCCTAAAGCAGTTTCACCCCCACTTACCCTCTTCACACATCACTTCACACCTCAGGGGACTCACCTTAGCTCCCTTATTGTGTGTTTTCTTGAAGTCTCAGCTTTGTAAATCCATGTGCCAATACAAGCACCAAGGCCTGGCCACTGCCAGCGGAACAGATCCAACAGATCCAGCCTGGTTCCTGCCACCTTCCCCCATGGCCTCACCTCACTTCTGTCTGGTACAGACAGAGTGGGCAGAAATGACATACACATCCAAACTCCTACACCTGGCATGAGAGAGGAGGGCAGGAGCCTGGGTCTCTGTCTCAGTCACCTCTGGTGCAGTCAGGCTTAGGGACGGACGGGGCCTAGAGCCCACACAGGCAACACAAACTGAGAAGCTGAGGGATGGGCTCACCTTTACACTGGATATGACAGCAAAGCCACATCATACAAAGTGGAGAGAGCAGTGCCACTGTTTGTGATGACACAAACTGTCTCTGTGCTTATTCTTTATACATATATATACACAAACACACACACAGGCACACAAACCAGGCAGCATTCCTCAGCTCTAGCTCAGTTCACCTCGCCACCCACAACAGGCAGGTGCTGAGTTCACAAGGATGCTCCCAGCAGTAAACATCATCTCACAAGAAAAGCCCAAGGAACAAAGCTGACTTGCTGCATGCTAGTCTCCAGGTTTGGGATCTTTGTTTTGCAAGAGCTCCCTGGAACTGGAGATGATCCATAATTCTAGCCAAGAATTCCAATCAGAGCCTCGCCAGCATCTGATCATCACAATTAATCTTATATTTTGCTGGCTCCCAACAGAGTGCAATGACAGGGCAGGGGCCTAACATTATTTTCAGCTCTAGGACACTGTTCTGAAGCTTGCCAAATTTACACTCCAGATTTTTAATTCAACTTGATGAGCACTGAGTTTTCATACCAACTGTGCCTCATGGAATAGATGCTTGTGTTCAAAACAGGCTGTTCAAAAACTCACCTCCATTCTGTATCTCCCATGTACCAACTACATGACCACAACTTAAACCTGCAAGCAAAAAGGAAGAGAAAGACAAGCTCCATCACCCTGTCCCCCTCTCAGGAGCCCAGTTCAGCTCTGTTTACAAGGAATTTGTACCTGGACAATAAAAAGTACTTGTGGTCAATAATACTGTTTGGCCAGTAATAGGCATAGATCCCCCTAGTATGTATGCAGACTTTCCAACTCCTAGACCTTAGAAGAGATACTTATAAAAATATAGATACCATCCTATTACTTTAGAAATTGGAAAACACAGGCTTCAGAAAAGTATCAGATAAATCATCCAGAATCCCACAACACCAGAGCCAGAATTACACCTACAGCTCTCCATTTTCTAATGTCCAACTGTCTGCATATTTTTTAGTCTGGTTCTGCTGAAAACTTATGTTGTGACAAGAATCTAAACACTTTTTATCACTTTTGACTTACAAACTATGAGATCACATCTGTCAGATGTAAAACTATGAGTAGTGCATGCAAATTTAAAGTGTTCTCAGAGCAGAATGGAAACATTTTAGTCTGAAATGGGAAGGATGGGTGGGCTTATGGTAAGAAAGCACTTTTCATTCAAGGTAAAGACACATGCAACTTGACAATGGATCTTTTAAGTTTGACTGTTGATCCTCACCCCATACTCAGGATGAACGTTTATTTTTATTAGTGCCTTTTCCTTATAGGGCACTAGAGATTGCTAATAATTGAAATTCTAGTCACAAAGCATATTTGTACAGATAAGTCCAGCAGCTAAGCTGCTGAATGCATTTTCTGAAGTCCTTAGAAAACACCAACCTATAACTAACTTAAAATACCAGCTGAGAAGAATAGTTCAATCTGTAATACACTCATGTAGTTACATTAATGATACCTTCCCAGAGTGACAGGGATAGTGCAGGATGTACAGGAGCCTAGAAATGGGTTGGGTGCAATACATCTGTAGGGCAGAAGTGTGTTTTTACCACAGGTGTTCTCACCACAGGTGCCTTAAGCACAAAGCTGCATCAGGCTTGGTGCTCTTTGAAGACTCTCTCAGCACCATCACGTTTGAAATTTTGGGCTGGAGCCGTGCTTATTCATCCATAATGACAAAGTCAGACTGATCTCTGTTATTCTATCCTGAGCCCAGCTTAACTTCATTAACTATCAGAACAAGGTCATGCTCTGTTAAGTTTTGCTTTCACATCCCATAGTAACTTTGAATCATCCTCACTGTCAATGTGCTGACATTTATGGTCTTCTACTATCATCCCTTTGTTTATGTTCAAAGTTCATTCAGAGCCTTCTTCCATTAGGGCTCTGTAACACATTCTCTGCCCTAATACCTCTTGTTACCTTTTGCTTACTTGACCCATCAAAGTTTTCTATCTGTCACCAAAGAGGTAGTTTCCATGGAAACTCTGAAGAACAGGCTAAGCTAACGAGGCATAAAATGAAGACAGTGTCCTCAAGCTCACCCATTTTGAAAATCTAGGTCAGCAATGTTTGCTTAAAACATTCCACTCTTCTAAAACCATGTTCACTTGACTGTTAAGGATGTAATAAAAAGAGAAGCTCTAGTATATCCCAAACGTAGCATGTTTAATATAATACTGGATGTTCATGTGAATAAACTATTTTTACAATTTCTCCCAGCCTCTTTTCCCTTTCAGTTTCCTTGGATAACCCACAGGCATTTAGTTTATCATCCAGTTACATTTACTCTGGCCATCATAATCTGACTTTTAGGTAGTGTTCAAGCAACCTGCTATGATCTCACTGAGGGCAGCAGGTATTGGCTCTATCATCCCTTTTAATCTCATTTAGAGGATCTTCAGGAATGAAGGAACAGTCTACGTGAAAGCCCAGCTCAGTCTTGGCCTGTACAACACACAGGAAGAAGCCCAGTAATGAAACCAAAGCTGAAATTCTGAATTTGAGTTTCCTTCCAGTTGATGTTTGTCTGATCTCAGCCACCAACTCCAAGTACCAAATGCTGATCTGCTGAAATGTAATGGATCATGCTCCAGTAAATGGTTTATTGCATTCAAGGAGTTTCCTTAGTGAGAATCACAGTTTCTCTCAGGGGAAGAAACAGCCATACCAAATGTTAGTGCTAAAATATGCTGTCAAGTACATAAGGTTATGGAAGGCTGCCTCAGAAAAGCTGCTGTGGAGGCAAATAATGCTGATGATTTGTCCATTATTTCCTCTACTAACTGAAAGCAGATGTAATCAGCTGCAGCCAAATACCTTTTGAGATGCAGCTATATAGCAAATGATACCCAAGTTTTTGGGCACGTCTCAATCTGATCTCTATTTCTCTCTAATTTATACTGGATGAGGGCCTTCAGTGCTTTGGGTAGCTGAGTGATGACCTGCTCCCATTAAAAGGTAAGGTCCTGTGAAACAGCTTTTTTTCCTGTTTGTTCTGTTCACAGTGGATGGTGATGGGATTTCAGCTATTGATGACAAGCAAGAAACAAAGGTTAAGAAAATACCTATAACCTCATGACTTCCTGAGAAAACAAGGTGCACATGATGACAGCTTACCAAAAAAATCTGCTGTCCTAGTAAAAACCTAATGCAATCCACCCTACATTCCTTGTGTTATCAAATGTCAAATTTGAAGTAAATCAGGCCCTTTTCTGGCCAATTCCCTTTCTCTGCCTAAACCTCTATGTAATATGTTGATTTAGAAATGATGTACAGCCAGGACAGTTTGAACAACTTATGTGAAGCAGAACAGCAGTCCCCAAAAACACTTTGGTGTAATCCAATTACACTAATTAAAATAATTATTTCCACTTAGTTTGCTACTGAACTGCTTGCTTGGCACAACTAGAGTCAGTGCATACAAAGGTCAGGTGCAGCCTCTCCAAACTCTAGGGAGGATATAAAAAAAGTAGTGTAGCAGAATGCAAGTCTCTAGATGTTGTTTGTGGTTTGGTTTTGCTCAAGTATGTCAGTTAACAACAGGCAGGTGGAGAGCCTCCAACTTGTTTCATCTTGTCTACACACATCATGCTTTCCCCCCTCAGCTCTTATTCCACTCCTCTGTTGTGCTGCAAACTCTACTCCCAGCCTGGAAAGTTTTCTCCAATGGTAAGTTTTGAAAGAAGATGTGCTAAAAACTTAAAATGTTTCTGCAAATGGGTACTTCATGGCACTGGTTCTAGAATAAGAATCATAAGGTAGACAGATTGCTCTCCAAATTTGCAATTGAAGCGTCTGCTACTTGTGCCTACATCTTTTGCAGAATTTCTGGAGGAAAAAGTGATCCATTTTAGAAAGAAACAAATAGAGACATAACTGTCAAACTTATTTTCTATTTTTTTCAGTGAGCCTAAAGGAAAGTTTCCTTCAACTTACTCTATGTTGTCAGTATAGCTTTGTCTTCAGCGCTTTACAGTTTTCCAGCATGCCTGTCTGCTGCCAAATCCTTCCCTTGACACAACCACAGAATAAAAATTCCTTTGCTTCCCTCATTTGAACATCCAACAAACCACAGTGGCTTTCCTAACTGCTGCCTTCTATGAAGAAACACAGAAAGTAGTCCTCAGTCATGCCCACTGAACAACCATACAGAAGAGCCTGATTTAATTTTTTCTCATATTATCACAGTAGACCTCTGATATTACCTTGAATAATGCCTCTAAATGGCTACCCCAGCAAGCCCATGGGCCTCTCAAAGTGCCACCATTCCTCTCTCCCACACAACACATTTTCCTCCTCTGCTAACCCAGGACCAGGGGATTGCTGCTTCACCATCTGCATTTGGCCAGAACAGATGCAAAAAACCTACAGAGATTTGGAGCTCCCAAACCAACAGCAACTTTGGTATAGTAGGTGTTGCTGTAAAGGAACCTGGTGGCTGAAAAAACTGTGACACAGGTGTTTTTCTCATATGACCTCATGTTATCACTCACTATCTGGTCTGTATCAAAAGGACAAGGCTACAACGTGCACCCTGTCAGTATTTCCCTGTGCCTTGGACTTCTATACTCCATGGACATCTGAGCCTTTTTGCTGCAGTTGTGAGATAACACTTACTGTACTCATGAGGAGGCACATGAGGTTATCTGTCCATGTGTCTTCATTCACATCATAGATGCACAAACTTCCACGTGAAAAATAAGTGAGTTTGGATTAGCCTTTGTTTTAATTCTGGGGTGAAGTTAAAGAAGTTGCAAGCCAAACAAAATAATACAGTTATCAATCAGCTCTCAGATTATGACAATGATGGGGAGAAAAAAATTAGCCTATTCAGCAGATCGATAGATCTATTGACCCATCTGGGGAGAACATAAATAATGTAACATATGCCAAGCACATGTGGATAGAAGGGACAGAGTAATCCATCTCCAAATGGCACCTGCTGATTTGTTGAACATATAAATATGCCCTTGCAATCTATTGATTGTCATGGAATTGGATCAAAGTACTGATCTCCTAGCACTGACACTGGTCTAGAAGACCAAAATATATTAAAAACCTCAGCTAAGAATCTTTTAGGTTCCATTGCTTCTGTCATTCTCACTCAGAGGGTTTTTGTTGCATTCATTTATGTTTCTCCAGAACCTCTGACTTATCTTAAATCAAAACTTATGCATTGATGACAAATTGCATTCTGTCATTGAGATGTTCTACCTCTATCCCAGGAATGCAGCTAGGTTAGAGTTTGCCTTATCCCAGGAAGATTGTGAGATGTTAATCCACTCTGATGTTACATCTTGGCTGGGCTCCTCACACTCGTTGCTGAGAGATTTAACAAGCAGGGCCATGAATTTATTGCAGCTTAATTCGAATTTATCTGAAAAAGATGCCACCTGAGATTAAACATTCATGTATCATTATTTTTCCTGACTTTAGAACCCACCAACACTCTCCCTGGGAAAGTGGTGTATGGATATTAACAATTCCTCTGTTCATGCTTATTGCCATTCACTGATCCTCTGCAATGGCAAACATTGCTCCAGGCTCCTGGTGGACAGATTTTGTGATCTGAGTGAGGGCAGAGAGCATATTAATTAAATTCAGATATTGAATCTAAATCAGGAGGTGCTGCAAATGCCAGGGAAGGCAGGGAAAACACAATTCAAAAGGAATTCATAGCCCCTGGGACTAAATGGAAAAATCTGTCAGAATGCAAACAAATATTTGGGAAAAGAGAAATAACATGAAAGATATTTTCACAACAGAATCACTGCAAAATTTTGATGTTGAATGCATTGTAGAAAGTAAACCAGATCAAAACTTGAAGTAAAATATGGCATTAATGAAAACAACACATGATTAGAGAAGTTTCCTTCATCAGAGGTGGAACACATTTCTATATTCAGTTTACTCCCAGGTTGCTAAAGGCCACAACTGCATTCATAAAAGCCAAAGGGTAAGAGGAAAACCAAAAGTGACTTATAAAGATAGAACTTAAGGACTAAATGTGAGTAGCACAGCCAAATGGATGGAGAGGAGTAAGAAGACTGGTGAGAGCCTGCTAGGAAAACTACCATAGAAGGGAGGAATTTGCAAATGCTCAGGGGGCTCAGCTAGGAAAGAAATTGAGTCAAGCTTTGAAATAAAGGAGGGTCCAGGATTACTGTCCAGAAAATGGTGAAGCTGAGAGATCTGTTCACCTAGAATACATTCTCCAGGGAAGTAAGTATGATGGCTGATCTAAGTTGGGAATGGGCTAAAGGGCAATAGAAAGAAAACATTATTGCATTTTTTGTGCATAAAATAGCTACATTTTTAAGCACCAAAGGATAAATCCTCAGCTGGACTAGACTACTGCAGCTTCACCACAGTCTCTCAGTTTGCACCAGCCAAAGTCTGGCATACCTATCATAATTCACATGCTGGGTTGCAACCTGTAATTAACCCTGCCTCCACCCAGCAGAGTTCCCTTGCCCTTTATATCTGTTAGTCAATATATGCTTTAGGAAAACAGGACTGAAAGGACCTTTTGGATTGTCTGATCCTGTCTTTTGCTGTTACAGTGATCCATAACCACTCCAGCAGACAAACTGTAAAATGACCATGATTGCTTGCTCCAACTGCTCTTTGTTAAAAAGCCCCTGTATAAATTGTCAGAGAACCTAACTTAACATCTAAAATAACCAAATCCATTTTGAAACTCTCCCTCTTTCTTTGTTAACAATGTTCTTCTCTTACTCTGGTGCTTAACTCTCCATAGTGAAAAAGGGGTAAATGCCCCTTCTAATTAATTAGAGGAATGGTGACTTTTGCTGAAGAACTGAAGATGTTACTATATGGCTTCTTTGGGATCATTTTCATAGGTCATGCTTTGAACTGGGCCATACTCACATGGCCCCAGAAGGACCAGGATTGCCAGGACCAGTCACGACAATATTTTATTTACTTTTTTCAGAAAGGCAACAGTATTGAGTGGCTGGAGATACCAGACAGACCCTGATCCAGGTGAAGTTGGCATCAGTTCTGCCATTGGGGATGATTCTCTTGCATCTGCACTCCTCAGATACTTGTGACATCTGCCATTGCTCCTCTGCACCAAAATTCCTCCCCCATCCTGAGCTCACATCAGCAAAGAGCTCTTGTCCCTCCCCATTCCAGCCTTCCCACATACTACCAGAAGGCAAAATTGAATGACCTTTCACCAGGTCAGAGCACCATCCTCTGCATTCAGTAGTGCCTAACTTGCCCTAGGTGATCACCAATAGGTTTTTCACAGAGTTAATGATTTTGGGAAGCTCTGAAAAGCATTAGCACAGAGAGCAAAGTAGAACTGAGGTCATGCCAGGGGGAGGTGGAAGCCTCACGAGACTGGCCTGACCACAGTTGTCCCAGAAAAAGGGCATTCACCCCATCCCAGACAAGGGGGTTGGGGAGAAAAAGAAAAAAATAAAATCAGGCCCTGTCTTATAAAAGGTAATAGAAATTTAATTAGAAGACATGTTGTACGTTACATGCAAAAAATTGCACAGGCCAGTAATAACCTTTATATACCAGGGCAGAAGTTGACTGGGGAGCAAATTCACTCTTTTATGCTGCACTCTACAGTGAATGAGGAAATAAAATGCCTATTGAAATACATTTCCACTGGCAGGTATTTTCAATGACACAGCTGCAATGAGATTATAAAAAAAAATACTAGAAATCAAACAGATGTATGGGCAGTGATAGTAACAGATTGTTTGATACATGTGGAAAAGCAACCAAGCTTTCAAACAAACCCTTCAGCTCTGAGGCAGAAATCTCTAATTTAACACTAAACAGAGCCTAGGGAGGCCTGAGCTTATATTTATGCTTAGAAATCCATCTTTTTGAAAGTTCTGTATTGGTTTACTTTTGTAGGGCAACTTTCTGCTCAAGTCCTAAGCAGCATCACGCACTTTCTTTGGCACAGGCTTCCCCTTTCCCCTGCCTTCTGAAAGAGCAAATCATTATAAAAAGTAGAGTTCAGACCTTGCTGTTCCTGTTCAAGAGGGGAAGGCAATCAGAAGAAGGTTTCTGTGTCACAAGGTGTAGATCAGAGAGGAAACCTAGCATCCTTTATCAGGTCATGCGAGTTAAAGAGGGAGGAATTGGCTCTTGATGCTTCACATGCTGCATGTCCATGAATACCTTGCAAATATTAACTAACCCTCATGAAACCTCTGAGACAAGTTAATATCAACCATTTATATGTAGGAAAACAAACAGCAAGTGCCCAGAACCTGCCTGGACCCTTTGTCAGGAACTCAGGAACTGGAGTAGTTCAGTCAAACATCTTCCAACTTTCTCCAGTCCATTGGCTTTGGTGTCTTTGGAAAACATGACCAATATCATGTTAAAGGTCCAAGCATGGCCCAACCCTCTCAGACAAGCTGGGACAACATTTCATGGAAATCTGTGCTGGGATTATGGGATGAGAGTGGTTTTAAAGGCTTGGGAGAAGAAACTAAGAAAAAGGCCGGCCATTTCAGCTCAGCTTTGGAAATTTTGGGTTTCTTCCAGGTGTGACTCAGTAAAATTTGCATATGTGGCATTTACATCCACACAGACATCAAAGAAATTCTTCATTTAGAGAATTCTCACCACTAAGACTGACAAGCTAAAAGGCATTTTCCCATGAAAGGCATACCCTCCTCGTATGTCTAATCCAGGAATTTAATGCAGCACTTCAATAACTAAATTTACACCCTTATGTTCTGTCTCCTCACTTTATTTAATTTCCCTGATTACTAAGGAATGAATTCCATTCCTTATTTAAGTTGGTGAGCACAGAGAAATGGCTTTTTGCTTCCTTTTTGATAGAAAATTTTTCATTGGCAACAAGAACCTGGCCAGTTTTATCCAACTTTGCTGCCTGAACTGTAAGACAGAGAGAAAGCAGCAAGAGAAGATGTTTGGCCTCTAATCCTACAAAATCCAGTGGCTTGGAGTGAAGTGGGGCAGCTGTGACAGAGTTTAGTGCAGTAGAACTAATTTTTTATTTCATCCATCTAGATGAAATAAAAAATCTAGTCTACACTTGACAGCTGACAATTCAAATACTTTAAAAGAAGTTACCTTAGCAAGAGAAATGATTGCTCCAAGGAAGCAAGGCACATGGAGCAATTTGATATGGGGATGGAATCCAGGATTCCCATGGTCTGTTCCCAGCCTTGCCACTGGCCTCCTGTGAAACTAGGAGGCAATCACTCAACAGCTTTTCCTTCAGTTTATTCTTCTTTATAGGATGTTATAGGACTTAAATGCAGGACTTCACAGAGGATGTGTTCCTACAATTCATTATGTTGGCTGCAATGCGCCAGCTTGTGCTTTGACATCGTGGGCTGAATGGTGCCTGAATTGCTCCCTGCCTTGGTTTTCCACTGACATAAAGAGAATATTCACGTGCTTTGAGATCTTGATGGAAAAGAAATGCAAACACAAAAGTGCTACTCTTCTATTGAGAGGAAGAGACAGTTAAATTCTGCCCTTTTGCTTCCCTACTCTACTGGGATTGGCATGAAAACATAAAGATGACAGGCTGGGCCCCATTCTATTAAGATTTAAATTTAGCAAGGAACTGGAAAATTACTGGGAGCCTTATGTCTAACCTCTGCCTCAGAAGCAAATATGCATAATTCTTGTTCCATAGCTAAATTTGAGTGAATTACCAAATGTTGGACCAATAAAAGAACTGTCCAACACAAACCTTATCTGCCTGAGATGCACATATCTGCTTACAATATCCTTTGTTAGTTAAACAAAACAGAATCATTGTTGCTAAGAAGTTAATATTGTTTAAGATTCACTGGCTTACACACAGAACACTTTCCTGAGTTCCCCCAAACACATTCCTTTTCTGTTCTCTTCATTTCTTTCCTTTTTTTTTTCCTTTTGTACCTACTTGGCTGAGGCTGATGTTTTCTTTAGGTGAACTTGCTCATAAGGTGATACAAACTTTGAGGCAGGCAAACATTTCAGCTGGTACACTGAAGGGTACATAGCTGTTCAGATCAGAGCAAATAATTCATCTGAAGAGCAACATATAACTGAAATAATTCCCCAAGCATTGAATGGGAGCCTACTTGCTCTACCTCCTACCAGCTCACTCTTTTCTTGCTTGCAGCCTTTTAAACCTGTGCTGCCAGTGCCCAAAATTCCTTCATCCAAAAACCAAGTTATGGCAAAATAAAACCAACCACAGTGTTCCAATTCCTCTGGAAATGAATAAACACTCTCCAGTGCTTTCTGTGATGTATTTTTTAATTTGATAGTCTTTTCTAGTGCTGGGACAGTACATGCCACAAATGTCCACATGGAAATGAAAATAGAAAGAAACACTTCATTACCAGAGCAGTATCAGTCAAGATGCCAGATGTAAAACACACACTCAGCACAAGGACATCACTCTGTGGCAGCTGCTACATCCCTCTGATGGCAGCAAAGCTGCACTTGGTGCTGATCTGCTAAACCCATCCCATCCTCTCCCTATGTTTTCCATGTCCTGCAGCATTACAAAGGCTACCATTAAAAACATTCTTCTGTCAGGGTAATTTCACCTGCCTTGTAGGTGTCTGCCAACAGATCTGTGCCCACCAGAGAGTTACCACACCACAGCTCTGGCTGATGCTGTGTGCACCAGCTGTCCAGAGCTGCCTGGTTTGTGAGCTCTGAGAGCCCTCCAGGGTCCTTGGCCACAGATATCTGCAGAAAGCTGTGTGGGGAAAATGAGGGCACAGCAAAGTCCCTGCCACTGTAACCAGACATCCTGAGCATCTCCCCATGAGGCTGCAGCCTGCAGCATGGGCAGGCACAGAGGGGGATGTAGGCAAGATATACTTATAAAACTCAAGAAGAGATGTTCTGCCCTCACAGAAAGAGCACTGATAAGAGCCACCTTTTACAGTATGTGCTTTCCCATCAGAGGTCAACACCTCAGATCCTTGGCTTTCACTGGCTACCAATTTTTCTAGGGGAGGGACTGACGAAAAACATTTTTGAGTCTGAAAAATGAAGCCTTTAATTTTGCACACAAAACAGGCAGAGACTTGGAGGCAGTGGTGGAAGCTGCATGATCTAGAGATCAGTGTGAGGGTCTGTGTCAGACCTTTGATAGGTTTTATTCCTCGAGCAACCCCTTAAGCCATGAGCAGTCCTCGTAACTAGACCAAAAGCCAACTCCTCTCCAGCAGCACAAGGGGGCTGAATCCAACTAAAACTCGTGGCCTATGCACAAATTCACTCTGAATTTCTCCTGGCACCAAGTAGGCCTCATTATGAGGATAATGTTCAGATCTCAATGTGTATCACAGCCAAGCAGGGACAGGTGAAATGAGCTGTCTCTGCACTGAATGCATTTGACACCACTTGCTAACTCTTTAAGGCAGAGAGGTACAAGATATGCCCCAGCATTGCAGAAATGACTGGCAGAACAAAATATGATCATGAAATGTGTTGACTGAGTTTGTCTAGCGAAGAAACTTTAAAGTCTGGCTGTTAGTGGCTCCTGAAATAGCATATCCCAAAGGTTTACAAAAAACTACAATGAAGTAGTCAGTGAAGAAGCATCGTTGCCCCAGAATTAGAATATTTCATCACATGTCATCAACCACTAAAGGAAGAAAGCACATGATGACTCATCATGGGTGAGGTGGAAGGGATCTGTGGCTTCAGAGCATGAGGAATTACTCTGCTTCACAGTTCTGTCCACTGGGAAATCACACATGGCTGTGACATACAGCACAAATCATTCATAACACTCCCACATTACCCTGGAGTTTGTTTTTATTTTTTAAGTGTATCTCACAGAATCTCAGTTTGAATGTGAATGTAAGAGCTAGATGGAGGAATGTGTTCCTTTTCAGATCAAGGAAGATCACTCAATAAAATCAGATTAAATGAAACATAAAGTGATGCCAAGATCAAAGAGTTTCTCATCTCAGAAATGCCTCCCTACTCTATGGCTAGATACAATCACAGCAGAACATAACTAAAGAGATTCAAAGCATCCATAAGAGAAAATGAAAGAAAGAAAAAAAAAAAAAGAAAAAAAGAACAATGCCCTAGATTTAAATTGCAGGACTATTCCCTCCTGCCTTCAAAACATTGTATAATCATCTTTCTGGATCAATTGGGGTATCCTTTTTACACTGCAGAGCACGAGCACTCTCTGGAATCTGAGATAAACCTCCCAGGAACTAAAGACTGTGACAAGCCTCCCACTTGCTGATCCAAAACATAACTCTTCCAGCAGTTTGCACAGCCCTAAGCACAGAGGATTATTCAAATACATGTTCTATGCACATACCTCAACTCTAACCTGGCCCACACAGCCCATCCCCGCAGGGAGCACAGAGGAGAGCAGGTGACATGTGACATACAGGACTCATCACACCTCTGCTACTTGGGATAGAGGGAATGGCCAAGCAGGGGCAGCTTGGGGGCTTCTCAGTCCCAGTCCAAGGCAGTGTGCACTTCCATGAACCCATCACAAACCCACACCAGGAGTCTTCCTACACAAATCCCTCTCTCCCTTACATCACCTGAATGCTCCCTCCCACTCTCCTCTGAGAATCTCCCTCAGGTTCACGTGCCATAAACCCTTCCTTGCACGAGTCCAGCTCCACAACAGCTCCTATAACTTTCCCCTTTCCTCCAGCTCAGTTACATAAGCTACTCCCTACCTGCTATTTTAGATTATACATAGCAACATGATGATGAAAACAGAAACAGCAAGTTTGGGTTAATTTCCCTTCCTCCTCTCTTTGTTTGGTTTTCTGGAACTATTTCATCCCAAACATTTGTAAATAGTGCTTGGAGTTACATTCCAAGTTTCAGCAGTAAACATTAAACTATCTAATATATATATAGAAGGATGCCTGTTCTTCCAGTGTATCCAGGCAACCTTGCAATACAAAGTTAAAGCGAGCTATTTGTTCAAAAAGTGTTTTCACAGCTATTTCCTCTTCCCCGCCCCCACCCCCCCTTGACTTTTTCCACTAGGCACTACTTGTATTTATCATCTGGAGATTCTGTTCCCTTTTTCCTTTCTAAAAACTTTATAACAGCTTGTTTTAAGAGAAGCAAAGCATGGACATTTAGCTTATAATAAAGCTTGCTTTAGTTTGTGACAAATGAAAGAAAAATAGCAAAAGTTTCACAAGAACACCTGCATAAAACTCCTTTGTCACATGCTGTGGTAACTCTGGAAAGAAGATAATTTCCAAATACTAAGGAAACCAGAATGCTGTAAGGAAGGAAGAAAACCCCATTTAAATAAACACTAAGGCAAGCTGAAAATGTGATTTACTGCATCCTACCTAACATTAGTTGAAGGTTTCAGAATAAAACAAGTTTCTTCAGAGAGCAAAGGTCAGGCTGAACTAAAATTTTTCTAAAGGAAGAATATAAATTTTTATTACATTTTTCACTTGAGAGCTCTTTGGAGTAAAAAGCCAGCATCTAAACAGGAAGTGTTTTTCATTTAAAAATGTCAATTCAAAATGAAAATTGTTACTTTGACATATTAGACACCTTTATTTTGGTAGGCAATGTTGACATTTTATGTTGTTTCTTATTTGAAAACCTCTTCAGAATATTTTTCTACTATATGGCTCAAAATTTCAACTTTTGCTTCCTATTCTGATGAGAAACAATTTTCCCTGCTTGTTAAAGTTTTCTTCTGGCCTAAAAATGTCTGCTGAACATTCCCTGCTTTCAGTGCCATTCTTTCTCATGAAGTGCTACAATACATAGTTGACATTTTTTTATCAGAATAACAGTCAATTAAATAGTGCACATTTTGAAAAAAAGAATTGAAAACATTTATTGTTTTCAGCCTTTAGGGTGAATGGAGGGGAAGAATAAAGAAAATTCTCTGAAGACACAACAATATATTTTGGCATTCTCATGCCATCTTCTGCACAGCTACCTCAGTGTTTCCCAGCTATCTTCATATGCCCAACAAAGGAAACACTGTGTGACAATAAAGTTATGAAATCAGCTCTTACTTCCTTTAGAGAAGCAAACTCCACTTCCTAAATGATAGTTTTTGCCTTTACAGAATCTTCAGATATGGGGTCATGTAGATGAGCACGGAAAATGAGCCTGACAGAAGGAAGAGCTGGAAATTAATGCACTACATTGATGAAGCACAGAGTGGTTTGCACATCTCAAACACTGAGAATGAACTTCCATTGCTTTTTCCAGGCAACTTCAACTTCCAGCACAGCACCTTTTCCAAAGTGTTTTGTTCCTCAATTCACCAAAAAGGAAGCAATGGGCACGAGGGCAGATGCTGATTTAGTAAGCACAGACGCCTGTTGGGCAAGTGGCTTTTCCTGAAGTTGTTTATGCTGAGAGATGACTTTGAGAAGCTGAGGTCAGCAAGGGAATATAGTTTATTATTTGGCATCAGAGTTGCTGTGTAATTTGTCTTCTAAGTCTTGGTGTGTAGAGGAAACTTCAGTTACAGTTTTTCCTCACTTCAGTGCTAAATCTTGTTTTGGTTTTGTAAAATTGAACAGGTGAAGGTCTTGGGTCTTTGCTGACTGCTTGAGTGCATAGGGTGATGTCTAAGAACAAAAGCAGTAGGTACAGCCCACCACAAATTTCTTCTCATTTTGAAGAATTCCTTAATTCCAGCTGCTTCTCTAAAGGATATGCTGGTTTCCACTAAAATTGATGGGACTGGTGAAACAAAACTCTTGGTGAGTGATTTTTGCTTGCCGGTGCCTCATAAAATTTGACCCCTAGATCTTTGATGCTACATTTTAACTATCTCTCCCAATGGTAACACAAGGAGGACATCAATCATTTCTTAAGTTCAGTTGTAAAATACTTGAACAGGAAAAGTACCTGGCAAATAAAACAGCTAATAAAGATCAAGAAAGGTGCTGGTAAAACACATGAGTGTTCCAGGCCCTGCTTACAGCAGTGATAAAATATTATGAAAGCAGTAAGAACAACCATAATTGTGTAGATCTCATTTTCCTGTTATTTACCAATTAAAAAAAAAATTAACCCAAAGGAAGCAAAACATTTGTAGCAAATCACCAAAAGTCTCTGAAAGATGTCACATGTCTGTTTGGGCACTGCAACACATTTCCTATTTCATTGCTCTCATACATCAAGGCAAGCAATGGTTAAAAGGAACAATTTCTCATGGTTATAAAATGCAGGACTCAGGCAGAAAGTCAACAGTCCTGCTCATGCTTCCGGTGCAACAGAACTTTCTCTTTGTTTTGATTTCTCTCTTCCCTCCACCCCCTCCCCGTCCTTTAAACAAAAATAGTCATACTGAAAAACTAGCCAGAATGGAAGAGACACAGTTCAAAAGGTGTTTTTAAATACTTTTCCATCTCAGCTGGACAACAATTCATAGCATTACTTGCAGCAACAAGTCTGGGTGAGTACAGACTGCCCTGTGTGCCCCCAGGCACAGCAGGGTGAAAAGGAATATTGGTTTTGCTGGTGATGAGCTTTTGTCTTGATGGTAAAAGCACTGAAACATTTGCCACCTTTCTTCTAATGTAAAGTAGTTGCCCAAGGTTTAGGCACAGACAAATATCACCTCCCTTAAGCTTTGTGTAAATAAATGTCTTGGCAGGAGCTCACTTTTCTGGATTACCTCTGCACATAAATATGACTTCATTTCCTTAAAAGCAAAAAGCAGCTAGGTGGGGGTAGGAGCTTGTTTAGTGATTAACTCTGCCTTTCCCCTCCTCTCATCCCCTGAAAGTTGGGTATAAACAGAAAAATAATTCAGACACAAGCCAAGACAATAGCGTGAAGGGGTGAGTTTTCCAAAGGGAAATGGAGATGCAGCACCAAAGGTGGTTCTCTTGTGGGACAGGACAGATGCTCTTCCAGTTATCTGAACTCAGCCACTGTTACTGTCCTACACCTCAGGAGTTATCCTGCATCACCCAGGTGGGCAAGGGAGGGCAGAGCCACCCTCCATAGGCTATGGGTGTCATTGCTCCCTTCCCTGCAGACAGGCACTTCAGCATCCAGCAGTGGTACCAGGTACTGCTCTGGAGCCCCACTGTCCACCATCCCTGTTCACAGACAGCATGGTCTGGTCTCTGAAAATAGGATCTGGTCCTCAAGCAAGGGTTTCTTCCAAATCCCTGTGAAATAATGAATGACCTTCAATTATTTTAGGCCATACATACTATAAAAGGTCAATTAGAAGTGAAATCTTAGGCATAGAAAAGCCCAGTGTTTAGCAAGAGTGAGTATGGGAAAGATGATCTAGCTTTTAGCAAGGGGACTGACTCCTTTCCCACTCTGATTTTACAGATGCTGTTGATAGATGCTCCTAGGAGGGTGTCAACTTTGTGGGTTCACAGAGAAACCATGAAAAAACAACTGATGTGATTGTAGGATTTTGGTGTTGTGCAGTGCAGCCCTTCAGAAGGACGTTGGCAGGTTGGGGAGATTGGCAGAGTAGAACT
Source organism: Notiomystis cincta (assembly GCA_013398075.1). NCBI lineage: Eukaryota > Metazoa > Chordata > Aves > Passeriformes > Notiomystidae > Notiomystis > Notiomystis cincta. Next base: position 170,297 of record VZRX01005273.1, on the reverse strand, counting down.
GTGTGAAATTCAATAAAGGCAAATGCAGATCCTGCACCTGGGGAAGAAATCCCCCAGGCATTAGCACAGGCCAGTGCAGGAAGGCAGCTCTGGGGAGAAGGACCTGGGGGTCACAGAGCTGACCATGAGCCAGAAGTGCCCTGGGGGTCAAGAAGGCCAATGGGATCCTGGGATGCACCAGGAAGAGCATTGGCAGCTGGTCGAGGGAGGTGATCCTGCCCCTTTACTCAGTCCTGGTGGGGCCACAACCCAGGTGTCCAGCTCTGGGCTCCTCAGGACAAGAGGGACGTGGAGCTCCTGGAGGGAGTCAAATGGAAGGTGACAAAAATGATGAGGGGACAAGAGCAAATCTCTTATGAGGGGAGGCTGAGAGAGCAGGGCCTGCTCAGCCTGGAGAAGAGATGACAGGGGGGACCTCACAAATGTCTGTCAGTGTCTGCTGGGAGGGTATCAAGAGGACGAACCAGGCTCTGCTCCATAGTGCCAAACTACAGGAGAAGAGGCAGAAACTGATGGAAGTCCCACCTGAACATGAGCAGGAACTTCTTTACTGTGGGATTACCATGATTGGAACAGTCTCAGAGGGGTTGTGGAGTCTCCCTCACTGGCGAGATTCCAGAACTGTCTGGACATAACCCTGTGCCATGTGCTCTGTGATGGCATTGCTTGAGCAGGGAGGTGGGTCCAGATGATGCACTGTGATCCTTTCCAAACTTACCCATTCTGTGAAGCCAAAGCCAGCTTCTGGAAGTCAAGAGTAAAATTCTCTTGTAAACTGTGATGAATTCAAGGGGCAGCCATTTAAAATCTGTGGACTAGGACTGCAGTGTAACTTGGATACTATCATGTCAGCTTATACCTTGTGAGGAATTCACAATTTAAAATATCCATATCTTAAAGCACCAAACTTCAGCTAGATTAGGCTGGCCTTTATCACAAAAATATCCCCTTTAGGGAATGGCTGTCACTCAAGGGAGAATTAACAGAGCACAGCCATTGTTAACAGGAGAATGGAGGTCAAATGCTTTCTTGGCCTGCCCCTGTGGAAGGACTGTGAGGTCAGAAGTGAGAAAGAAGTGTCCTTGCAAGTTCTACCAGGACTTCAACAGATTGCAGAGCTACTTTTCTTCTGGATGGGATGGCTCCTTCAAAATACATATTTGGCAGATGAAAAAATCTTGGAGTGGAAGCAAGAGACATTTAGAGAACTGAAAGTTAGACTAGACACTGTCTTTGAACACTCAGCCAGCAATCTGGAACTGACTTATCTGCTAGGAAAACACAATTGCTGTCATCAGCAATCATTATACATCTCAACTGCCCCAAACCACTGCATAACTGCACATTCCTTCCTCCCTTTCACATCCTAAGTAGCAGTAGAAGGTGCAATCCCACTCTGCTTTCCCTATGTGAGATAACAATGATTCTCACAACAGCAATCCATCCCTTTCCACCAAATCTTCTCTCCAGGATTCTCAAGTGTCCATAATATACACCCTCAATGGTGACCTCAGCCTTTTCTACCTTTCTCCATTAAAAAATGAGCAGGATCCAGCCATGTGGTTTGATAGAGACAAGGCCAACATGCAAGACAATCAGACAGATCTTGCCAACTGCAAAACAGTCTGGATGGAGGTGTGAGATTCATCCAAGGCACAACCTCATTGCCTTCATCTGGACTATGCAAAGAATAGTTCTGGCCTGGAGGCCAAATTTATCCGTCTGGCTATAAACTGATAGCAGTAATTAGATATAAATTGATCCATCTGGATATAAACCGATTGCAGGAAGAGCTACTGCAACTGCTGGCATCTCTCTTTGCTTGGTTCTTTGCTGGCCAACAGTCTAGTTCAATTCATCACTGGATTAAATAGTGAAGCTTCTATTCTTAGCAACAGTTTATCCTGCCCAAAACATCACGTTTCAACCCCGTGGCAAACCTGGAAAGAGTCTAGAAATAGGCAACGAAAATGTGAGACACAAAGGCATGAAGGAAAGGCCAGCACAGTTCAAGGTGAAGACAAATCCCAGGGTCATGGGAGTGCTATACAGACTAGAAAATAGCACAGGGAAAGCTGGCAGTGTCATGTACCCATGGGGGAAGCAAGAACAATCAAAGTCTTTACTTATACCACAAACATTTATCTGCAGTCAAAAATAAAATTATCTTCCTCTTCTCCAAAACCAAGAGTTAGACACATGGATAATAATTCAGAAATAAGCAATAGATGTCAGAAAAAGTTAGTGAGGTAGTAACTTTGGGAACTTTAGACCCTATGAATAACAATTTGATTTGTAAAGAAAATTCCACCATTAGTCTCACTGTACTACTGTCATCTACAGGATTCCTTGTTCCATCTCAAAAACTTGTGCTTTGGAGAGAGAATACTTATCTTCTGGTCACTGGCCTGTCTTGTTTAGGACTTCCTGTACTACAGTCCTTGGTGTGTGGTGCTTCATTGGTTAGATGTAGAGGGAAGGTGGGATCACAAATTCAATAAAATGAAAACTGCAATTAGATCATCTGAAGATTCAGGTGTATTCTGACCTGGAGACTAATAGAAGCACACTTTCACCAAAGTATTCACTGAAGCAAGGATGGCTACTGACCTTTTTGGAGGTTAAAATACTATTTATGCTGGTGTTGTATAAATACACCATGGTCCTACTCACTAGCAAGAGCAGGGGCCAAGGATCCTACTATTATTAGGAAGGTACACCTATTCAGTTTCATTAATCTTGGCTCAAGTACATACCAAGGTCTTCAAAACCTCTTCAGCAATTTAGGACCAGAGGTCATGAGGAACCCATCATCTCCTTGTAACTAGGTATGAAAGACACTTTGAACAGATACTTCAGATGTGTAGCAGGACTTAGCAGTTCTGTGCTGGTCACCCTGGGACTCCTTGCTCTGCTCATCTTAAAGCAGAGCACACAGATGACATCTGCCCCAGCTCATGTTGCACACACACTGCAGGAGTAAAACACAGGTGCTTGAAAAGCTTGGCTTCTGCTCTAACAGAGCCACATTACCTGGTGTGTGCTTCACTGGGTTTGCAATTTCTTTTATGGAGAAGGGCTGAGAGGTCCCAAAGCCTTACACTTTATCAATATTATACCTGTTAACAGCTGAAATTCAGCTTGCCTGGCACCTTTCAAAACGTATAAGCCACAAAACTCTTTTCCACTTCCTGACAACCCCTTCAGAGTCTGGAAGGCCACTCTTGGGTCTCTGCATCCATGGGCACGTGTGTGTAGGGGGGTGTGTGTGTGACCAATGCCCTCTAGAGGGAATCCAGGGCCCAGCAAGGCACTGGTTCTGAAGCCAGAGGTACCGGGTACTGCTGGCCACTCATCACTCCCCTTCTCAGCTAAAAACCTTACCCAGAAAGGTGGAATTCCACAGGGGGAAAAACAAAGTTGGAAGTGGATTTGGGTTTTAAAAAAAGTAAAAACTTAGGAAGTGCCATTCATTGGAGGGTTTTTGGCAGATCTGACTCCATGGTGTACGAGTTTCTTGCACAAACACTGTAGTGAATACTGGAAGCAAAAAAGATGAATCAGAAACTAATCTTCATCTGAGGAGGCCTTTGCAACAAAGGGCCAGTTTAAGAGCATCATCTGCCATAAGGTCCTTTCCCACCTACCAACAGAGCATCTGCAAAAATGTTAGTCTATCCATCCCTTAAGGCCATGTCTGCATTTGAGGGAACATGTATCAGCTGGCCAGAGATGTGGAAACACCAAGGGACATTTAGGTGAAGTAATTTCCATTACCAGTGGACCCTTTCAGCCAGGCCAGGCCCACTTGTAAAAAAGAGAGATGCTTTTGGTGTTATCCTTTTGTCTCAATCCATTGAATGCACACAACACACTTCTCTCCAGGTATTTCTGAACACTAACTAAGGAGAAGGAGCCCTACATGACCTGGCCTGTCTGAAAGTACCCACATAGGAAACTTTCTCTCTAAATGCAGCCTTGGTCTAACCTTTCTCTACATGACTTTGATCTGCAGACCCTGTCATGAACACAGCTTTCGTCAGGGAGCTGTCATTTTGGAGGAAGGATCCAAAGGAATGACTATATTTGTATCTCAAGTATTTCACAGAGCTGTTACATACAGTACAATCTATTCTTTTCCACTGCATATGTATAAATAGTCTCCTCCTCATCTAGGGGCCAGGTGAGCTCTACCTCAGTGCCTCCCAGGACTCAAAATCCCAGTGTGTGCTTGTACCCCTCAACTGCTCTAAGAACACAGGTCTCTGCTGTCACATGTGCTTTGAATCCTTGCACCACAGATCCACCTAGGAGCCTCCAAGGCTCCTTTAAAACCTAAAAAGCAGGTGCTTGCCCAAAAATCCCACCTATAAAACCTCATATACCAAAATACTGTGGAAACATCTCAAGTTGGGCCTGCCACAAAAAAAAACCCTGCAATAAAATAAACCAGCTAAGAGGACAATAGGCAGAGCACTGACTGGCTTCTGTTCCTATTTCAGCCAGTAATTTTGTGGCCAAGAGAATATTACAGGATGTGGGAAAGCAGAATTCATGCCTGGGCTTCCTAGTTTGGGGCCAGGGCTTGATTCCAGCTTTCCAGTGTCTGCACATATACTTGGCATAGCACAGCCTGGGTCCTGCTGCAGCCCAGCCCTCCTGGTGCTTTAGGCTTTGCTGCTGGTCAGTATCTTCCTTCACATTTTATCTGTGGCTGCCCACACAGGAGCCTTTTTATATACTGCATGCTTTACTAGCTCCTAAAGACCAGCATCCCTGTCGAGCTAGAACCTACAATTCTGCAAGCTGAGAGTTTAATGACCTTTTTTTACCAGGTAAGACAAAAAGCCTCCTGGCTGATGAGCATCCCACTCATCCCAGCCTTTTGCTGAGATTGAGAAAAGCTGTACCAAAGAGCAGGTCTCTGATGCCAACTTAAAAATGGAGGAGACTCTATGGGCTCCTGCTGCATTTATCTTCCCTCTAAACTCTGCACAGTATTTATCTGCTCTCCAATGCTTTGGCAGTCTGGCTTTAAATGCCTCGAGCATTGAAGCTCCTTGAGTTTAGACAGACCAAAAAGCCAGCAATTAGGAAACTCCTTACCAAAAGCCAGCTCACATATTGCTTTTGCCTCATTTTTATCATCTGACTACTCTTTTCCCAATTGTTTATCCCTCAAGGATTATTTTTTTAATGCTTTCTTTTTTTCTCCTCAGAGTGGAACTTGTTTTGCCAATGACTACTGAACCCTAGCTTTGTATTTGGGAAACTTCAAAATAAGAAAAAAATTTCACCCATTAATGTTTTACAGATATTGGTAAAATGTCTAATTCTTAATTTTAGTCTTTCTTTTAAAAAAGTGCAAGAAATTATCTTTCCAAACCTCTGGCCAAGTCTGCTGGCCAGGTTTATTTATACATGGTCTCAAACTCCTGAAGTCCTAATAGTTCCAGGAAAAGAGAAAGAAGGAAAAGAAATGCACTTTATGGGACCTTTCATTGGTTAAGTCCACATCTATTTCTGCTTGATATCCAAAGCCAATTTGAGCTTTCTGATCACCATAATTCCCTGGTTATTAGACTTGTTTTTGTAATTGCTAAAAATAGAGAGCAACTATATTTTTTACATTAGAACATGAGCTTTTCTTAAAAGACGGGGATGTTAAGGAAAGAAGCCACTAGGGAAAAAGGCAGGAAAAAGTTAAGAACATTTCCTTCAGCCAGCTTCTAAAACACACTGTGCATTTCCTCTCTGCATGAGTTGGAGAACAGTTTTGGAAAACTGTTGTTTCTCACACACTTTCATCTCATGGCTGGTTTCAGAGACAAGTATTCACAGCTGTGTGAAGCAACTGAAAATCTGCTATTTGCAATTATTATGCTTCTCTTGATCTATTAGAATCTGCAGTGCTTATGCATGGTTCCTTTTGTCCTGTCAGTCCCACTCCTGTCCCCAGCCTGCTGGCTCAGTGTGGCCAATCCTTTGCCTGCCCCAGATGACATCTCCTCCAAGCTGGCACAAATGCCATCCCTACCATTCTTGCAGAAGGGTCCTGGACACTTTGCAGTTAACTTAAGTCATCCCTCTCTTCATGGACACTATTGGGAGCTCACAGTCTATGCCACTAAGATCCACTGGTACTTAAAATGCTTTCTGTTTCCAGTCCTCTGTTTGCTGGACACAACAGACTACCTGTCATTATGTTTGCTTTAAGTCTAAGCAAACCCATTTCACACACAGCCCCCTACCAAAGTACTCTCTATTGAGGAACATTCATGGCAATTTCCCTCCTGAGGATTTTTAAAAACTTTGAAAATATAATTCAGCTTCTTCATTCCTGAAGCTGGCAAATGCTAGAACATGGTTTTCTCAAGATGTGCAAGCCCAGGTTCATGAACTAATTCAAGGTAACCCCATGGTGCAGGTGAGAAAAAACCCAAGTTTAAGTATAAAGCCTCACTTCTGCTGCCTGTGAGCCATAAGGCACTGATGGACAGCCTCATTTTTCTCCCTGTCTCTTTCCCAGCAGGGCTCAGTGAAAAATATCATCTTCTCTTTCCTGCCCTTGTCTTTCTCACATCTGTAAACACCACAAATGATACCTTTGGAAATACAAGCTAATCCTATTCCAGGAACATGTCCTTTTCCTTATGACTGTTCACTTGGGGCTGTCAGTGATGTCCCTGCTGTGTATTATGTGCAGGTGGGAGGCTTGGCCATGTCACACATGCAGAACACAGAACACACCCTTGCCTGAGAAGGGAAGGCACTAAACAGTGTTTACAAGAGTACCTGAATTTGGCCCTGAGTGCCAAACACCCGAGACCTGAATTTGAATGGACTGACCCCACAGAAAGCTCACTATTAAACTCAGCTATGCTTCTCAGAATTCACTGATCTCAGCTCCTCCAGGTCAGACCAGGTATCCATATAATGGTGGTTCCAAGATGAATTACCTTGCTCTTTAAATACACATCTCCAAGTAAGAAACTACACCACATTACACAACACTAGAACATAATTGACATCCCAGCAGTGGGTTCTGAATGTGGAACTTAAACACAGGGAGAGTAAAAATCTGTCACAAACACCAGGAAAAATTCCCATGTTTTGGTTGTCCTGCAGATCACTTTGCTTTCAGCCTTCATTCCCTTCCTCCTATTCCCATCCACCCACTCAGGAGTCCCAAAGACTGTGTGACAGGGGCAGAGAACTGGACTCATAGAAACAGACTTTTACCACCATAAAATATCTTCTCATCTGGGTAATTTAACCCATCTTCCACCTAAAGCAACTCCAGGAGCCTACACAAATGTACATGTACAAGATAATAAAGGTATTTTTTATGGAATCTGTGGGCACAGCATTTACCAGGTAGGAAATGAACAGTCATCACACAACACCAAAGACCTTTATTTGTTTTCTAGAGAAGTTCCAGAAGCAGGGCAGGGAATTATCCAAGTTTGCCAGGTCAGTTTTTAGCATGAGCTGCTCCCATTTTTCTTCTTCTCCCCTGTTCAGTGTGTCTGCCCCTCCTGGCATACAGGAGCCTTGAGAGGAAAGTTACTGTGCCCAGAAAGGGCTTGGCACTGCACTAATGTACATTGACAGTGTGTTTTCTTCCCTGGCACCCAGCCACACACAAATCCCCTTTCTGAGTCACTCCCAGTGAGAAAACCAACACCGGCATTCTGCTCGGCTGAAATGGTGAGGCTGAGAGAGCAAACATAAAAGGAGCTGCCCATCAGAAGGGGCTGGGGATGAGCTGGTGTCTGAAAGCATCAGAGGCAAGAGGATGGAATTCCTCTAAGTGCAGAATAACACTGATAAGGGGAGAGGAAAAAGAGAAGTGAAGGATGCTGAAAAACCACCACTTGGCAGAGCAGATGATGCACACTCCCATCAGAGATTTACAGCAAAGTCAGTCCTCCAAGGCTGGACTCTCACTTTCTGCTTTTCTTCTTATTTTAATAACATTTCTTGCAGTTATCAGGGCCAGTTTTGTCCTGCTCTGTACAAATATGGCAGTTGCCATCTTGGCGAGTACCAGGGTTGAAACAGGAACCAGCAGAGCAATAAAAGCTGGATTCTCTGCAGCTTGAGGTGGGAAGCCAGGCCAGCAGCTGGGAGCTATAACAGACCAATATCCTCTGCAGATTGGGCACAGATGTGGACATGTAACCACAGGCCAGGGTGTTACACAAACCCATCATGTGGACAAACTGTGCCTCAAATGCTAACAGCCTAAACTGGCAACAGGCAGAGGAAGAACAGGACAAGCAAAAGATTGCAGTGAGGGTGAGAAATGAGTCTCTAATTTTCTTGAGACTGAGATCAGAGTATGGAAGTTAATCTGGATATAACTAGAGAAGAGTCAGTCACAAACCTGCCCACCCTTCTAACAGATTCTTTGTGTTTGTATCTGCAGGATCCAGAAATGATGAGGAACCTCAGGGGGCATTTTCTCAGTAATTTAGCTCCCCTCAGGCTGCTTTGCCAGAGTTATTGAAGTGCTTACTTACTTTACACGGCAATGGAACAGGTGGAGGAGAATAAGCCAGAGGCTTGCTTGGCTGAAGGCAACATCTTCTGCCTTGGAAAAAAAAAGCAGAACGAATGTCAGCAGGGCTCCATTCAAGCACTCCAGTGACTAAGCCCTCTTGGAAACCTTTAGACACAGCTTCTGATACTTGTCTCTGAAGGTAAAAATATGGCAGGGCATACAAGTCACAGGTCACTGTGTGAAGACATCTAATTTTGAGCCAGATCTCATAACAAGGGCATCTAAGGCATGTTTGGGACCATGTACAGAATCACCAGCTGGCAGTTCCCTCCCAGCCTTTCCTCACAGCATAGGCATAAAAAGCAGATGTATAACCATGGAACTGATTACAGTCACTGCATATTTGAATGTGAAGCTATGCTCCAGACTGCTAAAAGCTAGTTTGAAGAGTAGGTTTCTCTGTTTAAAGCCCTCTCTAAGCAGGCAGTGGTTAGAGACTACAGAGTTATTGCATGAGACAGAGGAAGAACTGCCACAATATTACAGCCTTGCAAGGAGAAAAAGCAGATGAACTAATCTATTTCCATAATTGCACAGTGATTCTTCTGTAGACCAAACAATACACAATCCATTCACAAAGCTTATGCAATCTCATACACCAGGGATGCCCACAGGATCAAGTATAACTTGGTGGGTTTAGGCAGATACTCCTGTCCACATAACTCTCAGAAGCAATAATCAATGGAATAAATAAAAATATGAGCAGGCATCAAATTACTTCAAGTACCAAGGAATAGAACAGGAGACTAAACCTTTATGTGGCAGCCACTGTGAAATGGGATGTATAAATAAAACCAAGTGAAAATGGAAATTGCACACAAGGCAGAGACCCTATAGAGCTCAGCATCTCCCAAGATCTCATACTGGGCATTGGTGATACAACCACAATATCTCTGGTAGCTGTTTCCCCAAGCAGCCTCATCGTGGCTCCTGTCAGTGTTTCATGACAGGAGCATCTCCCCTTGTGCACACTCACACTTGTGTTGAAAGGCATCTGTGCAGCAGCAGTGTGCAGCACCCTCTCACACAGGCCCTCACAACCACTTTGTTAACAGTTGCACCCATAAAATCCTTTAGAAGGGGAATGAAGCAGAAAAAGCCAACACTCACCAAATCAGGATCGACCACAACTGCTCAGCCTATATAAGCAGTGTGAGAGGAAAGTATCCTTCTGGTGTACAGTGTGAGGTTTCAAGTTCTAGTAAGAACCTTCTACACTCAAGCTACATGAGAGTCATCAGTTGCTCCTAGAAGCAGTCAGGCTGCAGAGACATGGAGTTATATCCAAATCTTATGGCTGAGGATCCTCATGAGTATGGATGTTTCCTTGGTTTCCCCTCATTCTCTCAGAATACACCAGCTTTGACCACTCTCTATGATTGCTCTGGGATAAAACCTTTACTTTCTCCAAAATATGGCTTCAGACATCAGAGCTGTACATACACACATGTGTAGAGCTGTCCATGAGTGCCTAAACCTGTGTGCACAGAAACACCAGAATTGTGACAGTGCTTTTGCAAAGTGCAAACCATGGGCTGGGGTGCATGTGTAGCTAAGGTGAATCAGCAGACATGATTTTATTTTCATCACCTGAGGATCTCATGCTAAATGCCCCTTTTTGCTCATTTAAAACAAGCTGAAAGACACAAATTACGGCTCCCAGGAAAAAGCACGGACTTGTTTAAAGACAAAGCAAGCTCCTCCTCCTTCTAACAGCAGAACCAGGTGCTGCACTATCACTACCTTTGAACTTACCCTTTCCTGAGTCATCTCTGAGATGGGTGAATTTGACAGGTTGTTTAAAATCATTGCCCATGAATTATATTCAGAGGGAGCTTTAAAATATTTTCTAATTATTTTTGATTCCACTCCACCAAACACTGTTAATCAAGAACTATTTCCAAAACACTCTGTATTGTAGCAGTGCTACACTCCACAGGAGAGGCACTGATTGGGTTGGACACCTTCCAGCTCCAACTGTCAGATGACCAAGGTGTTCTCATTCTTAGAATAAGGTGTTCTTTATGGGCAGGGAATTTACATTTTCCCTTTATTTATACAAAATGCAAAGGGGAATGTTTGGCTGTGGGGAAATCAAGCTGCCTGGCTGGATTTTGCATTTTGATGACCATTCACTACCAGCAATATAGGTAAGACTTTTCTTCACTTATTCCTTGTTTCATTTCCCAGGGTGTAATTTCTTCATGTTGCACAGAAAGACCTGGCCTGTGCTCTGTGTGGGTGTGACAATGTGCAACACCCAACCCCTTCCTGTGGGTGCAATAGGAGAAAAGTGGAAGGAATTTTGCAGCTCCAAAAACTTGTGATCCAGCTCTAAGTCTTGCACTGGTTTTTGTACTTGGCTAGCTCTGTGTCATACATAGCAGTTTGTTTGCAGGCTTCACACTGCTCCTGATTTTCCTCTACTTTGCATTCCTATTTTTTTACATCCAAAGCTCAGTACAGGCAAATGTGAATACAACACAAAACAAACCTTAGTGCTCCAAACATAGAGTTACCTGAAAGTACCACAGCGAGTGCAAAAATCAGAACAAATTTGGAAGAGGAATAAAGAAAAAAACCCCACAAAGAAAAAATTGCAGATTTGTTTAACAAATTACCCTTTTCACTGTGGAAGGCTTCACAGATTCAAAATCTTTTTCACAACCCTCCTAATTTAGAATTGGTAAAACATGAAGTTACCCATGTTTCAGTGGCTTGAAGTTTCATCCTGAAAAATGTAGGGAAATTTTTGATAGAAGCTTCACCATACATTAGTAGTTTACATTAGAATTGTTGTCAATGTATAGAGACTGTATATAAATAAATAGATAAAAAGTACTTAAAATAATTTCAGTAAAAATGGCACAAGATTAATTTACTCCAGAATGCTCTAAAAATTAATCAGTTGTAAAATGGTTTATTTTCAAAGAGTCCAAACTGCTTTTACCAGAATAAAATTTTTAATTTAATCTTTCATCGGAAGCTTTGAAAATTTATATTAAGAATTTGAAAAGCACTTTTAAAAAAAGCATTAATGTAGTAATACTTCTGCTAGTTAACTAATTTATCAAACAGCAGCACTGAATCCAAGACACTAAATGTGTTCTTCAGTCTGGATTTTCCCTCAGCTTGTTTCCATCCATGGTTAGGCATATTTTTCTGATTACCACGGTAGGTAAAGAGGTCTCCAGTTCACCAAAAAAACCCAAAAACACCCCAAACAAAAAGACCCACAGTAAACAAACAAATTCCCCAAATCACATCGTGATCCTGATCCTGAACTGTTCGTATCTGGAGTGTTTGTTCAGTTTTACAACTACATTTATTGACTCAAAGAGTGTTTTCTCACTGGCTCTCCTCCCAGGCATGTTTAAACAAGCGGCAGCACGCGGTGCCAGGACGCAACAGAAACGTGTTCTATAGACAAGTAAACAAAATACCCGATGGCTTTAGCTGCCCACACCACGAAGGGATTTTGTGCAAGTCACTTCAAATTATGTTTCAGTCCCTGGACACAAAGCAGAGTTGGTTTAGAGTTCTTAGGCTGTGTTTTGGGTTGTGTTTTTTTATTGCTTTGGTTTTTAAGCCATTGGCTGGCCCACACTCCCCAAAGATGTGGGCTATTCATTCTGTTCCAGCTTAAGACTCAGACTGGACTTGATTTCAGTACGAAGTGCATGGTCTGTAACGTGGTTAGAATTTAGCCTGGAGACACAGTGCCCAGCTGGTGTGTCCTGTGAGTGCAGGAGGGACAGCCAAGGCAGCAGCACAGCTCTGCCCAGCCTGCCCTGATGGGCCCGCGGTAACCGCACCGCTGGCCGGGCGGCCGCGTCACAGTGCAGGGCTGGCAACGGCAGCCAGGTTAAAAAAGAAAACTTGGAAAGGAAAAGGCATCTTTTCCTGAGGGCCACGGTGAGTCCTCACCATGAGTCTGTTGGCAGGGGTGTGGAGTGACACCCCAGCTCCTCCCGGGCAGAGCCGGAGCCAGCCCGCAGGAAGCGGCCGCCTCCGCGGCAGGCCCGGGCAGCAGCTCCCGCCGCCGTGCCTACCCATCCCCGGACACTGCAGCGGTAATTTTCCTGTTGTGCAGGCAACAGGAAGGAGAGTGACCCACACGTGGCTCCAGCAGAGAGCACAGCCTCATCAGCGAGAGCCAAAAATACCAACAAGCTGGCACTGCTTCAGAGCTACGGCCTCTCCCCTTGCCCTTTCCTCCACAAACACTCGCCCTGAGTCATGGATCAGCACAAGGGGCTCCCCTGGATCCACCCACAAACTCTTCCTGGAAGACCAGCACATCTTGACCTGGGACCAGCTATTTCCCCCACCACTGGCATTTGTCCTTGCTTTTGTTCGTGTTAGAACAATCCTTACAAAATTTCTTTTCTTATAAAGTGGGTTCCAAGTCTTGAGATGATTCTGCCAGAGTCCACCAGCACCCCAGAGGGCACCAAGTACAGCAGCCAGAGTGAGTTACCTGCAAGGAACATGACTGTGGCTCTCTCAGCAGTACCCAGGAGATGGCATCTACCCACCAGCCCAGCCGGTGAACTGGCCCTGCCCTACCACAGCCACTGGGCTCCCCAAGGCTGGAAGTCTCAGCAGCTGCTTCTGAATTCACTCTAGAATAGTCCTTTCAATCTCAGCTCCATAGTGGAACATGCTGGCAAGGAAGGAGGTGAAGGTATAACAACCTGGATGTATTCCTCCAGCACAGCTACTGAGAGCACAGCAGGACACCTCACTACTGCTTCTGTCAAAATTTTTGCAATCAGGCACTGTATTCCATGCCAAAGAAAAAAAGCCTTCTCCAAACCTGGGGGACCTTCACTCCCACCCCTTTCATTCTTTTGTCTGTGCTCATGTCTCCATCCCACTGTAATATTTATTGTTTTGACATCAGCTTGCACCAAGAACCAGGAGGCATCTTACAGCATTTTGTCAGTGACAGACAGCACAGCCTTCTCCTCTGGTCCCCATTTTTCATTTAGTGAAAAACAATTCTTTACATGAGGCAAAACACCACAAGCTCAGCATTTAGAGCCTAAGTGTCACATTAGATGGGAACATTAGGACCTTCTGCTGTGTAAGATTTTGGCATCGCCTCACTTTTACGGTTCGGAACTGTTGACATGATAAAATAAAACCCCAAACTGAGGTTCAAGATATTTATTATGGTGAGGAAGAGAATTGTATGGTGTGGGAAACTTCCAACACAAATAATTACGACCATTATTTGAGGCATGACCACACTGTTCCATATTTGCAGTCTGTATGTGGGTAGATTTTATTTCATGGCAGCATGTCCATCAAAGCCCTGCCCTGTGCTCAGTGTGACACTGAGGGGACTCGCTGAAGTGCACTGCATTCAGAGCCCCATGGCAGGTCACAAGTGTCACTGGATCTAACACCACACAGGAAAGGTAACAGGGCACCGTGACAGAGCATTTAAAGAGCTGGGCAATCATGAAGGGAGGACAGAGATAACTGGAAAATAGGAAGTCACTGAAGGACAGTGTTTCAATCAGCTTTCCCTGCACTCCCTCAAGCACCAAAACATATTACAACTATTTCAAAAGGTATACTACTACTAATAGTCACGGTATGGCCAAAATCAACAATATATTTGCCTCCTTCCCAAGGTGTTTGCACTTCATCACTGAGATGACACTTTTCAGATGAACTGGCTTTTTATTCTGGAGCTATTCTAAAGCAGAGAGTTTTGTTCACTAATATTTGCTGCACATAGAGGTTTATTACTGTAGGGTTGCTCATAAGTACCTAATCTTAAAATAAAAAGGAAGTGGGTTATACTTTTGATGAGAATTAAAAATATTATTAGAGCTTGGAAGTTGAAAATAAATCATGTTAAGAGCGGTTTGCATAGGAACTTCAGGTATTTATTTATTTACTTTAGAGCTCACAGTTATTTCAGTGTGGCACTTTTATTCCAGCCAATGAATAGGAAAACAAGGTATTTGAGGCCTAACTAACCTTCTCCATGTCCCTAAAGGTAAGCAATAAACAGACATGAAATGCCAAGTTTGATGTGTTCTGTAAATAGTCCTATTTAAGCACCTCTCCCAAGTCTACAAACTCTTATCCCATCTATCTAAAAGTACACAACTTGCTCAGGTTTAATGGTGCCACTCACAGTAGCAGAGTTCCACAGTATTCAAGTTTTGAATCTTGCAAAAACTTTTACTGAAGTGTTTCACTTCTACCTGACAGTGACCACAGCTGGGCAAAGAGCCAAGTCTTCAGTCCAGCACAAAACTGAGAAATCAAGGAAATGCCATTTGCATTGACTCAAAACATGCTATTAAAAAGTATCAGTTGTTTGATGGCTTTTTTAAGTGAAAACTGTCTCCAGCTCCTCTAAAATTCTCTCTATGGGTTATTTAACCATGTTGGAAACTTGCTGGATTTTTTTTTGGGGGGGGGGGA
>VZRX01005273.1:65715-155029 GCA_013398075.1 Notiomystis cincta | reverse complement strand
GGGGGGGGGAGTGGTTGGTGGAAATAGGAATAGATAGCAGAAAGGAGAGGCTGTTTGTTCTTCATTCTAAATTTAGACCAACTCATCACTGAATTTCAAAAATGTCAAGATGTTTCAGCATTTCTGTATTTTTTTATTCTGAAAACACTGAAGCAGAACATTTACACAGTTTAAAGTAATGGCCTCTTCCAGCAGAAACAATTTGTAAACAACAACCTGAAAATTTTGGACACAAGGAATGGAAGAGTTGAACAGAGACTTCCCTGTTCCCTGGAAGATTATCTGTCCCCCTGCACCCCCGAAACTCCCACAAAAACCAACCCTCACCAAACAGAACCAAACCTCATCATTTAAGCATATGACTACATGTACATGCAAAAAAAAATCACATAAGTGCTACAAATTTGAAGCCCAAGGACTTCCAGAATAAAGCTATATGTGAATCCAATTAATTATGATTAAAATCCAAGCATCTCACAGTATAGACATTCCCAGATAATTATTGCATCCATGGCATCATTTGGGAAAATAAATACCATCCCAATGAAAGACAAAGCAGTATGGTCTCTTCCCATGTGTTTCATGCAACAAAAACAGGAAACAAATCTCTTTCAAACACTGCCCATTTGAAAGCCTCTATTTACATTATGGAAACAATCACATTCTGCACACAACAAATACCACCAAGCTTTTGTCATCCATCATCTTTCTTCTTACAATATTCCAATGACCAAACCAACAACTTCCCAACGTCCCAGCTCTGCAGTTCTCTACAGCAGAAACACCTGGATCAAAGGTTTAAACAGACCACATGCATCATCTGCTCCATCCATTTATCAGAACATTTTAAATTTAATTAGTGGTCCATATCTCCTCTTCCCACCTGCTCACAAGTCCTGGAAGATCCCTGTGCAGGTTAAAGGTGTAGCTGCACTAAATCTGCATTGCACTGCTCTCTGCAGGAGAAGGGATGCTTCCAAAGCTAAGGACATGGTGGAAATGATGAGTTGTGGAGCCTGTGGGGAATCTCCCCCTTTTACCACCATACACCTTGACCAAACTAACCTGAGCATTTACAGGTTTGTAAAGGAAACCTCTGCTTTACACCTATAACTGGGGCCCACCACTCCACTGCCCTCCAAAATAAAAGCAAGTGGTCCCAGCTGTGTCTGGACACCTAAGCATTACAGCCCAGGAATTTCACCTATTTCACTCCCCAGAAAGCAGATACAGAAGGGATCAACCAGGCCAGCTGCCTACACCTCCCAGTCCAGCAAACAGGACACTCCCAGAGCAGCACCAGGGGAGCCTGAGGGCTCCTTCCCACAGAAATAACTGCAGCAAAGGAAGCAGCTCTAACCTTCTGCCACGCCATCCTGCCAGCACACCTCAACTTTAACCTTCAAGGTTTTCCCCATCCCTGGCCATTCTGCTGAGGCTGCCAAAAAGGGTACAAGTGGCGTCATTTGTGATGGCAGGATCTGAGGGCTGACAAATGTCCCTTCGGAAACTGGCCTGTGCCCAACATTTCTATTTCCCCAGGCCATTAAACAGCTGTCAGAGTGCTGACCTATAATTCCTCCTATCCCATGCCATGCAAATTGCAAGTTGGTGACAAAACATGGAAGGCTCTAGGTACTCACAGTCACCCAGGCGTCTAGAACAAGGAACTGTCTAATCCATGGGCTGCTCTGGCAGTGGCCAAAAGGATTTTGGAGCCAAAGATAAATACACCTCTCCAGTTTCCAGCCAGCTATAGCTTCTAAGGCAGGCAGCCTTCTCTCCTGCTTTATACAAGGAAGGAACAGGTTGTTCTTCAGGAAAGATGTCAGGCCCACCTGCCACCAGCTACCAAAAACACATCAGTCACCTTCAATTCTGTCAGAAATCTCTTCTATCAACAGTGTGTTTAAATGGCTTTCAATCCCTTGAATATCAGCCTGGCATGGGAAATTCTTTCAGACTGGATGATAGCATCATTTTAATGCTGATATTCACGAATGTAAAGAAAAATAAATCTACATTTACTTGGCAGTGATAAATGCCTTTAGATCATAGGTTTCAGCAGCAATTTTTTCTCCAGAAAAATTCAAGTAGAAAGTGGGAGACTGAAAGCACAACACCTTAAGTAAGAAATTCTCTTAACCTTTTATTTTTCATTTATTTTTTTACACTCAGCCCTTTTCCCTCTTCTCATTTCCATATATTTTCTTCTTCACCCCTTTCTTTCCATACCCACCCTTCATTATACATGTATATGATATGTTTGTATTAATGAGGACTGTGATACTTTATCTGCATGTTGGATGGTAAGACCCACTCTCAGAGTGCACATGAAGATTGAAATTTATTTTAAAAAAAAATTGCCTCATGACCTCTCCTTTCAAACAACTTCTAATTCTGCCTTATTCCCTTTACTTCTCCTCTCTTGTCTGCTGCACACGACAGGTATTCCCTGTGTGGGTGGATACAGCAATAGCTAAGGGAGATGGGAGATGAAAGCCTGTTACCTGTTTTTTATTTATGTCCTGTAAAACACAACATGTGGAGTTACACAAGAGACTCTGTAAACAAGGCCAGGGCCAGTTGCTTTATACAGCATGGAAAATTTCCATTTCTTGGAATAGACAGGTCAGCTTGGAAGGAAGTCAGCCCTCAAGGTCTTTCTCCCTCTTTAGGGCTCATCAGAAACACCAGCTAACCCAGGAGGTGCTGCCCAGGAGTCAGAGAGCCAAACAAACAGATCAGTGCAAGGCACAGCCTCAGCTGCAGTGATGTTTCCATTTCTCGCCTGGCCAGGCACCCGGAGGCAGGGTCGTGTTGTCAGACCAGCATTTCCTCAGCTGCCAGGCTCAGCAGGCTGGAGATTTCTGCTGGAGAAGCACAGCTGGGACTGGCAAGCAGCACTTGTCCCAGGGTTAATATATGCCTGTGTGCCTCCCCTGACAGACTTGGGAAGCCAAGGAGAGAAAACCTGAGAACTGTTCCAGAATTAGATCAGATGGCCCTGAGCCATCTTCCCAGCTCTGGGTACCCAGAGAACTGGGGGAGAGTCTCAGATATGAGTTTCACACTGGTGGGCAGGTCCAGCACCAGCAAGGGTGAAGAGGAAAGTTCATTTGCACCTCTGCTCCCCTTCCCAGCTCACATCTTGCACCATCAGAGTCTACTCTTTCTGCTTTGTTTTCCCCCCTATACCCAGCAGTGCTCTGACTTTCCTCCACTCCCAGCTCCCCATATACAGATCAGCTCCAAGCTGTCACTCAAAAGGTTGACATTTCTGAAAAATGTCCAAATACTTCAGCTATTTCTATTCTGCCTGGCATAAGGTGAAAATCTGAGTCAGCTGGCTGTGCTCTGTCAGGTTTTTTGCAGCCAGTGTGCTGCCTCTCAAAAACACCCACCTAATTTTGGAAACACCAGTCTTAACTTTGCTGCTCCTGATGAGAAGTAGAAAAACACACTCAGCTTAATCCCAGCTGCAGAAAAGCATCCAGAGAGAGGAAGATGCCTGAATAGGAAAAAATAATACTAGCTCCTGCTTACTTACAAACATTTTATGTAGTTTTTATGGGAGGAAGACAGAAGCCTCTTGCCAAACACAGTGTCTGGGCATAATTATTCCTCTCTCCTCCTCCCCCTGCCAAACTAACCTCCCTCTGAATCAGGCCATAAGGAAGGAATAGAGCCAGACAGGACTTCTACACATTTTGGCTCAGCACACTGCAAGTGTAAGCTGTCAGGCAGCACTGTAGCAGCAGAAATGTGTTACTGAGTAGTATGGGAATATTAATAAGCAAGAGATGGACTTTAACATCTGTCACAAAGCATCCCTCACAATCACAAAAAGAATAGAAAAGGAAGAAGAGAAGAAAACAAACTAATCTGCAGTTCAGGGCAGTACTCAGTTTCCTCATTCTAGAGGGAACAAATTTAACCCAGGCCAAAAGCTTCACCGTGGCAGTGGCCATTTGAAGTGACTACTAAGTCTGAAATTCACCAAATTGGTTTAACTCTGCTTCCAGTGACATCAAGAGTAAACTACAGATAGGTTTCAGTGAAAAGTGACATAAATAATAATAAAAAAAGCACTTTTGAAAAGCTCAATTTTATATTCCAGCTCCAAAAGCAATAAAAAACCCACCCCAGTTCCAAACTTCAGCTCATCCTATTTCCATGCTATAGGATTAGTTCTACCTTTGTCATGCCTTGTCAGCATTTCTCCAATTGTCCTTAGAATTGTGCAGTTCTGAAGGCTCTGTGCACTCCTAAACTGTCCACCCCAGGACTTCACTGCCTTAAAATCCTATCAAAACCTGCTTCTTCAGCAGCATAAATCCATTCCTTCTTTACAGTTTGCCACAAAACACAGTTTGGTCCCTTCCTTTTTGCAGGGATTTCAATAGAGTTTCTTAAAACCTGAAAGGTGTAAAGGCTAGGGTCACTTAGCACTAAAACAATGGGCACCAATACCATGGTCTCACATTCAAATCACCTAGAAAACAGCAATAAATTCAAACCTGGAGAGTGAACCACAACACCTTTGATACTTACAGATAAAACTGCTGTGGGGTACAATAGCAAGAGAAAACTTGGAGAGGGCTCACCATGACCACCCCTCAGTTTCTAGACAATTAGTCTTTCATACTTACTATTAAAAAATAGTCACCTACCAGCCATGAGATAGCTTTAAAAATGATTCAAAATCATAGTAAATTCTAAGTATCACTCGCACTTCTCAACACAACCACCTCTCCTCGTTTAGTGGTGTGCCTGATGTCAAGCCAAGCCTCCAAAAGAAAAGCTCTCAGCCTTGAGATGAGAAATAGAAGCAGGGCCTCTTGGAGCTACACCTCATCAGCTTAATGAGGCTGCCAAGGTGCCTCTCTGATGGGCTGGTCAGGTGTGCTCTGGCCTTTCCTCACAAATCCTCTTCATCCCCAGCTAACAGTTCTGTGGGGCTTTGTGGTTTATGACTACAGTTAAAATCAGAAGGAGCCTGTGTACTATTTCCAGTTCGGTAGAGGAACTTCTGCTGAAAAAGTGTGTTTCTTGTCTTGGAAACCCTGGCTTTAAATCTGAATCAATTGTGAACTTTAATTCAGAATTAAATTGTGGTTCTTTGTCTTTTTCTAATTAGTACTATCACCTATCTGTTATTGGCATATCAAACAGATGTTGTCTGTCATCAAAAGTGGCTCCTGCCTTGTAGTTTCATTAAGAGAGGCAAGAGAGTCTGCCATGTATTGGCTAGGGAAAAATCAGGAGGAAACTCAGTCCTGTGCTCTAAACACAGTGCTGGGGATGAAGTTCTGCTAAATGAACTTAAAGTATCATTTTGGTATCACTGAGAAAATAAGTTAAGGTCCCTGAATCTTCTCCTCTGGAATATCATCTCCATTTTGAACATAAAGCATTGTCCCCACTTATCCATCCCTGCAGGGGAGGACCATGCTTGCACAGTAATTTTGTAAACCTATGTTTTAAAGAATTATCTGCTGGCACCCAAGTCAGAAGCTGTAAGTCATTCTACACCCTCCAACTAAGAAATTGGATTCTGCTGACATCCCTGAGAATGTTCTCTCTGGCTTGAAGTTGTTCTTATTTAGGTATTGTAAGTGTGTCCTGTAGCCAATACTGTTTTGTGGCCAACTCTATTGCTATAGCTCTATAAATCTGCAGACACTCTGCAGCAGAAGTGTAGTGCCAAAAACTGCAGAGTTCTCTGCTCTGTTTCCAGTTTGGGAACACAGCTAGACAGATGTGGCATCCTGAACACCTGATAAAACCTGGTAACTGGAGAGAGATTTCTGCATGTCTCTCAACTGAAATGATTGTTTTCTGCTCAAATGTTACAGCAAATGAATGAAAAATAAGCAAGAGATGTTGCATATTAGTACTTCTAGGACATATACCCAAAGAGGTATAGTTGGCAGTCACTGGGGGTGTCTGTGTCTTCTCAATCTCCCTTTCCTCCCCTGCCACATCAGCTACCAAGCTTACTTTCCTTGGTAGCATGGAAAGGGTAGCAGCATGCTGGGGGACTGCTTACTGCAGGAAACAGCCCCTTCACGGAGCAGAACAAAGAGAACATCAATCCAAGCTGATGGGGCCAAAGGGACTTCTCAGTGCTGCAAAATCCACCTTCCCATCTGTGCAACAACTGCAGGAGAGAGCTGGGAACCCCGGGGATGCTCTCTCTTGGCACCCTCCCATATTCTCAGCTGGCTGCTCTGCTCCTGCTTGGTGCGAATGAGAGAAACTCTGGCTTCAGATGCTATTCTGACTCTTTCCAAAATCCCACAGTCTGGCAGGAAGAGAGGTGCTTTAGCAGGGGGAACTCAAATTTATTCAGTACAATTCAGCCTGCTGCAGAGGACAGCTCTTGTAGAGCAGGTGGCAGCATTACGGTGACAGCAATACCTACAATAGCTCTGCAGCAATAATTAGCATTATGCCAAAAGCCATCACATGGCCTCTCCTAGGCCTGTCTGCTCCACTAACCACTGCTCCCACCCACAGCAGCTGCATCCCCATCCTACCACCTGCTGCAGACCAGGTGAGTAAGTTTGTGCCAGCCTAACTCCCGACCATTCCATCTTCTCCAGGCAGGACAGCATTCCTGCCAGATCAGGGAAAAATGGATAGTCCCAGGCCTGTCCATGGAGCTCCTACCTGCCTGAGAAGATGGCAGGGGAAGAGGGTGGAGAGCTGCCAGAGCTGCACTGACACCAACTCTGTGTGTCATGTGCTGTGGCCATGGGATTTTGCCCTTGGGCTGGCTCTTAAGTGAGTGCTCAGCAGGAGTGGGCTACTGTCTGGCCTTGCAGCTCACAGCACAGGAGGGGAGCTGCAGAGAGCGGCTGTTCCACTGCTGAGATGGGGACAGTGGGTTGTTATTATTTATGTTGTGGTGCTGCCTAATATGTTCTGGGTGCATTCCAAAGGCAGAGAGAAACAGGGGCCCTGCCCTGGAGAGTCATGTATAATTGAAAGAGCAGTCAGTGCATTATCCAAGCTGTGGGCTCTCCGAACAACCATCCCTCCCATTCAGAGGATTGTTTGAGGCTGAAGGGAGTGCTGGGGATCTTGCAGACCACCCCAACTACTGTCATGGACTGGGATTTATTTAATCTTCCCAAAGCAGTGGCTGGAAGCTTAGAAGAGATTCCACAGTGTCCCCTGATAGTTTGTTCCAATTGCTGTAACTCTTCTTGGAATGATGAGGTTTTTTCCTAATATTTATACTAAATGTTCCCTGCTGCAGCCTCAAGCCATAACAGCATTCTCTGTCATTTTACTAATGAGAGTATTTGATGTGTGCTCTTCCTCAGAACATCCCTTAATATATCTGAGCACAGCCAGCCTGTCTCCTCCGTGGTACAAACTATCCCAGGGCTCCCAGCATTTCCTCAGAGGCCACAGCACTTTCGTGGGTCAGTGCACAGCTCCAGTCAGCTTGCCTGTCTTCATCTCAGCTGGTACAAATGAACACTAAACACAGAATCTTTCTGTGACTTTCTTAATAAGGACCACATGGCCAATGCTCTCCATGCCTCCAGCATTCAGGCTCTCTGAGCTCTTTGCACACCATCCTTTAGGAGCTTCACAACCATCGACACAGTGAGGGACTCTCGAGTTGCGATTGGGGTCTTTTGTTACTGATGCAGAGCAATAACTGGGGGTCCACAAGGTGCTCCAGAAAAACAGTGGTGAAACTCAGACTGCATCCAGAAGTGCTGTGGGTGAACCTTTATGCCACACTCCCTCCATTCTGCTGCACACATTTCTCTGCATAGGGTTGAAGAAAAGCACTGTGATGTCCTGCTCACATACACCTGGAAAATCAAACTCTTAGACAAATAAACTCAGAAGTGGATTAATGAGATTATTGATGAACTGAGGAAATATATTTTCTCTCCATTTTTCCTTGTCTCTCATAGATAACAGGGAAAAGTATGCATGTTGTGGTCTCAGCAGTGAAAAACAATTATTTATTGTGAGTCTTCCTGGCTAAAGCCTTTCAGAACCATTTTCTAACCTCTGGTGCCCCAGTGAAGCTCCTGAAAAAGAGTTCAATTTCTGGGAGCATTAAGTAGCTATGCAAGACCTTTCATTGATGTTGGAGCACCCAGAATCCTAATCCCCCTGAAAATGTTGGTCATCATTAGCAAAAAACTGGTTAAAGTGTGCAGCAGCTGCCTGGGTCTTTTGTTCTGGATACAGCTACCTGTCTGGGATTTTACCAGGAGTAATGAACAGCAAAGACTAGATGGATGAAACCAAGGCTGCACTTGCTGTTGATTTATCTTGATAGACATAAATCTACCTAGAAAAGGAAAAAAAAAAAAAAAGAGAGAGAAAGGGAAAAGAATAGAATCCAAGACAAAAGATCTGTAAAGAAAGATGTTTTGCAGTTTTTTATGAGGCTTCAGGTGGTCTTCCTTAATTTTGACTCAGAGAATTCATGAATATTCCTGACTCTAGGAGGACAGAATTATGTTGCATAATATTATTCTCTTTGCATTTTTTCTCCGAAATTCATGCATGGACTTAATGAATGTTCTGGCCTTGCCACAGAGTTCCGTATCCATACCAAAAAAGTATTTGCTTTTGTTAGTTTTACCTGGCTTCTCTTGGGGTCCTGAATCACATCCTAGGGAAGCTTACAGTCACTCAATCAGGAATAATCAGTGACTTTAAATGACCATTAGGCTTAAGTATTTAGGAAGAGCAGTCAATTAATAATCAAGATCTGGAGGATATTCCCTTGGTTTATTTCCAGGGCCTGCTTTGAAATTCCCCATGCTTAGTACCAATGTGTCCATGTAAACACTGCATATTGCACTTGGCTGAGCGCCCGAGGTGAATCCCATTCTTGCTGTCCTCCAGCTACAGAAGCAGGTTCATACATCACAGGGCTGCTGGGAGCCTTTGCCAGCTGCTGTGCACTTCACCATTTGCAAAGCTAAGTGTTTGCATCGTGCACTGTTTCACAAAGAAAACTGGACCTCAGCACATAATCCCAAACCACTGGTTTAACCTGGAGGAGACTGGCAGCCTTTAAGGGGGGACAGCAAACCCCTTTGAGACCAACCACAACGGTAACTGTGGCCATCACTGTGACACTGATCAAAGGGCAAGTGGAAGAGGCAGCTGTGGGCACTCACAGAACATCCACTCTGAGGACAGGGAGAGGAGGAGCTGCCCTGCCCATGGAGCCTTGCAGGGACCATATGTGCTGCGACATGGCAGCGTTCCCGAAATGCCAAGGCAAATCAGACAGGCTGTGCAGTCAGCACAGCCAGCAGAGCCAATGCAAGCCTTCTACTTTGGAAGAGGAAAGGATGCTGGAGTTTGGGTAGCCCCAGGGCCAAGAGGTTGCAGCTGCCTCACTGATTTTGCTCTGAGTGAAGGCTGACAACTGCAAAAACATTCCACGTCCTTGCTGTTCTTTGCAGGGTTTGTCACTCAAAGGCAGCATTTGGCTGCACTCAGAGGAAATCACAGACTCTCTGTTTCAAACATGGGGAGAAAAATGAAAAGCTGCAGCTAAAACAGCTGCTTCCTTCAGCCTCCCTGAGCCCTCGGGTGGAGACCTAAGCAAGTTGCTTCCCCTGTTCTCCTCACTGGCTTAGAGGACAGCCCTCATACGTGCTGTTAACTCTTAGTAAGGAGGAGCTCCTGAGGGACCTCAGGTGAAGTCGGTGGAAATCAAACAAAAACCTTAAAAGTGAGGTTTCAGCAACAGTTTTTATGCTGTACTAGAATGAAATGGGATGTATAAATCTCCCCTGGAAAATGAGTTTATTTGCTGAGAAGAGACCCCATCCCAGGTGAGTGCCTTCACAGCTGGGCAGAGCCCCAAGGTTCCAGAGCTTTTCCAAATCAGGCTGTAGCATTATTCTTTCAATTTCCTGCAAGGAAGATGTCCCAGGGTTTCAAAGCAGGGAGTGCCACCCCTCTGTAGTGCATAATGCTGGGGGCTCTTCTCTCCTTCCCTCCATCTTGCAAATGAGAAACTTTCCCAACAGTGTGTTAGCTGAAACGCCCCTGGGAGAGCTGGTGAAGGACATTGACAAATACTTAATTTGTGACTGGGCAGAGATGGACAATGAGCACTGAGATGTTCTGATGGGAGCATATTTAGAGAGACTGTTGGGTATCCCAGGTATCTTCAAACAAGAAACGGAGGTTTAACTGCTTCCTTATGTTAGGTGACCCCACTGAGGGCAGTGGGTACAGAAGTGAGCCTTCAGTTCACTAAAATTCTTCAGCTGCTTAGATCCTGAGCAGGTTATTTGAGAGCATGCAAACAAGTTGAAATAGGATGGGAATGAAACCCAGGTTCCTTGTGTCCCAGGGTTCCATTTACCAGATCCTCGTTCCTCGCAGACACAGTGCTTGTGACTCATCTGCAGTATCAGAAGGGAACCAACACACCCCAGTAAAGGAAAGAATGTTTCCAGAACTACTGTGACCTAAAGTTCCTCGAGGTTTCAGCCTCCCCAGGAGGGAGGGCAAGGAAAGGACAGACAATATGGACAACTGTGCAGGAACATTCCTCGTTCATCACAGAGAATCCTTCCGTAAAATGATCAGATGTCTCAGAAACAGATGATTTATTCCTGAATAGCTATTCCAGAACTGGGTTTTTCTCTCAGAAGCCTGAAACTTCTCTAATTCCTAGACTAAACAGATAATTTCAGTAGAATATAAGAATATTATTGACCAGTTCATGCCCTTCCATTTCTGTGCTGAAGTTGATCTTCAGCTTAAATAGACTTTAACACCCTGGTTCTGTGTGCCAGAACAACTGTATCATATCTTTACCTCATCCTCTTAGGCAACTGATGACTTCCCTTCAGTCTTTTTTAACACTACCATCTCTCATCTCCCCTCTACCCTGCTTCCTTCCCATTTTTTCCACTTTTGTGGTAATCCCAAATTTCTTAAGCTCTGTTAAAAATTCCCCATCATGACCTTGTAACTTTATTGTTTCACTGAAGTTTAGACATTTCTGATCTATCACGTCTCTTTTGTCCAGTTCAGTTCTCTTATCTAAGAAAACCATGAAGTTAGTCAGACATGATTTATCAACATTATCAACACTTGTAGTTTATCTCATTTTTCCATTTCTTCCTTCTATTTAATTATTGTTTCTTTCAATAATTGTTCTGATAGCCCTGTATGCTACAGCAGTCAGAGTGATGAGTTTATAATTTTCCAGATGGCTTCCTCTCTCCATCTTAAGTACAGGTACTACATTTTCTATTCTCTAACCATACAGCACTACCTTTAACTTGGTGAATTAGTAAAATATTTTCTAATGAACTTGCAATTTCATTTGCCAGGTCTTCCAGATTTTGAGGATGAAAATGTTTTGGTTCCCTGCACGTGTCAGTTAAACACCTTATGATTTCTTTCCCATTGGCCACCCTGCATTTTTTCCACATTCAGTATCTCTAAAAGGTACCTATTACAAGTTTGGGTCATCCTTGGACTCCTTAAAGAAAAAAAAATCAGGGTACACCCACCATTTTCTGCATCAGATCATTATTACTGTGTCTGCAAATCTGACTTGTCTCCCCTTCTCCTCCCTTGGATTTCCTCCTCTCTGCTTTTAAAAGAAGTAGGAAAAAAACCTCTCTGTATCTCCAGCAAACTTCCTTTGCTGTGTGTTTGCTCATATGTGCTTAGGTCACCTGACAGCACTAATATTGAGAGAGGGTAGAGTAACTCTAGAGTAAGCAGGAAAACTGATTCTGATTATCCACTCTGACAGGAAAGAAATGTTCTGGCTGCTGCCACTGCCTCCCTGGAACACTTCTGGACTATCCACAGGGAGTTCATTTTTAGCTCTATAAGTTGAAACCAGTGTTATATTAGATAACTATTTAATTTCAGCTGTATGTGTAGTAACATCCAAAAAGGTTCCTGAAGTGAGACATGCAAATCATACAGATAAGCTCAATCTCCATGTTTTAATTCCAGCTCCAGGATCTTTGAGAATATCCTGTCCCTTTCCCTGCAGAGAAGCCTTACTAGCAAGTGGCCTTCACTCAGTTCAGATGGGTTTGTTGCCAGATGTCTCCACAGACAAGATTGCTTTCTAACCTCATTCTATTAATAAATATGAATGCTGCTTTCACAATACCTTTCACCATGGGAATTCAAAGTGTTTTAAGTATGTTGAGCATTTTAGCAGCAATGAAGAACAAATTTTGTAAATTATTGTTTAACCTTGTAAGAGCAGATGAAAATTAACACTGGGAAGAGTAAAATATAAGGGCATAGCTTTGGCTTCCTGATGGATGACAACCTACATCAGATCTTTGGACAAACTTCACCTTTAATAGCCTTTCCAAGCTCATGGTGGTGCTACAGAGATCCCCTCAGTCAGAAAAGATGTTTCCTGGAGAGCAGTTTATAGAAATGGGCTCTCTGCAGCTGCTGAACTGCCTCTCCTGCAGAAGGGAAGAAGTTTACAGCCCTAATCCATGCTGTAAGCTGCAGGACTCCCAGATCTGCTTGGACTCTTGGATGTGTAGATGGGACCATGGAAACTCTGGGAGCCCCAGTTCAGCATGGCAGAGGTACTTGGGAGCTGCAGACCCTCAGTACCTGCCTGGCTTTCTGCCAGTCATAGTAGTGACAAGGCACAGATCCAGGGGAATTTAACCTGTATTTCAGAGGGAATTTATTCATTTAGATGAAACAGAGGTTGTTGATTTTTAGTTAATCATTGCTTTCTGTTGAAGAAAACATTTGCCAGAGAATTCCCAGCCAATTCACTTTCTACCTTTCAGCAGAGAAGCTCAAAATGAGCTCGGATGCCCTCTCCCACCTCTACTCCCTGAGCTCTTTGGCAGCCTTTGCCCCTGTGAAGATCCTCTTGGGGCACACGGGCCTTGCTGCAGTCCAGTGGCACTGGAGAACACAGAACCCCAGGAGGGGAGACAGCCTTTGAAACTGGGTTGTAGTTTCGCTTCTCTAGCTCATTTCCTCATCTTTTTTTTTTTGTTCTGTAGCATTTATTCCAGCCTTAAAACATAATTTTCTCTTCTCTCCCCCTCCAGAGGCACAGTGGCATGGCTGGTCTACTCTTTTCTGAGATAGCAAATTGGCTGGGGACCTCAAAAGTCGGAAAGTGTTGGCAGCTGCCACAATTTTGTCACAAGTTTCTAAAATCTGGTTTTCATGCAGCTCCAGCAACCAGGCCAATGTGATAAATATAAATTTTCACTTTCTTTTACTTTTGATCCCGCATGATAGTAGAAAAAAGATGTGATGATTGAATGACAAAAATGAGAGAATATAAAAAAAGAGAGAACTCCAGGTCCTGAGCCTGCTAGTCTAAAGAAGCAGGGCTTGCAAAGGTCTCAAAGGCAGGAAATGCATACAGTTTTTGCAAATAAACAGATGCTGTGTGATAAGGACACCGAATTCTCTCTGAGGGGAAGCTATAGCAGGGTTCAAACCATATTAGACACTTGAACACAAGTCCATTAGTTCTTGTGCTTATGGAAACACTTCTTTTCCATGTCAGTATTTTGAACTCAGTTTTTCAATAGCAAGGAAGGCAGATTTTCAATGTTTTAGACAGTCAGCAGTAGAGATAGAGAGAGCTTGCTTTATTCTTTAATAAGAAAAGATTTTTGTTGAGCTCAACAAAGATGCTTAAAAAAGGACATGTTACTGCAATTAGAAAATATAAACTGAATATAACTCACTTCCTCTGTTGAGGGTTGTGGTTTTCTCTGTCTACAGGTTGTCCTCAGTCTTTTGTGAAACATAAGGTAGGCAGAGAATCAGCTATGACTATATACTTTAAAAAATTCTAAAAAATATAAAAAACCCACAGTGACTTGACTCCATAAAGAAGAAAAGGTAAAAAACCATGCAGACTTTTTTTCCTTTAACACCACACTATGGAAAATCACACCAGCTCTGTAGCACTTGTCAGTGCAGATGCCTTGCTTTAAGCCAGGCAAAGATTTGGTGCTGTGTGTTCTGCCCTTTGAGTGTGGGAAAACACCACAGGGGAAAAAAGTGTTAGTGCTTTCCATTTCTTGCATTAATCCTCTCAGCCTGCAGAGTTATCATTATCATTCTAATAAAATGATAACAAACCCAACCATCTGCTTAAAAAGCCCAGGCTGGTCATAAATCCACTGGATCCCTTAGATTTTAAAAAGAGGGAAATGCTTTGAAGCAAAGAGGCTGTTATGCAATGCCAGCCCCCTCCCTGGGAGTGCTGAAACCTTTAATCACCTAAGGAGGGGGAGATGCACCGAGGCCTGGGAGCTCCATGTCAATATTATTCCTCTTACATAACATTCTGCTTTATTTGCTGATTGAATGTGTTTTTTGTTGTTGTTGTTGTTTTTTCTTTTGTTTTGTTTTGTTTTTTTTTTTTGTTTTTAACTGAACTTGTCCCTCAGATGCCAAAAAAGCTTACTGATGAATTGCAACCTCTCCAGAAGAAAAGCAAACCTCACCCATAAGCAAAACCAAAACAGCATGACAGATTGAGATTTGCTATCTAAAACCAAACAGTCATTAACAACAAATAATCCAGCAAAGAAGGTACAGCAACCATTGGTCACCTTCCTGACACAGAAAACGAGGGCCAGCCCAGGAGGACAGAGAGACAGAGCTCCCCCTATCCCACAAACATGAATTACTCACTATATTTTCTTTATCCTCCTGCAGGAAAAATGTTTTATTGATAAAGCCTCTCCTAGGATTACCCCCAGGGCTGAGTGAGATTTGAAGCTGGTCAGTTTGACATCATGTCTAGACTTGTCCCTTTCCTTGGCAAACACTCAGCGTACCTGAGAACAGAGCAGAGAGTCCAGCGATGTGCAAACCTGGGCAGGAGGAAGCCTTGGGGGCATGTTGGGCACACTGAGGAGACTGCACAAGGCACTTGGAGGTGTGTGTAGCACAAGGAGTCCTCTTACAGGGGTGCTGTTACTCCCAGCTCTGTCCCCTCCTGCAGGGTCCACAGCTGTGCCCAGGCTGGCACATTTTAGCAGGATCCAGGATTCCTGCAAGCAGACCCAGCACAGCCCTGCACGGAGCAGCACAGTGCCCTTGGTGCCTGCACACACCAGGAGTGCTGGGGGCCCTGCCCCGTGGCCCCACTGACCTGGCAGGGCTGCCTCACACCTGCTGTGCCCTGCTCCACTCTGCACCTCCAGCTCCCTGCCCTGGGCCTGTTGCATGGGGATCTGAGCTACTGGGGAAATCCTTCCAGAGGCTACAACCTGGTGCTTTAACGAAAACAAACTCAGAACCAGTTTCCCTTAAAACACAGCAGCACTGGATCACCCACCCAAAGCTGGGAAGGGAAGGCACTATATGAGCCTTTCAGTGAAGGCTCCAGTCCCTCTCCCAGCCCCCTGGGCTCTGTGGGTGAGACAGAAACACCACATTTGTACATGAAAACAACCCCATGCCCTGCCCTGACTTCTCCCAGGGTTAGTGCATCCACAAGGATGAGTGCTTGATCCATCAGCCTGGCACAGGGGTCTCTCTTCAATCTCTGTTCCCTGCTACAAAAGGAGAGGGTGGAGACCTCGAGGTTCCTCCAGGGCAGCCAGGCACTATGATTGCCCTTGCCATCTTTTAGGCTCACATGATAAAACTGCTGCCTGCAGACCAAGCCCATGCCAACTGAATTGTTGTCTGGGCCAACCAACACCCACAGGGCCCAATCCCTTTTATGCTCTCCCTCTTTGAACTGGGTAGAAATCATCTCTGTGAAAACCTCTGGTATTTTTAGGCCAGAGCTGAGCTGCCTGAATGGCTCATGGCTGGTTGCCTGCCTGCCCCTTGGGAACGGGGCATGCAGAAGGCAGGGAGGGAAAGGCACGGTCACACCATGGTGTTTTGCAGCAGTCCTCAGCTGCCTGGGTGCCACAGAGAGCCTGTAGGCAATTTATTCCACAAATAATATAGACCTGAGGAATCTCTACCTCAGGGAGGAATTCAAAGGTTGCTAAGAGCCACCTTTGCTTAAAAGCGGGATGGAAGACTGGAGAGGAACTTCCCTCTTGTCCTGGTTAGCAGCTGGCCGGCTCAGCTGAGCATCCATCACGCAGCAAAATGCGATAATTGCCTTGCTCTGTGCTCCCCAAACCTGCCAAGTGTGGCCCATGCCCACTGTTAGCAAATCCCACCCTCATTTTCTGCTCCCCATCCTTGTCTGTCCGAGGCGCCGGGCTCTGGAGCGCGCAATTAAGCGCCCGCCACCCCATTGCTCCTAGGCCAGTTTGTCATCGCCAGCATTTGTTTGGGAATGTTTGTTGGGAAGCACATGGTGGCAGGGTCAGTGGATGTTGTTGAGGTTTTTTCCTCTTGTGCCCGAGGGCCAGAGAGCTTTGTGCATTTCTCAGTATGTTAAACTCAATTAAAAAAAAAAAATAAAACAACATCAGGATAACTTAAAGCAGATGTGAACACAAGCCTGAGACCCTTCTGAGCACAAAAACAGCCATTTCATTGCAATTCCAAAAGGCTTTTCTGGCAAGTCTCCCCTCCATGTCCTACATTCTTTCATTCCAAGGAAGACAAACAATTCAGACTGGAGCAGCAAGGCACGTTTTTCAAATAAACAGGTTCCTTCAAACGGTTTTTGCCTTTGTGTCACCCCAATACCACATTCCTCTCTTAAAGGCTCTTCTGGGATGATCTAAATGACAATTTGTGTCACACCTTCCATTTAAAAGATTCAAAGCACCACACAGCCCATGTGAGCCTCTCACATGGAAGTGCTTTTACCTTCATATGCAAACACAGTATCTTCATGACCTGAAGTTACAGACAGAATCTGTGGCATTTTTGGATGCTACAACTAGAAATCCTATGGAATCTTGCACTGCTGGAAAAGGAACATCCCTGGAATCTGAAGGGCACTACTTGCTGCTGACTGGGGATCCTTTGAAAAGCAGGCTGTATGGTCATTTCTGCTCATCAACACCAGGTCTGTGGTTTCAAACAAAGAAACCATATTTTACCTTACAGGTCTTTCAGTGGCTCAACCAGAGGGAGATTTTTGAACAGAAGTAGTCCATAACACGTTACCTGATTCCCTAGTTAGTTTAATTCCATCTCTCATTTCTCCCTGGGTCCCTCAGACCAGCAGCTGCTTGTCCAGAGTCACTCATCCCTTCCTTCCAATTTCTAAGCTCTACTTCACCAGCTACTTTAGCGTCTGGCTGTGAATTCTGTGACTAATTCTTGGACTCTGCTCCAACCCTGCTCAAGAGTTCTCTTCAGCTCCACATTGCTCCACCTGTCTCTCGAAGAGTAAAAACAAGGCCAAGTCTGGGAGGGTTTTAGTATTTCAAAGTTTTGGTTCATTATATGTTTTCCATATTCTCCTCTGTGAGAAAGAACAGAGGCTGTCTCTGGAGAACCTCAGGAGATGGGTGGAGACAGTTCCAAAATCTACACCTGGGATCCTGTTTCTCCTGGACTTTCCCTGTGTAAGGAAACAAAACTGAGGCAGACTCAGCTCTAGCCTTTTACCCACAGAAAGCAGACAGCGAGTGCTGGCAATTTCCATTCCAAATCAAAATGGTTTGGAGATATCCTGGGCTGCTCTGTGTGGTCAATTTGAAGAATTTCTTAAGTCCTCCAGTCAAATGGCATCTACATATTAAAACTGATTGTAAATATTACATAATAGATGTAATAAATATAATAGCAGGTAGCAAATAATGAATAAAAGACAATAAAATGGATTATTTCTCACAGAATAAATAAAGAGGGATTAAAAAAAAAGGAATGCCTTCTGCAGTGTGAGGACAGAAGAATGGCTTGAGAACCCACAGGAGGTCGGTCCTGGGTGAACAGTTTCAATCCATGCCACTTTCTCCCCCCTAGAACAGCTTCATCCCAAGTTTCACAGCTGGATTACTTAGTAAGACACAGATACAGATGTGATGATCAGAGCAATGGGTAGGGGTGAAGCAAAAGAAATGAGATGGCCCTCACAGCCCAGCCCTTACAGGGGGTATGCTGTTGCATCAGCTAAGAGCAGAAATATCTACTCCAGCCTGCTAATAGGATTTTCATATTCCTCATGAGCTTAACATGGGAAAATATGTACAAAAATAAATCGATCATTACAAATCATGATGATGAAAAATCTTTAAATCTCCCAAATCCTTCTAAATCCCTTTACAGGATTCTGTATTTCTCACAGTAAGTTCCTTCAGTTAATTCTGCCACTGCGTTAAGGTACCCAGAGGAGAAATAAAAAAGCTGTGCTTGAAAAACATTTTTCTTTGACTGCTGGACTTTGCAGGACCTGACAAACCAAGGGACAAGCACCCCATATCAAGGACAGCTGCATAAACTTCCTGAGCACAAGAAATTAATCATAATAAAAGGCTTTAAAATTTTTTTTAATACAGTTAGGTACTAAAGATAAAAGGGTTATTTCCCAGAATTGTTCCTGTTTGGCACCGATCCTGATTGCTTAGATGAAAAACTTTTATTATTGAGCTTTTCATAACCTCTAACCTCAAAATCTGGAGAATGCCTTACATGGAAAATACAGAACACAGTAAAATTGCAAGCGTTCCTGGCTTTTGTGTTCCCTCACACCAATATTCCTTCCTGCTCTCCAGCAACTCACCCCAGGGCCATGCAGTGTCTGAAGGCTGCTCCCAAGCTGACTCTTGGCTAATAGAAATAATTCTGAAAGTTGAGGAGGACTGAATGAAGCAAAGTAAATCACTATTTAAGCCTACCCAGATTTGCCTCTACTTGTATAAGATTGTGAATTGAGTGCTTAAGGATTTCAGGCTTCTCCCATATTGATTGATGTTTCAGATATTCCTGCTTTCAGTGCTTGAAAGCTGCCAATATTGATTATGTGTTCTCTATAGTTTCTACAACACAAGCCCATCCTGCTGCATGGATGGAGGGGCCATGAGAGTTTGATGTTCATTGTCCAGAGCCAGCTCCACAAAGTGACCTGGGAATGACAGCCTGACCCTGGGCAGGTCCAGTTTCCAACTGGTGCAGGAGGCAGCAGAAGAAGCAGGAGAAATGCTCTCCTGCTGCCAAAATACAGCATGGGCACAAACACTGCATCTCTTCACATCTTTGGTCACCCTGAAATCTCAGGCAGCAGGGAAATGAAACTGAACTGAGAATCAGGCAGAAGGGAGTCCTGCCCTGTCCCCTGTGCAGCTGGGATGCCATCAGCTGACGTTGGAGGGCTCAGGGCAGCAGCTGCTCCAAGGCAGGAAGGTCAGGAAGCTGCCTCCATCCCCATCTGCCAGAGCTCTGTCCAGTCCCAAGCTGTCACTGCATTACTATTATTTCATCACGTACCAACACCGCCTCTAACTCCAAGCTCATCCCATGGGCTCCACAGGCAGAAAATAAATTTTAGGGACACACTTGATCTGTGATGGCCTTTAGCATCAAAAACAAACATAAAGCTATTAAGTGCAAGAGGGGAAACTGGTATTTGGGGATAGAGGAAGACTTACAGCTCAGTTCTATAGGGCATTCACTCAGAGGAATAGCCCCTTTGAAATTATCATGCAAATCTGGAGGCTTTTCAGCAATTTCAGCTAAATCCTTCAGGCTTGTGCACACAGAGAGGTTAATTTGGTTTCAAGCAGTATGGATTAAAAGCAGAACAGTTATTCCTGATTAATTCCCTCTGTGATCACTTCTATTTTGGAATAAAAATGCCTGACTCTGAACCAACCCAACTCATCCCCAGCCTGGTTTAGGTACATTAAGAGTCAGTCAGTCTTTTCCAACTGACAGTGCTTGTAAAGACAATTGGTTGGGAACAGTCAGGAATTGCTTCACAGACAGTCAAACCTTTACTAGGTCAGGAAAAACACTTTAAAATATGGAATATTTCCTAGATGAGACTCAGATATCAATTACATCATTAACAAGTTCAGTATAATTCTGTTCTCTTCCACGAGCCAACTTTTGATCTAAACCAAAATAAGAACTTGACCACTGACTTTAGAAGAAGTTTTTCCAAGAACTGGAGATAAAAAGTGTTATCAGACTTTCAGCAATGATTCCAGGGGACACATTCACACAGGAAATAGTGACAGAACTGACCCTTTATTTCCACACAACTAGTTAAAAAATCTGTCAGTTGGAAAAAAAGTTTTATAGGAGGGAAAGCATTGAAGGTCTTGAGTTGCTTGTAATTTACTTTTTTAGCTAGAATTTTGTTTAATCTGTTATAACAAGCAGTGAAATGAAAACAATGAGAAGTCCAAACACTTCACCAGCTAAAACTGGAGGTAAGGAATCAGCAAACTACCTGTGGGTTCAGGGGATGCTCTGGGGCCTTCAAATGGAAATATCTAGAAACTGACCCCTGGGCTGCAGTGGAAGCATTGCCCCCACTCCTGCCTTCTGCTCAGGAGTGATGCCTGCACTGGCTGTGTGCAAATCTGTGTTTCTAGAAATCGTCAATTCTCCCCTGCAGAATGCAGATACCTCCAAGAGGGAGTGTGGCAGCTC
This sequence comes from Notiomystis cincta, assembly GCA_013398075.1. Classification (NCBI taxonomy): domain Eukaryota; kingdom Metazoa; phylum Chordata; class Aves; order Passeriformes; family Notiomystidae; genus Notiomystis; species Notiomystis cincta. The sequence goes on along the minus strand of VZRX01005273.1, from coordinate 134,503 downwards.
TGCTGGTTCTTATGGCAACACTGCAGGGCAGGCTAAGAAACAAAGTAAAGGACAATTATCCAGAATGGAATATCTGGTCCTGTTGCAACTCATTCAGACAAACTCCAGCAAAACATCTCCCTCCTCCTGCCCCTCAGGCAGAACTTTCACCTACCAAATTCACATCCCACTCTCACCACAAACTCTTTCCCAAAACCAAGCCTTGCCCAAGCTGATGTCAGAGAGACTAATCCTGAAAACTACCTTTATAAATCTCAGTGTAGTGGATGAAGAAATGAGCAATTAATTACTTGACTAAAGCAACTGAGCAATAATAAGGGAATCTTAAAAAGCTGGAAGTTTTAGTCCAAAGCATCTTTCAAGTTTCTGTTGTCACTCTCAGCCTGTCTTGCTGCTGTGTCCTACAAGACTTGGGGACTGTTAATAATCTACATCAATTTACAGTCTCTCAGGTCAGGAAGACTAAAATAAGAGGTGGATCAGGTAATATGAAAAATAAAATTAGGCTCTTTGGGCAGTAGACTCCATATAAACTAGTCCCATCAGTTGCTGCTATTTACTGTTTGTGACTCACAACAGGGAACACAGAATAGGGCAAGAGGGGGCTGGTCACCAGGCTGCAAGTGGACAGAGTTGCCAAGCTATAAATATCCTGATGTATTTTTACACTTGTTGTGGCAAAGTCAGGATGGTCGTTGTGATGCTGGAACGTTGCTGGGGCTGTTTTCTAATTATAATTAGATTCTGCTACTTTTCCAGTGTCATTATCAGAAACACAGTCATGTGTGCTTGCTTTTAAATGCTGCTGGCCCTGCTAATTATTCTGGGCTCAAGGGAACTCCACAGGCAGAGGGGAAATAATTCCAGTCCCAGGAGCGCCTCCTTCAGATGGTGGGTACCACTCTGACACCATCACAGTCCACAGCAGGGACACGCTGCAGGATGCTGTGATTGATTTTTGGATGCCAGTTTCAGTGAGCACCCCTCCAACAGCACACTTCAGGGGGTGCTGGCAGCCTCTCTGCAGGTGCTCTTTCCTTGCCCTCACGTGCTGGTGCCCTCATGTCTGTAGGCTCTTTTGCACCGGTGGATTCAAAGGCAGGATTTGGAAGCAAATGTACTGAAACACTTTCAGAATCCAGAACTAAATGACACCTGTCACTATAAAATGACTTGCTGAAGCAGCCACACTTAAACATCTGTGCTTTACCTGAGAATCTGATGCTGAAAGGGTTTTTCATTTTTTCTCGGAGCACCATTGTTCTGCATCTCACAAGTGCTGTCACAGGGACCTTCCCAAAAAAGCTGCAAGGAACTGTGCCCAGGAAAAACAGAACCCTGGACTTTGCAGGTGTAGCTGATGTGCAGAAAGATTCCAGCTGAAAGCATCAGAGGACTTACTGGAGCAGTTCCTCATCTACAAATCCACAGGAAAGTGGAATTAAATGATGGGACTTAACAGCTAGAGAGAATCACTCTGTCTCTCCTTGATCTTCCTGTTAGGAAAACACACCCAAGGAAGGGCAGGAAACAGCCTACCACACTGATACAACCCTTTAGGACTATGGACTTTTTTTCTGGAATTCTATGCTACCAATGGTATTTCTGAGGTTAAGCAAATAGTAGGAAGAAAATGAGATGGTTCTGTGCAAATGTGTGAACACTCCCTGAAGTTTGGCCATTCAGCCCCAGGCACTGCTCTGCCTGTTCAGGTTTGATTGGTGCTCAGTGTGCACTTCAGCTCCTTAATACCAAGCCTGGAGAGTCCAGATTCTGCATCTTGCACCATTCCCAGGATGCCTCCCATGCTGTGGAGTGGCCTTGTGTTCCACCAGACCCTGCACACTTGCCTGTGTTCATTGAGATGTATCTTTAGGTGTTATGTATTCCCTTGTGTTCGTGTCTGAATGAACCATTGGAGCTTCAGAGTTCCTTTCAAGATCATTAATGGTACTACTTACTTACTACAGTGCAGACTCTCCTTTACATGTTCTTTCTGTGTCAGAGGAAAAACTGATTGACCCAACTTTTGCACTCAAAATTCCACGCTAACTATTTATTGTTACACTGGCTTTATGTCCAGAAAACGAGGTGTTAGTGCCCAGTGTATGTCTTCCTTTGTTCAGCATCAAGACCTGAGTTCTATCTTCCTTTTTATCAATAGCTCTTCCCCTTCCTGATGATGATTATGATACTTTTCAAACATTTGTAGATTGTTTTAAAGTCACCTTTTAATCACCTTGTACAGCCAGGGCACATATACTTAGCTCCATTAATCTTACTTTATTTAGCTGCCATACTGCAAGGCAAGGTGCTCCCATCAAATAACTCTTCACCTTCCTGGCTCTGTAGGAATGTCAATTACCCTGAGTTCTGGGGACTGGTCACCTCTGCACCCCAGGGTGCTCCAGAGGCTTGTGCAGGATGACAGATAAGAGCATTTCACCCCATTTTATAGCTTGGAAATATAGGGAGACCATACAGAAGGATCATTTCTGCTTTTAGGAACACTACATACATCCTCCAAAGCAGGAAAATTAATTAGCCTGGCTGCTCTGGCAGTGTTTTCTCCTGGGAAAAAAAACTTCCACTCCTTCAGTGATCAGAACTTTTTAATCCTGGTGCCAAACGCATTTCTCTGAATTAACATTGGTGGAATGAAAAGGCTTTCTTCTCTGCTTCAGCCTTCTCTCCCAGGATACATCTTTTTGGAATTTGCTTTACATATTGTGCTTTTGAATGTTCTTTTAAATGTTAAAAAATGACTGTGTGAGAATGTCTCCTTCTCATTAACAAAATTTACTACATATTTTCCTCCATTGTTACCAGTACAGTTCCAGCAGTGTTAACAATGGGAACCCTAGAGCAAATGGTCTGGCACCAGCACTTGTCATCCAACTATGGCTGGTCAAAAATGTGTTTGAAAAGTGGCCTTGTGTTATTTTTTAAGTGTGCTTGTTTTCAGTAAGCACTTCCAAATGATTTTTTAAAGTTGAAAAAAAAAAAAAAAAAGCCAATGTTTAGTTGTATTTTAATCAGAAAGATATTGAGGCATTTCTGATTTTTTGAGGGGAAAACCTATGGTGGTGAATAAAAGAAAGTATTGTGTTCCATTACCTGACCTTTTCTTGGTTGAGGGGAGGAAGTTAATGAAAAGAAAAGAACAGGAGGGTATGGGTCTCTTCATTCACAATGAACTGGAGCAGTTTTATTAAATTCAAAATCAGTAACAAAATGGGAAAAAAATCATAAACTTTCTGATTTCTTTTAAAATTCATTCTAGTGCATATTCCTTCTCTTTGTATCACAGACGAGTGCAATATAATATGGCCCATTGTGCCAACAGTGAGTGACCAAGTTTTCAAGTTTGCAGGAGACTTTCAACACTAAGGTAAGGAGCCCTCAGCTAAATGCAGCAAAGACAGGAAATATTTAAATGTGTTTCTAGTACTGGTGGAAGAAGTGTAGCAGCAAAGCTCTCTGGTGAAAGCTCTGCAGGGAGCCAGAATGGTCCCCTCTGATATTAAAACTTAGTAAGCTACAAAAGCTGCTTCCATTCATTGGAAACTACTGATACTTTTTTTCCTTTTGCAAATACTTAATTTCCTTTGTTATCACAAATCTCTGCAGTAATTAAAACACAGCAAAAGCACATGCTCTGAAATCCCTCAGCTGTGCCTTCCTATAGCCATGGAAACAGAGTTTTGCATGCCTAGGGCAAGGCAAGGTGGATTTGTCAGGGTTTTTCCTTGCAACCTGTCACAAAGTCTATTTGCTTCTTGTGAATATGCAAATCAAGATCCTGGACTGAGATATTTTTTATTTCAACTCAGACCAAGGACACACCTGGGCATGACTGACATTTGACTGGCCTTCCTCAGTGAATTGGTTTTTATGCTCTTCTCATAATGAATTGAAGTCATCAGCTGTTAATACTTCTGCAAACCTACTGCTTCCTTCCTGGTGTTAGGCAAGGGTTCAGAGGACCCAGTTAATACTCACAGCTCGATCCAATTTAAGAAGAGGATTTTGAGCTCAATTAGGTTGCTTACTGGCTGCTTCTGAACCCGAGCTGGGACTAAACTGTGTGAGAACCTTCCATTGGGTCAGACCAAAATAACCCAAGGTACCTGAAGGAAAGCTCTGCTCCACTGCTGCTTTAATGCTCTGCATTCCCAGTGGTCCTGTGGGGATGCCTGCAGAAGTATGAGAACCTACTCATTTACAGTACAGCCCCTTTTTCTTTTTGTTTCTTTTTTTTTAAATGCACTCATAAAGTGATGTTATTAATAGTTTGTGATCTACTGTGCTTTTCATCTGAGGATCTCTCACAAAGCATTTTAGCAGACTGAATCAATTTTCACAACACTCCTATGTAATACTATCCCAATTTTACTGGAAGGAATACTAAGGCAGCGGGAGGCAATTTTCCCAAGGGTTCATTGGTAGTGTCAGAAATAGAGCCTGGACCTGGACTCCAAATATAGCTGACATTCTCATCCCGTGGCTGAAAACTGAATGCAGGAGTCCCCACTTTGACACTGAACGTACCTTCTGCCTTCTGCTTCCTAAACGGCTGCTTGTTGCCATGGCAACTGCAGTTCAGCTCTCTGGACCAGATTTGCTTCTGTTACATCAATGCAAATAATGAGCAAATTCATTGAAATTAATGGAGCTACCCCAGATTTCCATGGTCAAGGGAGGATACAGAGCAGATTTAGTCCCTCTGAATTTGATAGAAGAAGGTGGTGATGTCTTGAGAGTGGGAAAAATTCTTTGATCATTGCAGGGGGGAAAAGGATAAAGGATATTTTGCAACAAAGGTATAAAAAGAAAATCTGAGAACTTGACTTTGGGGTGACCTGACATTCTCAGACCTACTTCTGACCATTACCAATGGAAGGCCTTGTTATTCCCAAACAAGTGTTCTGCTTCCCCCTTGCACTGAGCAAAGGCCATATTCATGCTTCTGCTGTGAGAGAAAGGGATGGTGGAGAATGGAGCCAAAGAACCTACAGAAGGAGCGTGGACAGGACCAGTTTGTGCTGCTCTGTGCAGGAGGGGTCTTGCAGGGATGAGAGAGCTGGCAACAAGTCCTCAGGTTGCCTCATCCTGGAGGGGAAGGGAATGCCTGATGGAATGGGCACCCAAATAAACACTGCAAGGACCTGGACTGCTGCTTACCAGGGAAATTGAAGAAGTGTGGGAGGCAAGACATGAAACAGGGAGAGCTCTTCTACTAATAGTAACCATCACCCCAGAGCTGCCTCAGCTCCATGGCACCTCAGCTCTCTAGACCAGAGGGCAAAACTGAAGCTGGCACAGCCAGTGTCCCCTCCTGTCCCACACAGTGAAACTGGGGGCTGGCATGGGGAGGAAGGGTATGGTAAAGCACAGAAATGGGGCTTCTCAAAGGCTTAGAAGTTGGTTGGTCACCCTGCACTTGGGCTAATGAACAAATTCTAATTTGAGATGAACTTCTCCTATGATCCTGGAAAGCAAACCATCCTATCCTGTGTCCAAAGCTGAGCAGGCAGCTGCAATTTCACACAGTTCACAAATACCCTCCCATTAAAGCTCAGTCTGTCCCACTAGCAGGGGTTATGCTGTTACTCTTGCTGCACTTCAAATACTTTAATCTACAGTTATTTCACTTCAAGAATTAATATTGAAGCTTTCCAAGCTGCCAGCCGTGCACATTACACTGTCCCAGACTGCTCGAGGGAAACCCTTTGGATGAGGTAGATTCCATACTCAAAGGAGGTGTTACCACCATGGCAAAAACTGATGCAATATTTTTGAGTGGAACTCCTGAAAATGAAAACTGGAGCTGGGAAGTCCGTGTGCAGCAAGGTCTGGCACCATCTGCTGTTCCTTATGGCAAAAGTCCTGCCGAGCTTTCAGAGCTGTTTATGCATTTGTGCTGCAAAAATCTGGAGGCAAGGGGCCTCTGGCAGTGACACTGGACAGGGGTAGGACCCAGCAGCCACCTTGGAGGACCACAGACACCATTGCAGAGGTCACTGCAAGATTGATCCTTGCATATATTGAAGCTAGAGCAAGGATTGGCTTTGGATTTTCTTTAGAGCTGATCAGACCAAACAGAGTGACCCTGCTGAACATCCCAGGGACATGCATGGGCAGCCAGGCCATGTCTTGGATACATGTTTCATAACACTCAATATCTCTTGTGAAACAAACACTATTTTTTTGCCCACCTCAATAATAAGAGGTCAATGCTCTGATTCAGTGTCTCATCACGTGCTAAAATTTGTATTTCTCCTATCATTTTACCAAAAGCCTGACCTGCTTTCAAGTTTTTAAAGAAATCTCATGAACATGAGGTTCAGGCTGAGAGTCCAAGGTGAGCACTTTCCACATCTGCTACTGGAAAGAGCAACCAAGCAAAAAATGACTGTAAATAATACAGAAATTAAGTTTCTACATTGTGAACATTTCCAGTTTCTTGGGAAGACATGAATCCAAATTTTCTTTTTTTTTTTAAGCAATTTTCTAATTCTACCCAAAAGATTGAATAAAAAGCTTGAAAATACAACATAAAATTGAGTTGTCATAAGAGTAATAAAAACCTTTGCTCTTAAAAACAAATCTGTGATTTTTATGTCCACTTCATTACATTTTTGAAGGTACAACATATAAAATTTAAGTACTTGATGTTAGTAATAGTACAGTGCCATTACTATGACACAGTAATATCTATCCATGTATGATAAGGGCAAAAATTGACTTCTCCCTTTAAGTTGGACCACATTAATCTCCCACACAATTCCCTTGAAGATTTTCACTCGCAGAATGGAGACTCTCCACTGACTCAGGAAATCTTGCCACTCTACAGGATTGCCATAACTTGAAAGGACAAAATGTTTACAAAGAAAGGCAAAAGATCTCAAGATTTGAATTTGATGATCATTTTTAAAAGCTCAGAAATTAGACAGTCATATTAATATTGGAAACACACTTTGTAAACAGGTGCTTGGAAAAGGACTTTGCTCCTGTAAAAATGGGATTATTTCTAGGTCTGATGGAAACATAAAAATTGAGTATTTCCACTTCCAGGTGATCCATACATGCTCATTTTCTCAGAGATCTTGGAAGAGGAATATTGAGGATTATTGTCACAAAAGTTTACAGAATGAGCTTCTGCTCCACAAACTGATTTTCCCAGCCATAGCTCTGCTGTGCTCTATAGGCAGTAGCTCAGGCATCATGATTCTTCTGTGTCTAAGAATGGCAATGATCATTCTTTGGAATGTTTTATCAGTACTCGTTACATCCAAACTACAGAGTTTTCTTATTTTTTTCCTCCCAGGCATCTCTGAGCACGTCCCTACACCAGGACACCTCACTGGGCATCATCTCCCATTCCTCATGGCTGCCTGTGGAAGCTGGGAAATACTTCAGTCACACCACTTCTTTGGACTGAAGTTGTAAAGCTGTAAGCTTTTCAAGGTCAGAAAATATCAGAAGACTGAGTGATGATCCCTCTGTTAGGAGGCCTGACACCAGTGACTCTACCAACACCTCTTGTTTTTGTTGACTTTGCCCTGATTTTTTCAGGCACTGCTCACTGCTGTTTTTCTGACTATCTAACTCTGTTCCCAGGGGCACAGATCAGTTATGGTAACACTTGGAACACAAAAGGATGGAAGCTGAAAACTCTGTGTCAGCTAAATACACACACATATATATATATATATACACACACACACACACACAATTGGGTTTGCATAAATGAACTTTACTCATAAAAGTCAAGAGTGCACTGTACATCAGGGTATGTAAGTCTCTGGTTGCCTCTCCTCAGAAATGAGACAGATCAACACAACAAAAACATCCACAGACAAACCAGGGCCTAATTACAGGATTGTGCCAAAACTGGAGAGCCATAAAAAGGGAGCAGCAGCAGCAGCAGTAAATTATCTCAGCTGCTGCATGAAAATAGAAAAAAAAGTGTTTGCCTATCATGTTCTCTAGCACAGCTTTCACTTGCTTGAGTTGGTAATTTGCCCATTTTGCACGGCTTTTTGGCTCTGTGAACTCAAAGTTCTTTTTTTCCCCACAGTCAAAACTCATCCTGTCCTCATTCCATGGTCCCAACATGCAAACTGCATCTTCTTGCAGCACAGCCCTGCACCTACACCATGAGATGGGGAACCATGCAGAGACCTCTCAGCTGGCTGAGACTGGGCAGGGCAAGGGTAGAGGTAAGTCAGACCTCATCCCAACATAACATTGGTCTCCTCAGAAGAGAGTCTATTGTAGTGAAAAATCAGATTCAGATGAATTGTAGTCAAATGTGAGTGCTTTAAGGGAGGAGGAGGATGCTCTGCTGGATCCCATGTGAATTTCCAGTGAGGCCAACATTTTCTCATGCAAGAAGCCAGGGTATAAACACTCCCTTTCCTCAGAGAGGGGCCAGGTGGGTAAGCCTTCTTACACTCCCAGTAGAGACCAATTGCCAAAAGCTGTAAAATCAGTAAGAAATTCACAGTCTCATTTCACAAGCATTTGGTCTTCATAATAAATTAAATCTAAGAATAAAACATATAAACAAATGGTCCAAAAATGGGGAGTTAAAATCTCAGTGATCAGAATTATGTCAAAACATAAACCTACTAAAGAAGGAGCAGTGCTGCTGGTCATAGCTCAGCTACTCCCCACTCTTCCCCTGGTGCAGAGCCTGACCTACTTGATACGTGTTCCTGCACTAAGGCCCCAGCACTAAGTATCTTACACCCCTCAAATCGCATTCCAGACTTATAATTGCAAAGCAGCTGTCAGCCTGAGCCCTGCCACAGGACCTCCCCATCTGTTCAGCCCATCTACCATTACAGCAGGGGACAGCACGGAGGCTGAAACTGTATCGGATGTGGAGGCGGACCTGCCGCACCGCCCACGGGGCCGCCGGAGATCACTTGCACTTTTCAGCGTCTCGAAGTGCTCCGGGGCTCAGGAGAGCAGTGGGCAGAGGCTGATCAGAAGAGGGGAGAAGGGACACTGCAGAAGGATCAAATTCTGCAATGTGACTCTGGCAGCTGAGTCAAAAAGACAGACATCCTTGGCTTCACTGGGAGGAGATGTTTGACTTCTGGCAGGGCTGAGAATCATTTGAGAGCCCCTTAGAGGAAAACCTGATACCCTGACTTTCCCCAAAGCCTCCCCCTCCACATCTCTCAGTATTAACTCTTTCTGTGGCAGCTGATTTTACATAGTGTTAAATCATCTGAAATGTATACCTGGAGGTACACATTTCTAGACTTGTGTGCCACTGCCTAGACAGGGCACTGATGGAGGAGTACCTGTTTCTGAATCAAACAACATGGGTCTTGTCCTGTAGTCTTTTCCAATAATCCCAGCAAAACCTCAGATGAAAACTGATCACTTTTCATTCTCAAGAACAACTACGGAAATGTAGAGGAAGGACTTCAATATTTGACTCCATCTGATTTGCACTAATTCAGTTTCAGGGAAACATGCTGTATTTTGTACAGGAGCTGGAAGTGCTTTGACTTTCTGTGTTGCTAACACAGACCTTGAACAAACAGTGTATACAATCCACATCTCCTGACTCTCAGGAGTTCTAAATCCTCCCTAACCCCAAGTCCTAAGGCACTGCAAGGGGTCAGCAGGTGCTAAGATGTGAGGAACAAAGCATGGTGCCATTTCCCTCCCTCTGAAAGTGAAGGAACGTGCTCCTGCCCTCAATGCCACCCATGCTGAGTAAGGGTGCAGGCAGCTCTGTGCCAAGTTCCAGTGGTCCTTGTGCTGACAGATGCCCGTGCTCAGGGCTGCTGGGGTCACTTCCCCTACCCTGCCTTCCCAGCTGGGAAGCCTCCTTTAACCCTGCTGCTTATGCCTCCAGGTTGCTCCCAGAGTAAGAAAATGTTCCCTGATGATCTGCCCAAGGAATTTCTGCAGGCTGGGACCTATCTGTGAGAGACCCAACCCCATAACACAAGCAGCCTCTCACTGACTGGAGCTCCCCAGCCCACACTCAGCACAGCCCTGTTTGCTTGCCCTGGTCCATATGGGATCCCAGCTGCCCGAGTAGCTGTGCCCCGGTACTTGTGCCCTCTGTGCACACGTGTGTGTGCTGGTGGCTGTGGGTGCCAGGCTCCCACATGGCAGCAGATTGGAGGCAGCAGCCAGCATCTCACAAACTCATTTCCTGGCAGAGCATGAATGGGGGAAGGGAGAAGCGCTCTTTGTCAGCCTACACAGTTTCACCCAGTCCCAGCCTGGATAAGCCAAACCTCTTAAAGGCACAAAACGTGTGTGCTGCCGGCAGGAGCTCTGCCTAAGTCCCCTGGACCAGCTGGCACAAGGGCAGCTGTGGGTTCAGCAGCTGGGCAGAAGGGATGGTGACGCACGGCGCTTTATCTGGAGATCTGCTTTATCATTTGCTGCTCTAACCTCTGAGCATTTGGGTTCTGAGGGCCAGGTCCTGGGCTCTGGGCATGCTCTCTCTGCACTGTGCTATCCACACTGCTATAGTCACTGTGATGGTTCTCACCAAGAGTGTGCACCAGGTGCAAGCAAACCACACGTTGCCCAAGTGCACTATCCCTCAAATTCCTCCTGTGGATCAGAGTTTGGAGCCACATGGTCAGAGATGTCAGCCAGAATTTTCCATCTGGGGAGAAGCAAACACTTTCTACAAGTTCCCTGCAGTTCTATGCCAAAGGTGCCGTTTGGTATGCTCATCACTCTGGTATGTGTTTCCTCCCTACCTACAGACGGGCACATTCAAAGCTTTTGCAACCTATCCAGAAAAAAATAACCACCACAGTAAGAGGATATTGCCTCCCTGAAACCCCTAAGTCAAGAAAGGCCAACATTTCCTGACTTCTGACTCAAGAGACCTCTGATCTCAGACTGCTGGAAGGCTGGAGGCCATACCAGTCAAAGGATCACTCTGTGCCTCACCTGATATTGTCTTCAGCAGTGGCTGCTCTGTATCCTGAAGACAGGATAGAGAGCAACAAGGTTTTAACCTGGCCCAAAAAATCTGTTCTTATAACGAATAAAGGAATATATTTTACTGCCTGAACAGCTGCTGGCTCCACGCATGCCTCCCTATTTTAAAGTGTCAATAAGGAGTGGAGCCAAAAGGGCAACATGTCCTTTACTCTAGATGTCCAGCCAAGTCCACAGGCACAGGTTCCACTCACAGACAAGCAGGAATGCTCATGTGGACACTCAGGATTTGAAAGCATTTGGGCAGCCACACATGTAGCAACACGTGAGAAATCTGCAGCGTGAGATGCGGTTTGCTGGCACGTGGAGACTGACGTCCCCAAAACACACTCAGACTGATGTCCCCAAGCTTAGTTCAAGGACTGCCACCAGACCTCCAACACAAGGGTTCTAAAAAATTCCCTGATACCAGGTACTGGAGCAGGAGAGAGGAAAGCACACTCTGCCATTACAAACCACAAGCATGATGGCCACATTTGGGGACATCCAGAGGACCACATCGGTCCACCATAAACGATTCAGCTCCTTTTCTGATAAATCATGAGGGGCCAGCCTTTGTTCTGAACATCTTGTGTGTCCCCAGCAGTCTAACACAGATACTCTGTGTGTTGGCTATCGTGCATTCACTCTACTCCTAAAGGCATATGCAGCCCTCTCACATGAAGAATATTACTGGGGAGAAGGCAGTTTGAAATTCTCACGTATGAACAAGTCATGACACAGCCCCATCTCCAACTGCCTGTACTTGGCTGGCTAACACATAAATAAGAGAAATTTTTCTGTCTTCTACAATGGGATTTTAGCTCATCTTAACCATCTGTTTGAATTTTTTTTTTTCCCATAGTAACAAGTCCTTTTTGGAAAATTCCAAGGGTATCAATCTAACCACTCCTTATAAGGCATTACCACCTTAATATCAGAAATGGCATCTTTCCTGTGGGCTAGGAATAGTAGTTTTCACTGACATAAAATGTAGTTTTTAACTGCTCCCTTGACAGAAAAGTTTAAACTGGCAGTTTTATAATGAATGCTGTAAACTGAAATTAGATCATTTGTTCAATAAACATCAAGAAGAACTGACCTATGCCAGAGCAAGATTTCACAATGTTGTATTTTTAATATCAAAAGTACACATTCTTTCTAACACCCAGAAAAGAAAGGATAGAAAAAGAAGTCTGGAACTGACTTACTTTCATTGCCAAATCAGCCTATTATTGAGCCCAAAGTATTCCATCAAACTTCTTATTGTTCTTAGCAAAGAGATGCCATTTCTATGAATTCAGAATGATTTAGGAAAAGCAACCTCTCATTCTGTGACCTGAAAAATTTTATACAAGTCTTTCAAACAGTTCCAGAGCACACAAACTTTGGAAACTGCCCCTGAGAGACAGTTTCTATAATCTCCTTGATCTTTCCCACTCCTGAAAGTGATAGTGGTTACAGCTGCAGAATAGAAGCTTGCCAAATGTCAGGCTTTTATCTATGGCCTCCTTAATATTTGATAGTTTTTCTAATCCCCAGCTTCTAAATTCATGTGATAAACCAAGAAATTCTGCTTGGGTAAAAAAGGAAGAAAATATTTTACCTCTCCTGATCTCAAAGTGCAGCTTCAAGTTATGAACTCTGGAGGGTAGAACACCAGACAACAAATAAAAACAAGCAACAACTCTTTATTAGTTTTAAAATGTGAATGCAAACCCCACAATTGTCTGGAGTCTCATGCATGGTGCTGTGAGTGCTGGGACTTGAATGAATTAAGTTCATTCCCAAACATCTTATTGAGAAACAAGTTGGTTTTGCACATCTTGAATTACTTAGTTTCTCAATTCAAGAGTTTACAGGCAGGAACTACTTTTCTGGCAAAGTGATGGGGTTTGGGGAGCAGATTTTGGGCAAAAGTGTCCTTCTTACTGCTGTCTGAGGATGCACATGCTGTGCCCAAAGCCCTCCCTGTTCCCTACCCCTTGCCTTTCATGCCAAATGTGATCCTCAGCCTGGGATTATATATTTCTACCTACTGATGTCAACTGCTGAGTGAGTCATGGGAGGATCTGAATAGCAACCACAAGAGTGATCTCAAGAAAGGAGGAAGCTCAGGACAGTCCCCCTTATAGCTGGGAGAAGGAGGAGGCTGCCTCCCAAACATCATGACACTCAAAGGGGTGAAGGGAATGGAATGGGATCATTAGGGAAGGTGTCCATGTCCCCAGAAAACAGAACCTCAGCAAAACCTGGCCTTGACTGACCTGAAAGAGAAGCACATCCACAACAAGCTACACTTATTGTGCTATCTCATGAAGATCAGGATCTCTAAAAATTAGTAACAATTTTAAAAGAGCAGACACAATAATTTTTTCAAAGCCATCCCAACCTGCAGTGCTTCTTGACTGTCTTGTATATTATTTCTTTTTTAGGGGAAAATTTTCACTCCCTCTCCCCATGTCTAAGAAGACAGCAAACATCTGACTGGTTCACTGCACAGATCCCCTTTCAGGATCCTCTTCCAGTCTTGATTAACCCATAAATGCTTTGCTGGAAGAAAGAATGTGCCTAGCAACCTTTGCCTGTGTCTTCAGAAGTTTGTTTTGCAGACTATCTCCTTGCACACTTGCACAGACACAGAGAAAAGTCCTAAATGTACCTGGACTTTACTGTAAGAGAAGCAGAAGGGAAGCAGAGGGTTGTCAAATGACATGTACAAAGGGATGCAGCTTCAGGACACTGTCCTTACAAGAACTTTTTTTCCTTTTCTTTTCCTTTTTTATTTTTCCTTTTGGCTTCAAAGTCAGCCTACACAGAGCACAGCCCCTTTTAAAATCCCAGCAAGAACTTAAAAAAGAAAATGAAACTGAGTTTGTTGAGACCAGGTCCCAGCTTCACAGACTTCTGAAGCAATGTTGTGCTCTTTGTAGGCTGTCAGATGCAGAAGACAACAAATTCATATATTTAGGATTTACCACGAACATGGGGCAAAATGGCAGAAATAAGAACTGTTCCGATTTATTGGGATACCTGCCAATTTTAACATAACATGTTCAGACCATGAGTGTAGCATAAAATGCATTTCTGACAGCCAGATCTTTTGGCAAGTGCTTTAGCGTCCAGAAGAAAACACTCCTGTCCTCTCACAATTTAGGCTACAGATGGAGCACAGAAATTTCTCCAGATCTGCTTGGATAGACAAAAGCAAACTTACACATCACACCACAAGCACTCGTGCAACCCAGCAGTCTGGGATCCTGGAGGAACATGGAGATCCTGGGAGTGACATTAAACAGACTGGAAACAAACAGCATTTGTGGGGAGACATGCTAACACCCTTATTTTTGCTCTGACACATTTGTGGGCAACTACTGACCCCAGCAGAAGCTGCAGCTCTGCGCTTCTGTGTGTAGCAGACAGACCTGGACATTTTGTTTCAGCTCAGTATTCCTATTTCTGTGCCAGAGCATGTCTAAAGCACCATTTTGCATTACATTTTTCAGGTTACAGCATTTCCATAAATGAATACACAGCTCAGAAAGAGCCCTGAAGGATCATAAAGAACATTTATATCTGATAAGTACCACAAACTCTATTTAATGCCAAAAGCCTGCACCACGGACCTGAAGAAATATGGAGATGCTGATGCTGCACAGACCTGCAATGAAAGCCCCGTTTTCAGGCACGTGTGTGCATGTGTTTCTTTTGCCTTTTGAGCAAAAGGTCTCCCAGCTCAGCCAGTGCAGCCCTACCACAGCTCAGTTACCTGAGCCTGCCACAGACCCACACTTGTGAGAAAACAAGTTACAGGCCCAGGCTCCCACCAGGAACTTGCAGTGGGTGTCTCATGGCAAAGAACAACATTCTGTTTCTCCAGGCTAATTGCACACTTGTGCTCCCCAAAAGAGCAGCCAGGCGACAGCTCCATCATGCTGACTGCTTTACACTTCTTTTTTTTCTCCCTTTTTTCTCCAAATACATAATTTAGTCTGCTTGAGGGAGCCTGCTGAATGGGTATCTGCAACAAGCTCCTTCTGGGAGCAGCTGGACTGGTACAGGCTGAATGCAAAGGCAGCCCCAGCTCCCCTCAGCCGGGCTGTGGCTGCGGTGGTGGCACCACCCGTCCCTCCTCCTCCTCCCCCCTGCACTGCCTGAACATTCTGTGCTGCTGCTGCCCGGGATGTCACCATGAATAAGTACAACTGTCAGATTAAATCACTGCCTGGGTGGGATCTGCTGAGCCTACGACACACATTCCAGGCACCTAAGTCATGCCAGGGAATCTGTCCAAGAAAGAGATCTAACTGGAGCTGCTGCACACGGCAAATCAGCTTTGGGGCTATAGGATGAAATATGTTCTGCCCTGTGTCAAGAGGGCTACAGGGGGTGTAGGAGGAGGCATACAGATTCTTTTTCTGTGAATGCACTTGTAGAATAACTGTATTTACGTCCTTGGAGGTTCAGAGCAAAAGATGAAGTGACAGCTGCTGCTGACAAAGCAGAACTTTTTTGTGGTGGGAGCACAGTGAGCCTGTAGGCCCTGAGCAGAGGTGGTCAGAGGGATGGCAAAGGTTTATTGCTGCCACCTGACATGCAGAAAGGGCCAGGCTTTGTCTAGGAGCCTCTCCTGATGACAGCCCCCACTGCAAGTTCTACCTGCTAGGGAGAAAGTCCTGAATTACTTCACCCCACTGTGACATTGCATCCATGCATCGTCCATCCTGGCCTGGGCTCAGGGCATATTCTTCCAAACTGTCCTTCTGAGGATTTCTGGTGGGCACATCACCCAGAAAGCACTCACTGGGCTCCTCTCAGCAAGCAGACATATCAATCTGCTTTCCTAACAGCTTCTGGAAGGTCTGGCCCAACTTGTCTGCACACCTCTGTCTCCCCCATGATTCCATTTCACCACTGGTTCACCAGAATGCTACTCCACATGGCTCACCCAGACATGCCAGATCTTGGGGAAAAAACATGGAGTGGCTAAGCAAATGTACTTGTCAGGAAGATAAGGGAAGGGAAGTCATGTATGGACACTCTCCCTCTCACTTGCAGGTTGCTTTCATGTGAAAATATGAGCAAACATTCTGCGCCTGCAGTGTCAGCCATAACTCTGTCACCACCGATTTTACGTGTGCTAATGACTTTAACATTTTGTGTTAATCACTTTTCCTCCCACTTCAAATATTTTTCCTGTCACCAAGGGTTTTTGAAAACCATGCTGTTTGGAAATTGGCTTTCTTACATACATTTGCCACCTGCCTGTGAGTGGAATGCTGATTTTTGATGAATATTTACTGCTCTGCCTTAGTTCAGCATAGGGAAAGAGGAGCCCTGCTTGCCCTTGTTTCGACCTTTGGTGACTGTGGCACCAGGACAAAGATCTATCTCTGAGTGGCTTCATTCATGGCTGACTGTTTAATTAGGCAAAGTGGCACAGCTTAAACAAACTTCCCTTGAATGTGCTCACTGAATGAATAGTAGTGACAATAACACTTTATTATAGTATTGTGTCTTTCACCCAATGCCCTGACAATGCTTCACACGAAGGGAAAATTGTAATTATCTTTATGTTTATGAAGATAAGTATGGAAAAAGTGAAGTATAAAAAGATGAAACTTCTGCAGAAGACATTGGTAGAGACAAGAGAGCAGAACCCAATGGGAAACACTGCCAGTCTCTGGCTCTGACTACTACAGCTGAAAAAAAAAAAAGGATGCCCCTAAACCTAACCTCAAAGGGTGCTGCTCTCTTAAGAGAATCTCAACGCCACCACTGTTCTCTTCCTGTCACTGAAATAAAGAGTACAAACAGTACTGTGGCTGTCTGTAGCCTAATCAAAACTGTGAGGTCCTTAATTAGAACAACTGAAAGGCTGACTGACCTTTATCTCGTTACAGGAATGACCTTCCCACCACGAAAGCTGCTTTATGATCCCCCAAAGCCACCTGAGAACCTGTCTGCTTCCAGGACTAAAATCCACATGGCAGTTAGTGTCTCTTGGAGGGGAGGAGTGATGTGTGTACCCCATGTTTTAGCCACACTTCTCTGCTGTCTCTGGATCTGGTTCAGCAGCAATGGAGACTTGCCTTGGACATGCTGAACAGCCACGTGGTGGGGTTCTGTGAGCTGAGCCAAATTAACAGTGTGGTGCTTCTCAGTGAAGGAAGGGAAGAAGCTGATCAGGAATATGCAGAGAAGAGGGAAATGACAAAGTAAAGAGGGAGTTCTAAACACAGGAGAAAGGTAAAACTGAGATTAAAAGGAAGGAGAAGCACAGACACAAAGAGAAACTGGACACAGATTACCACATCTGCGCTAGGCACATCACTGGGCTTTGCCAAGGCATCAGAATGAAGATCCAATTAAAATGAAAGGCAGCAGACTGGTGCCTTCAGCAGAGCACAGCTCCCTCCCTATGAGATCACTCAACACGCGCCTGATGCTGTCACTGACCCGGCATTGTCTCGGCAAAGTCGCTCTCCAGGACACCCTGCAGAGGAACAGTGATTTGTAACACGCTGGGGGGTGAAAGGAAAATGATGGGGCAGGGAAATATTGGGCCTCGCAGTGGGAGGCATGAGTAACAACCAGACAACCCAAAGCATCCGACCTCAAAGAGCTGTGCACAGGGGACACTGGGTCTGCAATTTTTGCTAGGCTTACAGAAAGGAATGTAAGCTTAATTTGTGGCAGTGGGAAGCCACTGGGGATTCAGGGAAATTAGTAAAAGGAGGTGTTGCTGCGCTACTTTATAGGAACTTGACATGATGTTCGAATGCTGTCTGTTGGGAGCCTGGATTACTTTATTATTATTTTTAATAACTCCAGAGGGCTTTCTTTTGCAAAGGAACTCAAGCTGAGATGGTGGGTTTGTATGTTCACTATTCATTTGGAGGGAGAATTGTTTGATGGATGCTGAAGTTTATGTTTCTTTTGCAATGAGAATTGTTGGAATGTTTTCTGGCCCAGATCTGTGTTCTCATTTTCACCACGTAGTTATGTAAGACTCTGAAATAATAAAATAATGCTGGATTTTTAAAGGAAAGAAATGGCTGCATGTGCTCCCAGTGTGGTGGCCTGTGTGTGGTATCCAGTGAACAGCACAAGTCTGATCTGCAGGGTCCATTGTGATGGGTCCCTGACATCCATCAAGATTCTTTGTTCTACCGCTGGGAACTGAGAAGGAATCTGTGTTTCAGAAGCACAAAGGATTACTGGATTTGTGTATGAGCTCTAGACTCTATAGATGTGAGTTGACATCAAAGTGTGTATCTCTGGTGCTCTTATGGGTGTACTTTGGGGGGAAAGAGAAATGGGACATTTCCAGCTCTGAGAAGATCTGCTAATTTCTACTATTCACCTGATTTCCTGTGTGTGCATCCACTGTGTTCTTTAACCCAAGGATATTTTTCATTTTACAGGACATGGACATAAGGTCATTTAAATTGAACTGAAATATTAGCTTGTCATCTAAAGTCCTTCATCAAGCACAGCACAACTGGTTTCTCTATCTCCTACTATTCTGTGAGATGCAGCTGTCTAATCAGGTTCTGATGTTCTGATGTGCTGATTCCATACTGGTCCTGGACACCTTGATACATAGCTCAAGTACACTACATAAAACTTTACCTTTTGCTTAAATTACCTTGCTACAGCCTAAGTTGATCTACTTCTGTTCCCTCTTCTCTAGCTAAAAAATATAACTGACGCTTCATTTCCTTCTCTCAGTAGTAATAGAAGGTTGCATAAACTATTTCCCAATATACTGTGTTATAACATGATGGGCTGGGTATTAAAATAAAGAGCAATAAACAATTTAAAATAAGAGATTAAATTAGTGCACTGCAAAGACTGGAAAACCAAGCAAGAGAGACTCAGGAATTCCAAAGGAACTACATTCTGTTTCTGCCTTTCTTTGAATGTGAATTCAGAGTGACACCATTAATTACAAAGAAATCTGGGGTGAAGATTTGCCAGGCTGAGAAACTGAATTGCAGTCTACACTGTTGTAAAAAATACAGAGATGGGTTTTTTTAAAATGAAGCTTTCTTTCTTCAGCAAGTTTCTACCCACTGCAGTTGGTCTGCTACTCAGCTAAACTGAATGAGTGTAAGTACATCCATGTAACAGAGATGTATCAATCTACAGCAGGAATTTGGGAAATAATTTTATTAGGTCTCAGTAGTTTCTCTGTGTAGAACGACCCTTTGTGTAAATGAAGCTCAGTGGCTCATAGTACATGGGAGGAAAGTCTCCCAGGGTTCTCACATGCAATATCCACCAAATACATCCCCAGGGAAAGCAGATTTGCTGCTGCTTTCCCATACACAAGAAATAAAAATCAGCTCAAAGCTGATCAAAGCAAGAATAAGCTGCTGCTGCTCCAAGATTTTGGGAAGATACATCCAAACCCAAGACATCTACAATAATAAGGGGTTCTGCTTTTATATTGCTTCCAGCCATGCTGTGACCATCCCCAAGATCCTTTGCCAACATGGCTGTGAGGAAATGCAACAGATAAGATTTCCTTTGCCCTTTTAAGAGAAAGTTTGAAAGCCCTGGGAGCTCTGCTGGAAGATAATGTGACACAGGCTGTCTGTGTTCTCCAAAGGTTTAAGATTAATAATAGGCAGATGATTAATTCAAACAATGATAAAAAATTCCACTGGATTGTTACAAGATTTTATAAATTGACTTTTCCTCCCTTACAATCTAGAAAACCTGAACAGATCCATTCTCAGAAGCAATTAAGATCACAATCTGGTCCCTATCTTCGGGTTTCATCAGTTCGATTTCCAAATCTATTTGAACACAAATGCTAGGAAGCCTGAAAGAGAAGCTGTTATATTGTAAATCAATCAGCTACCCTGTAAGACAGGAACTGAAGCCTCTGCTTTTATTAGTAGAAGGAACTGAGTCATTTGCCATGACTCCATGCTTCTGGATATGATTTACTGCTTCTGCAGTTCATTACAGGAAAAAACCACAAACCAGTGCACAGAGCCTTCCTTAAATTTCATATCAACATATCCTGGGAACTAGAGATGGACACAAACTGATTTTTGCATATGAACATCCCTCTGATATTAATCTCTCTTTATAATTGGCTGCACACATCTTCCTGAGCCACAAGAGAAATGTGGGAGACAGGTTGTGACACAGACCCGAAGAGAGGGGGAAATTGGCTTGGAGATGTTGATTTCTTCCTTTCACACAAATACCTCTTTCTGGACCCTCTCACAGCAATTCCTTATCTTTGCTGTGAACACTTAGAAGAGGGACATCACATTTGCCTAGAATATGGCTAATTGTTTTTAGATATTCACGACAAATGGGAAGTAGTTGAGGTCTCTCTCTGGAATGGCAGGGGAAAGAACTGGAGAAAAAATTAATTGCCATGGAAGATTGCGTCAGTCAGAGAGACCAACCATGGTTTGGTGAATACAGTGGGACCACACAAACCACACAGTAATTTCAGAAAAGGTTCTACTTTGACTAGCAAGCCTGTAATACTTTAGATCGTTGTTCTATTAGTAACTATTTTCTTCATATTAGTACAGCAATTACTACATTTTCCAACAGCTTCTTACAGTTGTATCATGGAAATTATTGCCTATAAATTATATAAATATGGCTTATCATATTCTCAAAACATATAAATGAATGAGGCAACTCATTCACACCTCCTGTTCCCACTTATCTATGGTATTTCTTGGATGCTGATGACCTTGGCAATTAAAAGTTATTTCTATATGTATAATACATGGGAAACACAGAAGCGTGTTCAAGGTGTGTCATCACAACCTCATCTACTGAAGATATTACTTAATGCTATATTCCAAGAATTTGTGCTTCCGGGACTCAAGGTGAATCATTTGCCTGGAAATTGTCCTTTTTTCTTAAAATGGGAATCTTGTTTTGGGGCACTCTTACACTGGGATACTTCGGCTGGAAGTGTGAAATTTAGATTTGAATGCAAACCCCAACTACATTGTAAGCTGTTGAAATCCCAAGGTTAATAGACAGGCAGGATGACTTGAGCTCAAATTTCCCTAAACTGTGATTGTGTTTGGACACAGGGAGAGTAACAGACTTGTGTAATAAGAGCAGGAGTTGTTGAAACAAATCTGGACCAAGCATGTCCCCCTAGGCCTGCTACAACTGTACCTGCAGGAAGTGAGTAAGAGAAAACAATTTCCCTGACATGGTGCCTGCTCCTGTGCCCCTATTTGGGACTGCTTCAGGCAGAGCTTTGCAGAGCAACACAGATCAGTCACTGCCCAAGAGCACAGGTGTGAATCCTTGCACTGGTCCTTGCACTCCTCACCACAGGGGCAGAACCAGGAGTGGGCAGTCCAGGGTGAAAAAATGTAAAAGGCAATGCCCAGTACCGTACCTGCTCCTCGGCCATCCCAGAGGCCCAGTAAGATCACCAAGAACCAAAAAACTGCTCACTTCCTTTGGGAGCTGAAGCTGAGCCTCCATTTCTTAAGGAGCAGGAAAGGCTGGGTATCTTTGCTGCCTCAAATGGAAGCTCACTGATGCTGATGATCTGTTCTGTGGCTATTGTTTGAGCCTTCAACAAATAATTTTCTCATCATAATCTAATGACCTTATTCGACCTAACAGAGTGGTACTGAAACTCATTTCCCATACAATCTCACACCCAAACAGTATTGTTACAGGTCTCTGTGGACTTGCACTGAAATTACTTTTCCATGTAAAGGGACATTGTTCCTTCTCCCTGCAGACTTGAAACAATTTTCTTGTTACATCTCACATATCATAGTGCTGTTGGTGTCCATAGGCCACCTCTCTTCAGAATAGCTTTCCACAGGATTTCACATTTAAAATGCTATAATCAATAACCTTAGTCTAGCACAATGTTGTTCCCCCCTAAATTTACACATTCAAACAGCATCACTTCTGTTCCCTCCAGACTTGCATTTACAATCCATTTCCCACCCTAACAACATTGCAAAGGAGATGTTTTAGTTGGTGTTACATTAATGTTGCAGGCAATTTGCACTCCTATGACTAGAAATTGCCACTCAGAAGCTTGTGCCCTTTATGAGTGCCAGTCCAAATGGGCAAAACACTGCTGTTAGAGAACAACATTCAAAATGATATGGCATGTAGCTTTCACAATAGAGCTGCAACAACCTCACTGATAGTGTAGTAATGTCAGACTGTTAACTCCAAATGATCTCATTTTTATCATGCTAGAATTTGTCCTCTTTTTTATGTTGTTATTCTTTCAGCTTTCTCAAATCCTTTTCCTCACTATGAAGCCTTTGGTCCCTCATTGCTCTCTCTCCTGTGCTGTTTGCAGCTGGTAATTTCTCTGACTGCTGTCATTTCTCTACTGGAATGTAATTTTAAAGACACTTGCTGGTGGCCTTCTCATTTTCCTCTTTGGCCTCTTGCCTTTCAAAAGGAAGGTTCAAATTCACAGCCTGTCCTATAGTACAATCAATTCTCACCTGTCAAAATTGATCACATGGGTTAGAAATCAGGAACTCTCAGATTTGCTTGCATGCTTTTTGTTTGTTTCTTCCTCCTTTTCAATCTGCTGAGACATTGAGGAGATTTAATTTCTATACTTTTCTCTGCAAACTAGGGCCTAGAAACCTTATTTTTATGAAAGTCAAATGAAATCACATGAATTGAGGGCCTGTGGCTCTAAGAGCATTAAATAAAAATGTGCAGCCTAAAAATGCCATGAGAGGTGACTATGAAGAGACCATAACAGGCATGGTTAGGAAGTTTCCATCTGTTTCAAACCCAAAGAGCACACCAAGTATTGGGCTGGCTACCTCTTATCTACAGTTCTGTGGATCTCTGGAGTTAATAATCCTGTACTAGGAAAAAAGCCTCAGATTTCAGGAGAAGCAGAAAGAAGCAGAATGACTCAAAATATGAAATGTATGTTGGAGACATGAAAAGTCTGATAAAACCTGCTCTTCTTCCCTAGAATCAACAGATCTCTCTTGAAGTGAACAAGAGAACAATTTCCCTTGGCTGCACTATCTGACACGTATTTCAGTATGTTACCCTGTCCTTAAGGCTGATGTCCTTTGGAGCTCATTTGGACAGAAAAGTTCCCATTGACTCAGCTGTACAGTTACTGCCTCAGGGGGTCCTGCATGGAGCACACACCCTGTGAGCACTGAAACCTGCACAATTATTTCACGCAGGGTTTTGTCAGCCTCTTGCTGTGTCGGTTCCTAAGGGTGGTGTTTGGGTCCACACTCAAACCCTTCTCCAGTTGCCATCAAAGTCATGGCACTGCAAGCACAGGTGCAAAAGTGCCTTGCTGATGGCAGGAGGCTCTTTGCTGGCCAGTGGCTCCAGAGGGCAATGGCACATTTTGCCAGTGAGCTTCATTTCCAGCCAGAGGTTGTGGTCAGGGTCAAGGTCTCACCGTATGTGGCACCCTACAAAAGGAGTAGAGCAAGGCCATTGCCTCCAAGAGCCTACTCTGTAAAATAAACAACTGTAAAAGCCAGGGACAGGGACCAAGAGAAGGAAAACACCAATGACCAGAGAGCTCCACCTGCTCAGTGCTCTGTGTGCTCACAAATAATATGTGAGAGCACTGACTGACAGCCTGGCAGAAAAAAGCTGAAGTCCTTCCTGGTGATTTGATTTGAATTCTATCTCAGTCCTCTTGCAGGTGAGTTCTTTAGCACTTCTGCTACCAGCAAAGCTGGTGTAGTGCTGACTTCCACACCTGCTCCAGCTGATTCCTGATAAACTAGCATTTTAGGAAGAAAAGTATTTGTCAGAAATCTCCTGAGGTGCCTCTTAATACTAAGCTTACAGAAACAGACAGTTTAGGTAGTCCACCTTAATGGCTCCGAGCCATCTCATCTTATCTCCAAATGCTGCTCAACTCAGCATCATTAGTTGGTTTATTTCTCTCAGGCATCACAGCAAGAGCGCAGCTCAGGCTTGGATTTTGATAAATCAAGGCAGGTCTTATTTTTAAAAGCAAGATAATCAGTGTAATACATCTGGTGGGAGAAACACTTCTGCATTCAGAGACATGAGTCAAAGTTTTCCAAATCCAATAGATGTGCTTTAGGTAACCTTTTGTTTCAGCCTGACCTATGCAATGAATACAGCAGTTGGACCCTTTGATTTGCCCTTTCTTCCTTCAGACATTCAATTTGTCTCTTGGCACAAAGTGCACCTTAGACAATTCTAAAATATCACAGCACTGCAGTGAGCTCTTCAAAATGTACACGTGAATGCCTGGTCCCCTTCACTAAGATCCCAGTTCAGATAATGACCTTCCCAAAAACTCATGCTGATCACACATTTAGGAGGGAGAAACCCTAAAGATGATGTTATGCAGATGAGCATATTAGCTAAGAGTATCTGAAATTATTCTATGAGAAGCCCTAGGGAGCATGAATTAACAGGAGAAGCAGAGCAAGTGGAAAAAAACCCTCAATGTCATTTTGTGCAGAGTATTCAAAAACCACACACAAACTGCATATAAACTTGGTAAGTGCTTCAAGGGGCACAATCACCATAAATCTGGGCTAACACTCCAGTCTATTCAAAATGATTTTGTAAAGTACTGTTCTGTTGATGATGTCTTTGTTTTATTTCATCCGGCTTAGGCCATTCTGGACTGGCTATGTTTTCCTTTTGTTTACAGAGAGTGTCTCAAAGCCATAAGTCTCTGAAAGTCATCAGGATTGTTATTTCTGTGGAGACACAGCTCAAATGTGGACAGCTGAGTATACAAGTGTATACAAGCTGCAAGTGATGCACATGTATCCCTCATTTGCTACAGGACTCAGATCTCACACTTGCACTCCTGGAAAACTCTCCTGGTGTAGACCCTGTTCCTCACTTTTTAAAATGGGTTATAGGTTGGCCATATTCCTACCTTCACTTTCCACCTAGAAAGGTGCATAATTTATTTGTTCTTGAAATAAGACAAATAAATCCCTCAAAGCCATCCAAAGCAGATAAAAAACAAAACTTAGTTACAGAAGCTAAATACTACTCTCAAACCCTTCCCAGCAGTGTTTCCAGGTGGCTTTACACTGTGGCTACAGTCTAGGATCAAATCAGGCAGATCATGGTCAGAACATGCCATAATACTGCACACTGTCAAGTGTCCAACCCCAAATTCTGCAGCTGATCACTTGAGGAGGATATTAGAAAGCATGAGAAGAGCCACAACCCATATGTAGGGAATGAATCATGATTTCAAGATTGTTTATGGCCATGAGGAAAATTAAACATTAAAAGTATCCCAAGGACTGTACTCAAAAATCAGTTTAGAGGAAGAAAATATAGTGTTTGTCTGTTTTAAAAATAAGGCTATGTATAGCTTGGACTGGCCCTAAATGTACTTAACTGTAGTATCTGCAAGATCTACCACTCAAGAGCTGAGCCTCTCAGTCACACAGGAAGAACATTAGTGCTTTCTTTTCCTCCTCATTAAGACTTTATAAACAACTTTCTGATCTTCTTTAACAGCAAGAATATTACCTTTTGGAAAATGTAGAAATGAATGAAGAAAGTTATATATTTGAATTACATAAATCCTTCTCCTGCTTGTGGATGAACGGTTTGGTTTAAATATTAGATACTTTTTCTGATATCAAACACAAAAATTGGACTGCAAAGAGGCCCTACACACCAGCAGCTCACTGAGAGCTCAAATGTGTCTTATGCCAATCAAATGGAGCAACATAGGAGATGTAACATATATTTAAGAACATGTGGATGCTTCAGAACATAGACAAGTGAAGAAGACAAAACAAGAGGGCAGAGGTATTTTACAAATAGATGAATATGGTACAGAACACATCCTGTAAAAGCATGTGCTGTCTCTCCTTCCCAAAGAGAACAAGCATTAGTACAGTGCTGCAATAATCACAAGTATTTCAAAGGATCTGGCACTGTCCCTGCAATACCCTGTGTACTGAGGCAACAGAAGAAACAGTGTGGGGAGAATGAGGGATATGTCTGGAGGCATCAGAGAGCAATTTGAACAGATACTTGGTGAAGCAAATGATTCCCAGGACTGATTGCCCCTCATTGGGAGCACTGCCATTGTACTCTGGGAGAATAGAATTGGCCCTGAATGCTTTGCACCACTGAAAAGGAGATGTAATCTCCTCTAGCTTAAAATGTTGCTTTGGACTTATTTACTGACCAGCTGTGATCCAGTACAGTCAAATGGAAAAGGGAGTAAAGAAGGGTCAGGGACCCTCCATCTTACCCATCTGTAAGGAGTGGCTGAAGATCAGTGACTGAAAAGTCATTCCAGCTATGATCTGTGTGAGAGAAATCTTTTGA
This sequence comes from Notiomystis cincta, assembly GCA_013398075.1. Lineage (NCBI taxonomy): Eukaryota > Metazoa > Chordata > Aves > Passeriformes > Notiomystidae > Notiomystis > Notiomystis cincta. The sequence goes on along the minus strand of VZRX01005273.1, from coordinate 108,193 downwards.
ACAGGAACACTTTTACAGAGGGACATTCTTGGTTCTTATTTAACCTATGAAGTCCTAAAAGCTATCCTGAATTTGTTTCTAACTACTATCTCCCTAGATTGAAATAATCATCATTGTTATGTGGTGAAAAGAAGCTGAATAAACTCTTTGAGACAGTACACTTCAAATGCAGGAGTCATGAACAAAATGTCTGGGGAGTAAACTCAGGGACAAAGATAGTGTTTGAAGTCAATATTTTGTTAGGATCACATGAAATTGGCAGATAGAGACAACAAAGCCACCATTTGTAGAGTTTAAATCAGTTTAAAGCAATATTTACATGAAATCTTCCTGCCAACTGCTGGCAAACAGTGTTGAAAACAGTTATTTAGGAGAATACTCCTCTTACTGCCTGAAATCATTCTCCAGCCCAAAGCCCCTGTTGTCCACTGCTACTATCTAAAAAAAAAGAAGAGGAAAAGGAAAAAAAGAAAATCAGCTGCTCACAGGGAAAACCAGAAGGTATTCTATTCTATATTGGCTATTATTGAAATCTTACATCAATCATAAATTGAACTGTAAAGAAGGATTTGTCCCATCTAAAGATTAATATGAGTCATGAAATTAATTCCTGTACTAATTTACACAAATTTTGAGCTTGTCAGATAAAGTTTGTTTGATTTCAAATATATATAGAAACAGTTCTAAATTTCAGATCTGAGTTTGAAAAGAAGTGTGAATTTTCCTTAAATCTGAAGAAAAGTTTGACTTGAATCTATATTTATGTCCAGAAATCAGCTGAAGGGGAAGGTCGCATTCTGACAAATACCTTTGCCAGACAAAGCTGCATTTTAATCAAACAGAGCTCCTGCCTCTATTTCTTGTTTCCTTGCAGTTGGTCTGTGAATTATATCTGAAAAAACAATCTCAGAATTCATCATCACCTACACAAACACACCCTCAAAATTAAGATAGGCTCAGCTTTCAATAACCTTTCTGCACAGATAGACTGTGTTCATTTTCACTGCTGATATTCTCAACACCAGTTTAGTGTTATTTAAGACTGGAGAGTGACATTTTCTGTTGCTGTAGAAAACACTGCTCAGGTAAGAGCAGTGCCAGTTACCTCACTCCCCTACCATCTCTACTGATTTTGATCTCAATTGGATTGCTCTAATTGACGAATATATCCCTATTATCCTGGGAAAATGTGTTGACTGTGCCATCCATTCCATGGGTTTTACTACAGGCACCCTTGCCAACAACACAATACACACAAACAGTGCCTTTACAGGTGCACTCAAAGTTCAGGCTAGTCATGAATTACACCTATGAATGAGAATTAAGTAGAACATTCCTTTCTAAGTACTTAGAGGTTGGCAACCCAGGCTTCTTTAGTAACAAAGATATTAAGCCTGAAGGGTTTGGCACTAAAGTGGAATTTCTTTCTGGGACAGAGATGATTTTACTGAAACATTTGATAATTGTAGTTACTATAAGCAAGGGTTGGTAAAATCAATTATTACGAAGGTTGATTGACACTTCCCATTCATTATAAAATCCTCTTTTCAATTGCTGCAAACGTTGCCAACCTTTAGCTAGGCAGTCTGAAATTTTCCATGCTGAGTCTCTCTCTTAGGCTGTTTTATTTATCTAAAGGAAAATTTTAGCTACAACAGTTTGCCTTTACCAAGAACAAGACTGGATAAAAATACATAATTTTGGCCATATTTAAAGAAATAAAGTGATCTGGAAATCCATATACTTCAGACAAGATCCTGAAGGAGAAGAAAGAGTTTTTATTAATGAAGTGTCTTGTGCTGTTCCTGCAAAATTCAGAAATTGTGTTGCATGGACTTTAATCAATATTTCTTGAAGGGGAAAATATCTTCAATACTAGGTAAAGGTTTGTGAAAAACCCAATATCTGTTTTCACTGCAGATCTTTGTTCCTCTGCAGCACCTATGTGGGAAAGGGGTGTATGTGGGTGCCAGCATACTCAAACCCCTGAACTGAGCCTGCAGAATTCAGGACTGTGTTGGTGGACCTGATTTTCTTTTTCCTGCACACTCTCATTCCTATCCCATCCTGGCAGGGCAAGATCCTCAACTGCCCTGTGCTTCCAATGACCATCTCACTGCTGAGCCAGTAGCAGTAATGGGGAAACTGTCCTGACACAGGAGGTAAAAAGTCCAAGACAAGCAGGAAGGGAAAGAAGGTGGCTGAAACTCTTTGGAGAGGCAAGAACCAGAAGACAGTCAAAAACTGAGTACATGGCTGTTCAGGATGAGAGTGGATGGAGGGAGGGGGGAGAAGACAAAACAGATATTGGGACTGGAAGCCTGGAAATGCTCTGAGTGGGGCAGACTGCAGCTGGCAGACATGGAGGTGATTTACACTGAGTGAGTTCATCCTACTGAGGGTGATGTCCTTTGGGTAACTCTAAGATTGATGGGGAAAGCACTTGTGCCACTTGGTTGCTGGTAATGGCGACCAAATGAAGCTCCTAATTTGAACTGCCTTCTGGAGAAACCTTTCTCACCAGGGAAATGAGCCTTGGGAGGGGAAAGTTAGATTGTAAATGAGAAGCTGTGAGAAAGGCAAGGGAATGAGAAAATTCACTGCCAGGTTTCAGCTAGAGCCAGGGGTTTGGGAATTCATTTGGGAGTAGAGAAATTCAGTTTCTTCTCCTGCTTATCAGTCCAGGTGTCTCCTACAGATATGTGAGTCCTGCTCCTGCAAGACTAGACTCCACCTTGCCCTCGACTACTGTGTTTTTGTGTGTTGCTAAGCAAATGGATTAATCCACATTTTCACAGCTTGTCAGTTGTCCTCTTAGGGATCCAACAGGGGACCCTAGAGTCTGATCTGCAAAACTGTTGAATATTCACAGCAAGAACTAAAATTGGTGGGAACTATTCTTTAAATATATAAAATATTCTACGGTGCCATGAAGTCAGAGAAAAAAACCCCAAATCCCAGACAATCAAAAACATTTGGCAATGTTTTCTCTTCATCTTCATATCTCTATTTTCCATCTGTCCAAATAGAGGTGCAGTATCCCCTCATTTCATTGAGGCATTGTGAAAATAGATTATTTCATGTCTGTAAAGCACTCAGATACAATAACAACGACTGCTGAAGAAAAGCTCCCAAGGAAATTAAGAATTCTGTATTCAGAACAGGCTTTGGATGGTGTGCAGTAAATAACCCATGGAGTACACTCTGAACAATGAAGATAAAAGAAAATATTAAACAGCTGCTCATTAAGTGAGCAATATCCATCCTGCACTTAAAACAGAGCAGAGATTTAATAGTATGCGAGCCTGTGATCAAAGACAGTGCCCTAATGCATATGACACAAAGGCTCTAGTGGATTTGTAACAACTTCCTTCAGTTCTTGCATTCCCCAAGTTTTGAGTGTTTGTCTTGGCCACTTTTTGAGAATGCCAAATACTCTTAATTTAACCCCACACAAAAAAGAGACGTAGATCAATAAATATTAGAAACGGGAGTGGATTCCAGAACTGGCTCAACACAAAGTCCAAGGGGGTCTGGATTCAGATCATATTAGAGAAGAAAGCTGACCACAGCTTTTTATCTGGATCCAGATGTCCTCAAATTTCAAGACTAAACAAGACTTGATTCTACTTTGGCATCCTCTGTACTGATTTGTCCTCCCTGAGATGGGACAGTATTTCTGTGAACCTCTTCACTATCTTTGCCTTTAGAAATGTTGCATGACATTAAATTCTACTTATTCTTGGTATGTATAGAGGCTCTTGTTTAACAACATCATTACAGTAGTGTAAGGTAGGTATAGATCTTCCTAAGCAACTTGGGTAATGCAGGACACAGCATGCATTGTTCACTGTGAGTTTACAAAGGACAGGAGAGAGGAGATACCACATCAGGGCACAGGGCATCCCAGCAGGGTCAGGATGGAGCAGGATGGATGCAGCCCTGTTGGAACTGGAAATCTCTGAAGCCTTGTAGGCATTCTTATGTCACACCTCCTGGAACTCTCCAGCCACACTGAAACAGTGGACAAGAGGAAAGCCAGAAAAAAGCAGTGAGAGCATCTGTGACACAGGGAAAGGTACAGGAGTATCACAAAAATGTATTCTGAGCTTTGTCTTGAGAAACTAAGTGCTGTAAGCTGCCATCCAACTGCCCACAGGGAATATTGGAAAAGCAGAGGTTCAAAGAGTAGGAAATCAGAGAATGCACACAGAAGGTCTCATTTCCAAGGCAGACAAATCCTACAGCTGCACCTGCTACTACAGCCTGCAGCACCACCTTGAAATTTGTTTCTGCTCTACCATGTGAAGCCACAGACAAACAAGAGACCTTTTCACATAACAAAGCATTTATATTTTTCCTGTCCTCCAGGCTGTTGGCTTCTGAACTTACAGGTACACAAACAACAGAGCCTGCACTTAGGTCGTTGTGCGCTCAGAGTTACACAGCAGTCAGAAAGTGCTCATTTCAAACGCAGAATCATACCACTCCACACATACATGCTCCTGAAGGACTACTTTTACAAAGTGTTTACTCTTAAAAACCCCCAAAAAATGTAAAGCAGCTGTAAAATTTTCTTTTATACAATAATTTATTCCAAACATCTTGAAAATAATCTGTCAACAAGAATGATCAGTTGCAACATTGTATAATAAAAAACTTTGTTTCATGGTGGCTGAAAGCATTTGCTTTTATCTGGTATGAACTTGTCAACAGTCAGGAAATGACATGGATGTTTGCTCTTAAGTCCTGAGAGAGAGGTTAGAAACTCTTGATCCACTTCTCTTGTTTTATTCACTATTACATAAAACCTTCACTATCTGTCCAGAAATGATAGAAACAGCACATCAGAGGACAAAACTATTGACATAACTAAAAAAAACCCAATCAGTGAAATCAATTCTAATCTATCCTTCTTGCCACTGGATTGGCAGCCAGAATGTTCAGTATTCCAATCCTGGCTATTGAATCCCCAACATGGGCAATTCTGCTTTCTAATACCTGGGGTGCCACATCGGCTTAAGACCTAATTCCTGTTCCAAGGAAGAAAATGTCTATGTTTTCAAACCTGCAGAAAACTCCCACTGCTCTCTGAAGCATGAGTAGGCAATAATCACATTATATATGTGCACAGGGATGTCAGGAGTTCCACAGCCCCGCACCCTGACCTGCTACTGCAGGTGTAACAGCAAAGGTGGCACTCCTCCCTCATCACAGAGACGTTCCCATGGGCATGTGGGACCTGAATCCTGACTGTAGTCCCACATCAGCCAGCCAACATTTTGCAGCACTTCTCAGTGTCTTTCATTCCCAGCTTTTGGCTATGCAGTTATACAGCAAATCCAGCACAGCGCCTGTTAAGTGCCCAGCTCCTGCTTTTGCTCGTGTCCTGAGCGCGGCTCCCGGGGCTGCAGCAGGACCGGCACGGGCTTTCCCAGCTAAGCTGGTACAACACCGGCATCTAGTGGAGACCAGCCTGGAGCAACCAGCTCCGCGCCAGGGACCTGCAGCGAGGGGTGGGAGCATCACCCACCTCTCACTGAGCATCAACTTGCTTCTTCTCACTTAAAAACTGCTGTGTCTATCAAACAAGAATCCCGAGCTGTTCATTCTTTCTTGTTCTCAGCCTCCCCATAAACCCATTTGGAAAAGGGTACTAGAAAGAAACATGTTTACTGCTGCCTTACTGGAAGGTTCTTCAAAGCAAGTGCTGGAGGTCTATGATTCAACATGTTTGAGCACAAACACTTTCCAGTGCTGGAATTTGGTACATTATGAACAGGCAGCTACCAGGCTTTGCTGGGCAGAACAGTCCTGTTCAGACAAACTCTGAAGAAATAAAACCTGGTTTTGTGTGGAGATCATAAAGTGGTTTGGTTTGGAGGGGATCTTTGAGATCATCCAGTCCCATGCCCTGCCATGGGCAGGGACACCTTCCACTATCCCTGGCTGCTCCAAGCCCTGTCCAACCTGGCATTGGACACTTCCAGGGATGAGGCAGCCACAGCTTCTCTGGGCAACCTGTGCCAGCATCTCACCACTCTAACAGGCAATAATTTCTTCCTAATATCTAATCTAAACCTACTCTCTGACAGTTTGGAGCTATTCCCCCTTGCTGGGGACCCCAGAGCTTGATGCAACACTGCAGCTGAGGCCTCACCAGAGCAGAGCACAGGGGAAGAATCACCTCCCTCAATCAATGTGAGGCCAGTAGAACATTTTGAAAGCCTTAAGCCAGGTCTGTCTTCTCCCCAGATGGCAAAAAGGAGTATTAGCACCCACTTACAGGTGGTGAAATGCTGCTGCTTGCATCTCACTCCAGCTTCTTTAGATTTGCAGTTTAACAACACATCCAAGTTTGTCTCTTCAGCTTTCTGATTTGAGTAGCCCACTTGAAAAATGTCATGACTCAACTTCAGATTGCTCATTTTCCCCAACCCAACTGAACATAAAAAAGAATTTGGTGCTTGCTACATTTGAGAGATTTGTGTGTCCATGTTTCATGGAGGCAAACCCAAAACATAGAAGCAATGCATGTCAGAGTCCAGCAATGGCTCATCAATTTGCTAAAAAAGTGGCACTGTTGGCAGAATGCGTCTGACTTCTTCCTTCTGTGTAGCTATAGTAAACACAGCCATAGCTAGGTTTGTGCTAACCTACAAACCTCAGTATACAAATATTGTGGTAAAATATACTGTCCAGGATTTTATTGAGTGAAGAGAAAACTTCATTATCATATCCCTTGTTTCATTTACAAAGTTCCTTTTTCTCTAAATACATAATCTCATTTTCAAATGCCAGTTTTATTATGCCGATTCCTCAAGTCAATTTAAAGCAGAGGATATTTCAGAAGGAACATCATAAAAATACAACTTGCTCTCAGAAGTTAGCTTTCTCTTGTAGGCTTTACATAGCTTTTTTTAACAATGGAAGCTCAAGAGGATTTTATGTTCTTCCCTCCCCTGCTTTTACCCCAGGGAAGGCAGCATTGCTAATAAAACCCACAAAGATCAACCCTAAAAATAAATATCTGCTGTTGGTCTAGACAGCTCTGGCTCTTGAAAGAATTTGATCTGGGTTGTAATTACACTTCACTTTCAATCCATATATGAATTCAGTACTGGCAAGATATGTCAGACTTTTATCTTTCTATCCTCCCCTGATCCATCCACCGGCATTTACAAAGCATTCATCATAGCAGAAACAGTGCTGGAGATTTGAAGCCCTTTGTTCATTCACACAGCAAACAGCACAGACAACAATGGTGGAAGCTTCTTCTTTACATTACCCTGCCATCATTCTTGCACCATGACCAGAGAGAACAAGTTTAAGGGTGAGATGGCATCCCTTTTATTCATCAGGTTATGTTATAAATTTGCCTGTCCTTAAGGTCTCTCAGGGAAGGCAGACTGTACATACAAATATCTAATAAAAGATCTCATCTCCCTCTGAATGCTGAGCTTCCATTCCATCCCCAGACCACTGGCTATTACATTACTGGCAAGTAGTGGACTGAGAGGTATCAATTTTACAAGAGAATGCTTGTCTGATGATAACAACACCAAAATCTGGTGAGCACTCTTTTTAGACACATGAAAGAGAAGGTAAACCCTTTCACCATTCATCTCCTCTGCTATTCCAGACACTGTCTCCATGTTTACCTTCTGGCCTCGAAGAATCAGCAGAGCAGCTTATTTGGTGGTGAACAGATTTTTGTTCTTTCAGCTGATGGCCTTTAGAAAGTTCTGTCCTCGAGCTCCCAGATCTTGGTGCAAAAATAGGTGAACAATGAATAATCAAGCATCAGATACTGGAAAAGCATTTTGATGATGACTGAATTTCCCATTTGGAGCACCATGGTTCTTCTAAGTTCACTTCACTAGTTTCTGACTTGCCAGTTGACAGATGATAAGGGTTTTTTTTGATACTTATATAATTCTTTTCCTTTTCTTGTTGTTTCTGTAGGTATTTCCACCACCTCTATTTTAAAAACAATTGAAAATGGGAAAAATCAATCTAAGTCTAAACGCTTGCCTTTACCTCTCCACAAAATCAGATTCTTCTCTTTCATGGTAAAGATCTTCATTAATTTCAGTTCAAGGAAGGATTTTAAAGGGAGGAATACTATTACTCATTTGCCTGCTGCTCTTGGCAGGCAGTGACATGTACGAAGCAAAGCCACAGGTCCTGTTATTGCCTTCAAGTTAAAGGAAAAGAGAGAGGGAGAAACAAAGGCATTGCTGTTTCACAGAAAGAGAAATGAGTAATGGATACTTTGTGGGTCACATTAACCTGTATGGACACTTCTGAGTAAGTCTTTGAATCCTGAGGTCTTCAGGAGGTCACTTGCTTCTTAGACATCCATTTGCAGTAAACTTAGAAAACATATAGCTCTAGATAAAGTGGATCTCAATTCTCCTTCTACTTTCTGTTGAAAATTGTTTGCAATCATGTCAGGATCACTTGTTTAGTTTCAGGTTCAGCGGTGGGGCTTTATACCAGGCATTAGAGATAAAGAATCATGCCTAAAGTTGTTTCATAAAACGAAGAGAATGTCTTCAGTCTTCAAGAAAACATGTCTTTGGGCAAAAGTTGAACTTGAGAATGTCAACTGTTTTCAGTGAAGCTGTGACAATTCCTACCAGTAACCACTTCTATTTATTTACAATTTTGTTTTGACTCTCCTTGCTGAACTCAAGACAGACTGAAGACAGAAACATGGTGAGTGTGTTAGCACAGCACCTAACACAATGGAATCCCAATCTCAGTTTGGGCTTTCAAGCACTACAAAAACATGCACAAGAATTATTAACAAAAAGTAATCACATTTAAGGGTCTTCTGACTAGGACTGAATACCAAGACTGTCTAGATGAGAGAGTGACAGCCTATTCATCCCATACCTGACCTATGGATGACCTATGAGGTGAATCTGTCCCAGTCCCAAACTATTTTGCACCATATATTTGATAATATATTAGCCTGGGAACTGTGATAGTGCAAGAAAAGAAAAGGGCAAGGATATGCAGCCAATCCTGCCCGTGACTATAAAGCTGATCCTTGATATGTTACAGGGTTTAGAAGCCTTCCAAAAGTGACCAGTAGCCAAACATTGTGTATGTAGGTAATCCTAATTCTGGCTCACAATTTCTTCACTTGTACCTTAAGTAAATCACTTAATAGCCAGACTTCAACTTCACACATCAAAACTGCTTATTGATAAAACATTTCGGAGAGAGCTGGAAGGGAGATGTGAAGGTCAGACAGCATTCATTTGCTGCTGAAGCTGAGCAATCTCCAAGTGATCCATGACTGCAGTGAATGAATCTCCAGTCCCTCTGAAGGTTTGTGGCTGGTTCAGGGGGGTCAGAATTCTGCAGAACTGATAGCAACTACAAACCAGCCTTTTTTGAGAATTCAGCCCTAGACATGCTGAGACAGGGGCGAGGGAGTTTAGGAAGGGCTGTGTGGCTATGACTACAATAAAAGGAGGACTAATAATGCTATGAGCCACACCACTGGAGTCTGAAATCAAGAGTTTCCAAGAACCTGTAACATGTGGGAATGTAAGAACAATCACACTGAGCCAGCTGACAGCTCCCTTTAGCCCAGTGCATTGTTTTCAGCATAAGGTAAAGAATATAAGAAACAATGTGTGCCTACAGAGCAATTCTTCTCCAGGGACAGCCTCAAACTCTCCAGCAATCAACAGTTTATCACTGAGAGATCACACCAGAACTGTTATGTTTAACAGTCACAAATGGACCAACCCTCCATAAATTATCCTAATCCCATTTTTAACCTACATTGACTTCTGACCTGCACACCATCTCATGGCAACAAGTTTCTAAATTTAACTAGGAATTGCACAAAAATGTGCTTCTGTGTTATCAGCTGTAAACACAAAATTGTTTTTGTAGTAGCCAGAGCAATGCACAAAGTGCCAGACTTCATTAACATCCTGGGTCATTATGACACCTTAGAGTGCTTTTAAATAGTAATGATCTAACGCAGCCTTGGAAGAAGAAAAAAAAAAGGTATTTTCAAGAGCAGGCAATGTTGGGTATCATCCAAAGTGCCTTCTCTAGCAATGCTCCCTACCCACTGTCTAGACCTACAATATTCAGATAAGAATCTGGATCCTGATGACTGCACTGGAATCTTAGGCATGTAGCTCATCACACATCCCTCACCAGAATACCTCTCTCTGTGCTACATACCACTGCTCTCAGAGCAATAGGACAGCCTGCTGCAAAAAGTTATATTAAAATCCTGTAACAGATGGAAGGGGAAAGGCCTCCTATGCCTTCTGCACACAACTGCCTCGATCTCTCCCCAGCAGAGCTGTTATGTCCCAAAGACAGAAGCCAAAAGATGGCTGCACAAGCTGTGTTCACTTCTGTGGCTGCCTGCAGCAACCAAGTGGATAAACAACAGCCATTTCAGATGAAGAATTAGGAAAACCATCTAAGTGCATTTCTCATTGGTAGCATTTCCAGGGGACTGCAAAGCAGCACAGGATGAAACAAAGAAAAGCAAAACCTTCTGCAAACAGAGATTTCAGCATCTACATAGTTCACAGGAGTATTTCATATTCAGCATCTGTCTTTGAAGGTGAAACTTTCTATACTGGTCACTGAAGGAACAATGACATGCAAATAAATAGATACCATTAACTCAACAGGGTCTGAAACATATGGGGAAAAGTCAGCAGACTTTTTTCTTCCAGAAATAAGCTGCTTCTATCGTGGAAATAATCTTAATGTTTGCTGACACTGTAATTAAGAATTAAAGCTGCAGAAAAATGTGAGGTTTGCTAAAACACAATAGATATCTTTTATCCATACAATATATGGCACCAAAATATGCAGTGTTCTGGGGAGGGTAATTAATCAATGCTCTCTTGCTGAAGGTCTTTTAATTGTCTGTGATGGTTTGTGTTGGGGGGACTATTGAGTTTTAACAGGGAACAAGATCAGGCACCGTGGGGAATACTTACATGAATAAAGATTGCATGATCAAGATTTTTGATCTGGGAATTGCTATTCTGTAATCATCTATAAAGCACCAGGAGTGCCCCAGGCACTGTATATATAATAATAAACTATTAACAATAAATCATGTAATTAAATCTTCACTTCGAACATTCTTTTAATAATTCTTGCCTGAGATTTAAGTTCCCACATCAGACATGTTAGGTCCTCATAATATTATTAAAGCCCCTACACTTCAGCTTTTAAAATTCCCCCAGGGATCTATTGTTTCTTTGTTTAATGTGTTTATGAGCCAAAGGCACCATTAAATACAATAGGGAAACTCCCAGACCTTCAAAAACTTTGCCACCAGAGACATTTCTTAGGAAATAGGACCATTTTTGTCATTCCATCGTGTAACTATTGGAAAGTCTATTGATCAGAGAAGTTCTAGGAGAAAAACAAGAATTCCATGGATTAGCAGGTTGTTAAAGCCAAAGCTATACAAGGCAGAGCTGCTGCATGCAGACAGTTTTCCCTCCTCCATTGCATCCAGTCTTCACACAATCCCATATTAAGAATATTTTGTTATGTTTGCTCTTTGTGCCTCACTGCCTTTGTAGATGCTGTCTGAAAGGATAAGAGCAAGCCCACTTGTATTTCCTTGGTCTGGAAGGTAAGGAGATGCTTACATTCCTCTGTAGATTCAAATAGAATATTTGGTCTGAGACAGGATATGCTGCCAAAACCAGTAGCCATTTTGATGATGAAACACTGACTTTAGAAATTAATGTCCATCTACCTTCAATGGGACTTAAATATGGAGGGAGATCTACAGAGAGCAGGAGAGAAGGATGAAGCCACTATCAGAGTGCTGAAAAAGCTGGACTTTACCAGAGGTATACTTCATGGGCTGAACTCTTGTTGAAAATTATTTGACACTGTAATCCAGTGTGTGTTCTGGTTTATTTTAGAGGGGTTATTTTATTCAGCTGTGAGATTCTTCTCAATTACTTTCTCTAAAAGGTAAAACTCATTCCAAATTTATTTGTCTCTTTGGTGAAGCTGCAGAGGATAAACTGGGGTGCTGTGATTTATCAATCACAATTCAAAGAAGGCACAAAGCTAAGTGGTGAGTTCACACTTCTGTAAAAATACACAAGGGATATGTAAAGTTCCTGTGTAACAGCTTAAGTCTAAAGTGAAAAATGCCTGGCAACACCATGCCAGGGAAGATGGTTCATCTGTAGTTGAGTTGACAGTTTCTCAACATAAAAGAGCTTAGAGTGAGGTTAGTGTGAGCCATGGGTGAAATGGAAATTCCTTTCGCCTTGACTAATGCATTTTAAGTGACTCCTACTTAAGGTCAGAAAATTACAAGTTCTGTTTTGTTAAACAGTTAAAAACCCAAACATAATCTGCATTAGGCTGGAAAGTTCTACATTCCAGGGAACATGAGGGATGGTGAACATAGCCTGTGGGCCAAACACAGCCCACGCAGAGCTTCACACTGTTGAAGCTTTCATCTTCAGCACCCCGAGGTACAGCCCACAGAGACTACAGGATCTCAACAGGCAGTGCTCCATCTTGCTCCAGCCTAATGCATTCCACATGCCAGGACCTGTATCTTCCATCAGCTGCACTGTCACACCACAACTGAAGAGGCTGACAGCTCACTATGCAAGCATTCAGGAGGTGGGGGGCTTCATTTGGACTTCAAGAGGAGAAGACCAAGGTGCAAGTTCTGTGACCACCTCAGTTCCCACAGGGTTGCTTCTTATTCTGGAATTACTAATGGACAGTGAACATATTCACCCATCAGTTTGCTGATTCCTGATAAACTGCATTCTCATGTAATGTATGTCCCATGCTAACATTTACAAATCACTAAAAAATACAAACCAAGTGTGTTTCGCTCCTGCATGCCCCTCCCATCTCTCCAAATTCATATAGAAATCGAGTATTTGCTTGGTTGTGAAGATATCTGAAGGAATAATGTCATGAAAAAATTCACATAAACAAAGGAATTTTCATGGTTGATCATTTTTACCTCATGACCCAGTGTTAAATAAGGAGGAGTGTCAGAAAAATCAAGCTTGGATAAATGGAGCTGCAGCTGTATCTCTGTAATACCTTTACAGGACTTCATGGTGTAATTGTAATGAAGAGATCTGGTATTATAATCTATTTTCCCAGATTTCCAGTGGAAAGTTATTACTGTAATTAATACAGATATGGTATCTTACTAATAAAAAATGTTGCAGACAATTTCTCCATACAGCTGTGAAATGGCTACAAACAGGGTTTGCATGCTGAGAGTTTCAGTCGAGCCAGATGACTGCCTGGAGTAGCTCCAAAGCTACCAGTACAAAAACCCTTCTAGAAGTAGCAGTTGTGTTCATGACATCCAAGTTATTTAGCTGTGGTAACTGAATAAGAAAGGACTAGAATAAATTTGTAATTCCTCATTCCCAAATCTTTGACCAAGTCTGAGGATCACATCTTATTTCTTAGGCTAGTATTCTATTCTGTCCTTTGGGTTACCTTTTGTTGAGTTGAACTTCATAGCAGTCTGATCAACCATCAGCTCTCTCTCTAGAGAAAGAGATTAGAGATTGAATTATTCAGGATTGACCCTTTTTTGATTTTGTTTAAGTGTCACACTCAAAAATATATTTTCTTCCTTTTAGTATTAAACCCACATGGAAACTGAAATTTATACTGTACTAACATAAATCACTTTTGTTTGCTTTATACATAGAAGGAAACTATATTTTATCCTGTAGGTTCAGTTAAATTCCTCCTCCAATGCCTTCAGTACTGGAGGTTCCAGCACTCTCCATGTTAGCAGTGTAACAGTGGAAACAATGATCCATGTACTCATGGCCCAGGCTGCATTCCTGGGCTCTGGGGTTTAAGAGACCCTTTACAGGGTTTTACCCTGTTTGCAGTTCTGCCACAGGCTCAGCATGCAACCTTGGACAAAATGTTTAATTGCAATATCCTGCTTTCTTTTCTTCAGATGAAAGAAATTAGACAATAATTTATAGCCTCCTTTTAAAATGCTCTCAGATTTATGAATGAAGCAATCCTCTTTCTCTTGCTACTGCATTCCTGCAATGGGTTTCTGTTGGAAACAAAGGATATTGGGTTATAAGGGTGACTAATAAGCAACCTAAAAACAAAAGGAATCTAGTACTAGGACAGCATGACCTGCAGTAACTCTGCTCCTCTCTGACACACACCAAGGATTAGAAGTCATCCTACACAATTCCTTCAACCATCAAAACAGTAAAGAAAAAGGAAAAAAGGAAAAAAAAAAAGATAAGATAAAACCTCAGGTCCCAAGCTTACAGCTCACAGGACACTAAATACTAATCTCATTCCAAACTTATAGAGGATTTATTTGGAGGAAACTTTGGGAAGGAATCCTATGGAAATTAACTCTTGCTCCTCTGGATCCTATTACTACATACAGAACTTCCATAATTCTCAAAAAATTCCTTGTCCTTAGAAGTAGAAACTGCCCTGATTAGTTTCTCACATAACCATCCAGCCCATAAACACCAGAGCCAGGCTGGAGGGAACAGTTATGCAACAGAGTCCAAGAAGGGGAAAAAACTGCTTGAGGCCAATTGGCTGCTTACATCATATAGTTTCATGCTCTGTTTACAACCTCTCTGTGTAGGCATCTCTCTGCCGTATAAGTGTGAGTGAATATCTCTTGATAAAGTAAGAAAAACAAACAAACAACTTACTGAATGTTCACCTTGATTTTCAACTCAACAGTCTTTTAAGTGTCACATGTTTTATGAAGGGTTTACTTCATTAATAGGCTCAGTATGATGAGTGGGGATATCTTCCATAGAACTCCCAGGAATTCTTCTTTGAGATCACAAATCACAGCACATTCAGTTCTTTTTAACTCTTTGTATATACTTCTGCTTGATCAAGAACCAGCAGAGCTCTGTTGCAAGCGTGATGAGGGGACTATTTCTCTGTGGGATTTCTCTCTGTGCAGCTGAGCCAGCTGAAGAACAGATTTCCCCTGCTTTTCAGAGCTGTGTATCAAGGCTGGCACCAAAACGAGATGCAGAAATGTCTGTTGGGGAAGCTTCATCCCAGCTATGTCAGAGCCCTTCACAGGAATGAAACCATTTACCCTGCTTGTAGGACAACAGTACTAAAAGAAAATGCAGAGGAAGACAAAAGTAATGGAAATTTAAAGTGTTAGCACAAGGAATACCACATGTAAAGTATTTCTCCTTAACTCATGAGAGTGTGCATGAGAGAGGGGGGAAAAAAAAAAATCACTGTATTGACATCACAGTGCTTCAAGAAAGCAAAGATAGCACCAGCAGCTGACTTTAGGATTCAGTACAGAGGACAGACATCTTGTGTTACCCTCAAACCAGGAAGGATGTTGCAAACCTGGGAGCTGCAAGCAAACAGCACTGCTGGGTTTAGGATGGTTTTCAGGGAATGAATGCAAGGCAAGTAAGATCTAGAGGCTTAACATTTAAACATGAAAATAGTCTCCATTACATTAGAAAATCTCCACTGAGATTAGAGTCTGTGCTTTATGGATAGGACCATTAATTTAGAAACAACTCTGAATATTTGAATTACACTCACAGGCAGCAAAATTGATCCAAAGGTTTAGTGTAAGAAAATTGTTGAGAATTGTGTTCAATTTAACTACAGTGTATCCTCCGGGGTTGCAGTGGAGCTTTGGATCTCTTGCCTTTTATAAGCAGCACATCAGTCAACAAGAATTTAGCTTGGAAGAATGCATTACAAATGCAGAACAAATCAAATTAGCTCTCAGATGTTATCTGTTGATATATCATTTCTTCCTCAAACTTCTAACCACTGGAACACAACATCTGGGCAGTTGAGGGAGGCAACTGTTTTACTAAAAAGTGCTAAATATAGGTGCAATAGAACAAATTACAACATGCTGCATTGCCACACTACCTATAGCACAGGATGAACCAGGAACAGTTACCTACTTCAAAAAAGGTAATTCAATCTAACTAATGTGTCACCTTTACAGCACAAAAAGCCAACTTAATCATTGCAATTATGTGCAAAGGATGAGTGACAGTCATCTGTTGCAGCAGTTATTTAAAGAAATCAAGATTTGGAGCACCATTTATGCGTTTCAAATTTTCCCTGCCACCGAAATTTGAAGGCTCCTGAAGAATTCAATAATGCATTCCACGAAGAAAACCACAGGCTTTATCCTTAATATTCTGCATACTAGTAACATCAATTTAGAGCAGCATTCTTTCTTCTTTTTAAATGGAAATAGTTTGCTTGCTTGAAAATTCTTTGTGATGTTCAAAGAATAGACTGGGGAAGGAATTATGTGAGTTGCTTAGTCAAAGTTTTACACAGCATTTCACCCTGATCAGCATTAAGTGACAAGCTCCAGTTACACAGTTGATGCCATGATGTGCATCAGACTTGAGGTTTTACTGCCCAACACTTTAGTGGATGCAAGAAGAGTAAATGAAAATTTACTGTAGCAGAAGTGCCACAAATGTGAGTTCTGTTAGGTAGCAATTAGACTATGAATCACATAATAAACTGTGCTATTGATAGCACAGGCTTTTGCAGCCTCCCTTACCCACAAAGATGGTGCTGTGAGAAAGGCACAGGAATAAGTTGCCTGCAGCACTAAAGTTTCCTTTGGAGGCTAAAATTGATCTATTATTGCAGTAGATGTTAGGAATTCAGGCTTTGACTTGTCAAACAATTTAAAGCCCCTGGTGAAGATTCCTTGCTCAAATCTCCCAGAAACAAGCTAGAGAACTACATCATCTGCTGCAGAGAGCAACTGTGTACTGACATGGGCTTTGGGTGACATGAACCAACAGACTGAAACCCAAGAGCATCATGTTTAGCCAGCCCAGGTACATAAAACATAAGTCACTATCAGAAAATTAATTAAACAACTGGTTCTCAAAGTCTAGAGCAATTTTCATGATTAAAACCAAAGAGAACGTTGCAAAATATGCTTACATTTGAATATCCTGATGCCTTCCACGTGCACCTTGAGGAAGCAAATATCCATGTTTACCATGTGCCACCCAGAGGAAAACTTTGCTAAAACCCTCTTTGTGACCAGTCATTACCCAATTCCTCCTAAGGTTTCTGCAGTGCTTTCTGCACAGCCTGTCCATCCACCCAGACAGTGAGCACGTCTGCCTCAGCCCCTGCTGGTGCAGGCAATCACATCATAAACTGATCAAATGCCATTGTACAACTCAATAGGCTTTTTGGACCCAGTTTCCAAAATTTGGGAGTGGGCCTTTCTTCCATTCAAACTAATTTGGGCAACAATGAAAAAATTCACTCATGAACAGGGTTTCTGACTACATCTTTTTCCGTCAGTGGTTCTTGTTTTCCGCTCCAACCCACATCATCTATTCTCTTCCTTCCACCCATTCTTCCCCCCAAAAAAGGCTGGCTTGGACACTGTGCTTCAATTTTCTGTAGAACTTTCTATTTTTCTTTCCCGTTCTTTTTGTTTAGCATATGAAAGGAGCTTCCTGTTTAGAAACATGGGAGTCCTACACCCTCAGTAATGATGTATTCAGCCCATCAATGATCTTGGCATGAATGCCTTAAACCTTAATAAGCCTGATGGGACTTTCTGTACATGTCATCATCAGTTCAAAAAACAATGCACAGCATTTGTCATCTTGCACTGAATCAGCTCCCTTCCCAGTCCTATGGTCCTAAATAAGAAAATTCTAGTAAGAAGGCTTACTTACAAGTTTCCTTCTCTTAGATATTTCAAATGATAGATTTCCAATGAAATCTACAGAAGAGAAACAGAAGCACCAAGAGGAGACAGTGCTGTTGCAGAACTTCCAACATGATCAATACTGTCCTGCTTTTCCAGCCCTGAATCCCTGCAGCAGCCTGCCAATGCTCACACTGGTCAAGGCTTACTGTAACTGCATTGTCCAAATCCTGGGCTTATCCTGTGCAGGGGAATAGGAACGAAGCACATAATGTAATCCCCTTTCTACTTTAAAAAAACCAAACAAAACACATGGCCACAAACCCTACACGGCCTAGAACAAAATTATATCTTGTTCAAATACATAGGATGGATCTAAAATATATTTATATGGGTCCAAAAAAAAGGCAGCAGGAGTGGTGACTTGAAATAAACTGAAATATTTGTCTCTTCAGGAGTTTAATGTACAGGAACACTTAAGTGCAGGCTGTTCCCCTCTGCTGAATTTGAACTGCAGTGAAGCTCTCTGGTGAAGGTAGTGGACAGCACTTGAATCAGTGGGTGCAGCAGCCACAGCTTTGTGAGCCCCCACAACAAGGGCTATTCTGCCCCAAGCAGGGCTCAGCAGCACAGTGGGCACCCACAATTTATTCTATATGGTGCAATTCTTCAGCTAATTCTTCTCTGAAAAAAGCTGCCAGTCTGGAGCTCGTGCACCTTAACCTCTGACAAAGCAAGGCACATACACTGCTGCACTTTAACTCTTGTGGAGACTTGCTCTGTGCCTACATAAACATCAAAACATATTTTGATTTTTACTTACGGGTGAGCAGCAGAGTTAATTTAAAACTGTCGGCAAGTGCCATCCTAATTAAAAACAAATGACTAATTGTACAAGTACAGGGCCTGTTGACACAGGCTACATACATTAAAGCCAACAAAGCTTGAATTCAAGGAAAAGCAGCACCATCTAGTGCCCTACAGCAGTCAGAGATCCAAAAATCAATTTCACAAGCCCACACAGAAATTTCAAGGCAGCAAACACAAAAACAGTAGGACACCAGAGGTTTAACTCCATCGCATTTCTGATAAAGGGAATTGCATAATAAAAGCCTTGTTAAAAAAGAGCTCCACAGAGTGAGATGTCTGCAGGCAGAATAGAAATTCTTTAAAGACAAACTGAGAAATTATTCTGCCATCTATAAAAAAGATGCAGTCCAAAGGCTAAAACTTGCCAGAAGGCTACTACTGTCTATAAAAAGCCACTAGAAATAAAAAGCCAAGCTTCAAGAACTTCAATAATATTAAAAGTTCTAGCAGACTGAAAACATAAGACAATATGAAAAGGCATTTGAGAAACCTTAAGAAGATATATAAGAAAAATTAATATAAATTCTTTTTCATACTCACCAGGAACAAAAACCTTGACAAACAGTTAAGTACAGCCAACATATAATCCAAAAGTAGAAAGAACAGTATGAAAGAGACTAGAGGGCAAAAAACTTTTCAAAAGTTTTGGGGTCTGGGGTTTGGTTTGTTTGGGGATTTGGTTTTGGATTTGAGGGGGTATGTTGTTGGGGTTTTCTTGGGAGTTCATTTAGAGTGATGTTCTTCTGTTGTTGGTTTATTTTGTTGGGTGCTTTGTTTGTTGGGGAGCAATGTTTGGTTTTGTTGTTTTTTTTAATCCACATTCATCATGGAGAGGCTTAGACTGGGTCCTGCTCCAGACAGCTCATTTCAAATCAGAGGATCAAGGATGCTACTGGACATCCCAGTGACAAAACAATAACAGATCTTTATAATTAGACAGTAAAACCCAAGAAATCAATTAGACAATAACTGAGCTACCAACCACTATCATCTCTCAGTTAAAACTGCAAAAGAACCAGGTGACAAATGAGACAATTTTTAATAAGTTTTCCAAGAATTTATGCAGGTGAGCTGATACCCTATGATACAAAAATACTGTACATCCAGATAAATGTGTTATGCTGGCAAATATGGCTCAAGTAAAGGGTATGTGGGACTCACATCCCTTCTCCTCAGTCTACAAGTGCTATTAACAGATAGGAATCCTGACATTTATCAAGATAGAACTTCCTGATTTGCCAGCATTTTGAGCCATCATGTCAGCCCTCCAATACAAAAATCCAAGTACAAAAAGGAATGGAGAAAAAAGAAATGATTGGCAGACTTTGCATTCCTCACCACTGTCTTAAGCTATGGACTGTTATGAGATTTCTAACTGTAGGAGAAAGTGCCAGAGCAAGGTGCTTTTGTTAATCCTAAAGAGAACCTAAATAATTAAGTTTATTAAGTCAAAAGTCAAGCTTCACAGGAAGTGCAGACCTACATCTCTCATATGACTCTAAAACATAATTACAGCAGAAGTGTCTTTTTTTTCCACACAAGAAGGAAAGTAAATTGCAAACAAGGTGGGCCTGAGAAAGTATGTATTAAAAGAGCTTTGTTTATGTTCTAGTGCACCTCCACTACAGATAACTTATGAGCATCTTAAGGCATCCAGCAGAATTTAATGTATTCAAAAACTGAAACACGTTACAAACAGTGAGAAATGAATGTGTCAGGCAACCCAAGA
The DNA here is from genome assembly GCA_013398075.1 of Notiomystis cincta. NCBI lineage: Eukaryota > Metazoa > Chordata > Aves > Passeriformes > Notiomystidae > Notiomystis > Notiomystis cincta. The sequence goes on along the minus strand of VZRX01005273.1, from coordinate 87,869 downwards.
GCAACATGGGAACAACAACCTCAGTCTCTACTTATGGCCTTGTAAACCATAACTCTGTTAACAAAGCCACAATGAAATAGCTGAAAACATTGCACTGAAGCCCATCTTCTTTATCTTAAGTGGAAGATTCATATAAACACCATTTCTCTATAATGAGGATATGCACCACAAATTTGAACATGGAGCCATGAATTACAGCACCACTGACTGATGTAATGCTGCCCCCAAAAACAGTAATCTGCATGACCTAGGTCTTAGTAAGGACAGAAGTTAAAACAACACACTCTAGATACTGCTTCCTCTGACAGTGAGGCTGCATGCTATAACTTAATGAAGCACTAGCTCTACCAAAGAACATAGACCCTCAACACAAAAAACATGACAACTCAAATCTCAAAGATAAACCAAAATTTATTTAAAATGACAAAAATAAGACAGTGCTACTGCCAAGATAGAAAAAATTAAGGATTCTTTTACTGCAGGCAATTTACAGCAGTTTACATTAATTCTGAGATTAGGTTCAGTTTTACACTGCTTCAATTGACTACATGTACTTTTTGCAAGACAAACTGGTTCCCCTTCCCTCCCCTTTCCAAAAGAACTGACAAAAATATCCTATAAAAAACATATACAGAATTTTGAGACATGATTGAAACATGAAACACTGTCCAAAAGTCTGGAACTTCCCAAGAAGATTAAGTCCTTTGTTGCTTCAACCAACCCTCAACGGGGGAGCTACAAGCACAACGCCATCCCCTCTGACAAAGAGCATCGGAATATTCCTTTTGGTAGACTGTGAAGAAGGAAAGAAGAGTTTACATTTACACAACACTCATTGCAACCATAAAAACACACCTGAAACAATTCCAACAGACACACAATGTTCTGGCATGCTGAAGAGATCAATACAACTAACACCAAGTGTCTAGATATCCTGTGTACTTTCATAATATTTGTCCAAATCCTGCTAGAGCTTGGTTCAAGAAACAGTCAGCAATAAACTACTTTAACAATATAACACAGTGTAGTTGTAAAAAAAAAAAACCAAACAACTATGAGGATAAATAAACTACTTTTTCAGTCCTTACTTTATAAATCTCTTCATAGGTTTCTTCATCAATCTCTATTGTAGTCACAGTTTCTTCCACATCACCCAAAATCATGTTTAAGTGCTGATCATATGCCTGTAGGAATTAAGTTAGTTTATTATGTTTTCCAAAATTCAAACATGAGTTTACTAAAATGAGAATCTTAGCAAGACTTTCAGATGTAGTTTAGTCTGATTTTGACCAAAACAAAGCAGTATCAGTTCTAGTTACAACTCAACACAAACAAACATTTGAGAACTCTGCAGCAGGAAAAAGAAGGCACAGCATTTACATTTACTGAAACACTTGCAAGAAATAGTTCTGAAGCATTCTGTGAGAGCACTTACAAGAACTCAGAGACAGAGACACACTGTTAACATTAAACCAGCTACAGGCTCTCTGCTGCCAGTCCAGCCTCCTGGAATTGATTGCCCGGGGCCAACTTAAAGGATATGAAAGCTGCTTCTCATACAGTGCTACAAAATCTTAAACACACGTTCCAAAACCTTACAAAAGCATATTGCAAACTACACATGTCCCTCATGGATCTCTCATTATCTCAGTGTTCCCAAAGCAGCTGAGGCCCTGTTAAGACATGGTGCAACTGATTCCCTGAGCTCAGCACTGAGGTGACTGACTTCACAGCAAAAATCTGAGAACCCAGCTGAGTACATATCCCATCACACCTCCCAGGGTGTGCCTTAAGGGATTCTTGTTTGATAATGATGACCTCAATCTAGAAGAGGCTTCAGGGTACACAACAGGAAGAGGCCTGCAGCATTATTGCTTATTTCACAGACATAGAAATGGAAGCCAAACATAGTGAAATTAGTTACCTGGTATCATTCAGGAGACAAGAAAAACAAAATACATCTCTTGACTTTCCAGGGAAGCAGTTAATAGCTGACAAAACACTGAACAAAGTAGATTTTTCCACCAATCACGTTACAGTTCTGGTAACTAAGACGATTCTTAACCTACCTTCTCCAACCACTTCCGCACTTTCAACCATGAAATGCAATTACTCATGTCTTAAAACTATTTTTTTGACAACCAGGGGAATTTAATAGGTTTGTTTAACAGACAAACTTTATGTTGTACATAAAGTAAGGCTGCCTAGTGCTTAGGTGAATGAGTATGACAATGTTCTGAAGGTTTTACTTACGTGTAATCTGCCTCTAAGCTCTCTGTCATTCCTCATTTTGACATAGATTCGCTCATCTAGACTGAGTCTGATGAGATCAAGCGGCTCCTCTACAGTATTTGTTGTTTGTTGCTAAAAAACAAAAGCATTATTTGTACAGAGGAAGCCTGTGAACTTTCCTCACTATTTGTGAGACACAGAAAACAAAGGAGTGAAAACGCAGATGTGAACATTTCAGATCATTCCTTCGCATCCTGGCGAACCTGAGTGCAGCTGATTTACCACTCTGATACTCACCAGTTCTAGCAATGAAAGTCAAAGGATTTCAATTCAGTCTGCAGCAAATCATTCCTCACACACAGGGGCATTGGAACTAGATGATATTTAGGGTGTCCCTTCTAACACATTCTATAACTCTGTGAACTGTCTTTCCTACCAGCAGCCCCCACAGTGCGCGAAGGAGCACAGCGCCTGTGCCACGGCACGGTGCAGGCTGGACCAGCCGGACCCGGGCTGACACGGGTGCCAGCACAGGGAGGTACCCGGGCACGCACTCGGGCGAGCCCAGGTACCCGGGCACACACCGTCCCCTCACACCCAGCGCTCCCAGCCCCGCCGGGCCCACAGCGGCCAGGCCGGGCCCCGAGGCTGGCGAGAAACCTCAGCACGCGCCGGCCTGAGCACCCTCTCGGGGAGAAAGGCGCCTTGGAGGATCACAGCTGAAGAAGGATGAAGACCTCCGTGCATACCCCACATCTTCCATATTTCATATATATCCCATATCTCCGTTCTAGCTACCGCCTTCCCTCAGAGTCAAGGGCATTGCCTCGGCACTTTCCCCCTTTTCCCTCCTCCGGCAGTGCCCGGGAGCAGCGGGCCCGCAGCGAGCCCTGCCCGCGCCCCGACAGCGGCACAAGCTCCAAGGCCGAGCGGGGATTCATCTCACACAGATTAATCTCACACGGAAAGCGCCTCACGGAGGGCCCGGGCGCGCAGCCGGGAGCCGCCTCCCCCTGAATCCTCCGAAGGAGGCAGGAGCCGCTCACCTGGTCCACCTCATCCGCCATCTTTCAAACCGCCTCCCGCGGCCTCCCGCGAGACTTTATGGCCCNAGTGCCCCAGCTCCCGGGCGTTAAGCCCGTGTGTGACGCGGGCCCCGCGCGCTGACAAAGGCTGAGCGAGCCCGTGAGGGGTTGTTTTATCTCGGCCGGGCCTCCAGAGCAGCTTCACGTGGCCATAAGTTGTGAGTGGCAAGCCCGATGCTTGGTTTTCCGCCGATCCCATCGGTAGGACTACTGGAATCTTTAGGTACTTCTTGTGAGTTACATAAGTGTTTCCCTCCAGCAAGTCTCACTGTTCAAATGCTGCCTATTTATAAACAAACAATGACATGTTCAGCATTGTGAGTGCTCACATTCTTCTGTAGCTGCTTCTAATAAAGTCTATGGAGATGTTGTTTTCAGATTGCCATGGAGATGATACTCCATCTAACATTAATCTTCATTTTTTTTATCACATGCGGATGATTTTGAAGAGAAAAAGCCAAGTATAAAGAAGAACTCAAAAGCTCCAGCTAAGAAAAAGAAAGAAGACTGTGATACTGAAATTTCCAACTCGGCAAAAACTTCCAAATCCTCAAAACAAGAAGAGGCAAAATCACAAATAAAAGAAAGCAAAAAGAATACTAGAAATAAAGAGATTTGTATCAAAGAGGAAATATGCAGGTAAATTTATTTATTATTCAAGTCTGTAGGACCTTTTTCTTCATCTTACTTTTTTCTGTGGTTTGATTGTCAAATATTCAATCTGTTGTTACTGATGCAGAGGTCATGCTTCATTTATTTCCCTATTTTTAGTCTTTGATAAACAAGCACCCACATTTCCTGATGCTAATGCTGTTGTGATGATTTTAACAGTGACTCACTGAAGCATCCTCAGAAGGAGATAAAGACAGAATCTCCTGTTAAAAAAGAGATGGATGAAGACAATACTGACGATGATGATGATGAAAGTGAAGATGAATGGGAGGATGTGGAAGGTAACAATTGCATATTTATTCAGGCACATTTGAGGAGCTTGTATATCACAATGATTCCTCAACAACAGGTGACCAGTATCCCACATTTTTTCAAGTAACTTAGCACACACAGTGTTATGGAAGATCCAGGAGCTAGTAGTTACTTGAGATGTTCTGTTTAAAGGTTGCTTGAACACTTGAGAAGGAAAATGTAAGTTCTTATCCCATCATTAGTCCTTCATGGGAATCTATTCCATGTTAACTTATAATTTAGTAATATTTTATTTTTCCAGAACTCCAGGAACCTGCTACAGATAAGTTAGAAGAAGCTGCTGTTCTTCCATCAGTGGGGCTGCCAAACAATCCTGTCGAGATAGAGATTGAAACCCCAGAGCAGGTGAAGAAAAGAGAGAGGAGGTAAGAACAAGGAGATGTGGAGGGCTGCTAAAGGCTGAAGTTAAAAATACCCTAAGTCTTGACTGTCCCTGACTTGCTGTGTTCTGGGTGACAATCCCTACTTGGTGCAGACTTTGAGTTGTAGTGATGTAGAGTTGTGGGAAGAAGAACAGTTTACACACAGACAAGTCTACCAAAAATCTTCAGTGGAAATTGGCAGGAACAGAGGAGGGTTTTCAGCTTTCTTGAAAATCAGGTGTGTAACTTCATTGTGTGTTACTGTCTCCAGTGAAGGGACAGCAGGAGATCTCTGCAATTACTGCAAAGTGTTGACAGCCTGTTCACGTAGCCAGTCACTAAACCTTTCCTGAAATGTGCACAGAAGGTTCTCTTGGGTGGATTCTCTTTGTGAACTGACCCAGTTAAGGAATCTAGAAAGGCAGGTCGACAGAAATCCCACAACATCCATTTCTTTTGTCATCTTCTGCAGAGAAAAAAGACAAGCTGAGTTTGAGATGTACCTTCGGAGAATGATGAAACGTTTCAGCAAGGAGGTTCGTGAGGACACACATAAGGTATTTGTCACAGAGAACCATGGCAGGGAAAAAATTGAGTATAAAGATGTCTGAACTGATCTGTAATCAAAAGGAACTAATTTTTGTAAAATAACACAGGGCCATGGCTAGAAGTAAAAAAATAAAGAGGGTGTAGTCCTGACAGATGCTCATTGAGATTCCTCCGAAACTGAATTGGAAACACCAGTGCCTGTGTTGGTAAAATTCGAACTCAAAGCATATGTGAGTAGGATGTATATTTCTCTAAAAGGGATATCTTCTCATTCTGTCAGGATTAAACTGCCAGTAGAGCAGGAAACACTTGCAAGGACTTCAGTGCTTCACTATCTTCTGAACACTGAATGCTTGGGAGGCTTCATTGTTGCCTCTCTCTGTTTAAAGGACCAGTGAAGTATTCCTTGTCTTTACCATGGACAGTAGTTCCAATAAGTAAAATCTCTTGTGAACTCACTTTTAAATTTCTCTCTCTCAGGTTCATCTCCTGTGTTTATTAGCAAATGGTTTCTATAGGAACAGGGTGTGCAGCCAGCCAGATCTCCTGGCCATTGGTCTGTCCATCGTCCCCACCCGCTTCACCCAAGTGTCCGCAGACCAAGTGGGCCTGGTCTACCTTTCCAACTTGGTGAAATGGTAAAACTCTCTTCTGATTATGCTGTCACATAGAGTGTAGAGCTGGGGTTCAGAGAGAGGGGTAACTGCAATTAACAATTTTCTGTGGGGTTTTTTGATTTTATATACCAGAGTGAGAGGGGCTGTCCTTTTTACAGAAGGAGAGGGTGAACTCTGAAGTTTAAGAATATGGTCACAAACACTGGACAATAAGCAGGTGTCTTGTATTTCAGGTTTGTTGGAACCTTCACTGTCAATGATGAGCTTTCCACTGAAAAAGGAGAGCCTCTTCAGTCAACCCTGGAGAGGAGGTTTGCCATCTATGCTGCACAGGATGATGATGAGCTGGTTCATGTAAGAGACTGGGAAGTGCAGGGTTGGTTGGTGAGTTTAAATGCTGTGTGTCAGGTCATACACAAAGTGGCAGGAGGGGTGGATTAGAAGAAAGCAGATTGGTGACTTAAGTGGGTCTGTAGCTTTTTATTTTCTTGTATTTTTATCTAGAGACCTCCTGTGATTAAATTCCTCAATTCAAACTGTTTTGCAGATATTTTTAATTATTCTGCGAGCATTGCAGCTGCTGTGTCGCCTTGTGCTGTCTTTTCAGCCTATTCCTCTCAAGGAGACAAAACCAAAGGTAGTTTTTATTGTCTGTGTGGAATAAGGAATAGATCTCTGGTTTAGTAGGATTAAAAAAACTTCCTGGCTGTTAAAACTTGCAGTGAATTGCTTACTGCATGAACTAGGGTTCTACATTGCAGAAAATGCACACCCTTAATTTTTGATTTTCTTCTTTAAAAAAGCCACTCATTTCTGTGTTTCAGCAAAGATTTCTTAACGTTTCAGTGGGTTTACATTTCTTTAAAACTTAGCAACTCTTGCTGCATGAGTACACCTCTCTTCAGCCAGTTGCCTGAAGTTTTCAAGTCCCTAAGACATGTGAATTGACTGTGCCTGCCAGCCTTTGGTCTGCATGAACCTTGGGCTGATTTCAGTCATTTTTTTACCATATTCTTAGCTGTGGTGATACAAGTGACCTGGCCTGTTTCTTTGCAGGGAAAGAGCTCATCCAAGAGGCTGTCTCACAGCAGCACCTCTGAGGGGCAGGAGAGCTCTGCCACAACACCCAAAGCTGTGGCAAAAAAATGTCCCTGCAAAAAACCCAAGCAGGACGAGAAATCCTCAGAGAGCAAAGAAGACAACAAGGAGCCAAAGAAACCCAAAACTGAAAGGATGCACAAGTCAAAGCTGGCTAAAGGCAGCCAAGAACAGAAAGAATCAAATAATGAGACCAGTTCAGCAGAAAAAGATGTGCCAGTCAGGCCCAAGAACGACCGCCGGAGACGAGTGGCCTCCAAAGTGTGTTACAAGGAAGAGAGTGGGAGTGATGAGGGCAGTGCTTCGGACTTTGAGGTCTCAGAGGAGGAGAGTGATCTCTCTGATGAGGAATTTGAAACTGTCCCTAAAAGGCGGAGGAGCTCACTGGCCTCTCAGAATTCAAAGGTGACAACTATAAAAAGCTCAAAACCAGAGACTTCAGAATCAAAAAATTTGTGTGGAGCTGAGGCTAAGCCAGCAAAACATCCAACTCCAGCCTTGTCTCAAGCACAGAGGAAGAGAAACAAAATCATTTCTAGTGATGAGGATGATGGACAGCAGGAGGTGAGGAAAGCAGTGGGCACAGACCAGTGGCTGGAGGTTTTCCTTGAGCCTGAGGACAAGTGGGTTTGTGTAGACTGTGTTCATGGCAATGTGGGCCAGCCCCAGCTGTGCTTCGCTCATGCCACAAAGCCACTTTTCTATGTTGTGGGATTTGACAACGATGGGAGTGTCAGGGATGTGACACAAAGATATGATCCAGCATGGATGACCTCGACAAGGAAGAGCCGTGTGGACCCTGAGTGGTGGGAAGAGACACTGCAGCCATATGAAAGTCCCTGTGTAGAGAGAGACAAGAAGGAAGAAAATGAGGTAAATGGCAATAGGTTGTAGTGCCAGGAGACCAGTCCCTGGATTCTCATTCAGGCAAAAAGCATTAGAAATCTCTTTCCATGAGGAAGGAGGTTTGTATTTGAACTTGAAATGTTGAGATTGAACACGTTTTAAAGAGAATACACAGTCATAAATTTAAATAATATTAAATGATGGAGGTTTTTCAGTCAAACTTGCATAGCAGAAGTACTGTACAGCTTGTGCTGGAAACTTAGTAGTGAGGTTTGTGTAGTGTTTAGCATTACCCTTCTCGGGAGAGAGTTTTTAAGATCCATAGGTCAGGGTATACATACAAGTACTTATTTGCAGCAAGAATGCTTTGGTCTGTTTGCTCATCTGATTAGTTTCTGCTGGTTTTTTCCTTTGGTCCATATTACTGTTATTCTTATTTTCTTACAAGGGGTAGTACAAGAAAGTTGTGAAATTACTCTTTTCTGTATAATTCTTACAGTTTCAAGTGAAGCTTCAAGATCAACCTCTACCAACAGCAATTGGAGAGTACAAAAACCACCCTCTTTATGCACTGAAGAGGCACCTCTTGAAATACCAGGCCATCTATCCTGAGTCAGCTGCTATCTTGGGGTACTGCAGGGGAGAGGCTGTCTACTCCAGGTGAGTTGTGCACCTGTTGTCACCTGCATCTGTGATCTTTGTTGCAAGTTGAGCTAATTTGCATGACAGTATCAAGCAGTAACAGGTGAGGCTTTTAGCTGCTCTGACAGCATTTGTGTATTACTAAGATACAGCTTTTTTATTACTCCTATTGTGGTAAGTTTTTTGTGGTTCTGTTATGTATGACTTGAAAACTCTTATGTTTGCTTCTTTCTGGCCTTTCAGAGACTGTGTACACACGCTGCACTCCAGGGACACTTGGCTGAAGCAAGCTCGAGTGGTGAGGGTTGGAGAAGTGCCTTACAAGGTAAGAGGGTTTGACTTCCCCCTGTGCAATCCACCTGCCCTCTAAAACTCAAGCTCAGTGTTGTTTTTTGTCTTCTCTCTTGTCAGCACATGTAGATTTCACACTTGCATGGTTTGTGGTAGCTGTACTGTCCACCTGCTGTGCCTGTAATTCCTACATGCTACACAAAGCCCAGCTTTGTCTTTTTCTCACCCCAAGGTTATCTGGCAGAACTGCTCCCTTTTCACCTTCTCCAGAGGCATCCCAGTGTTTTATATGCACTGCTGGATCTCTGCCTGTTGCATACAGGTGCCATGGGTTGTAATTTCTAGGCAGTGAATATTGAAGCTAGGAGATGGCATTTCTGCTCTTCCAGAACTTTTTCCTTCGGTGTCCTAGGAAAACCTGGAGCCCCTGTCAGCTCGTTGTGATGTTACAGGCCTGGCTGTTGCATTTGCAGATGGTGAAAGGATTTTCCAACCGGGCGAGGAAGGCGCGCCTGGCAGAGCCAGCGAACCGGGACCGCGAGGACCTGGCGCTGTTTGGCCGCTGGCAGACAGAGGAGTATCAGCCTCCCATAGCTGTGGATGGAAAGGTAGCTGGGAAGGCAGAGGGCTGGTGCTAAAGGAAGTGGTTTGTGTGGAGCTCTGGGCTTTATTTTTCCAGAAGCTGCATGTTTCAGATCAGTCAGTAACATCTGGATTCAGGATTGAGTTCAGAGGTAAATGTTCACAGGAGGAAATAATCAAAACTCTACCCAGGCCTTTCTTTCACAAGTACAGGTAGTGAGTGCAGACTGCTAAAGTCAAAATTGTGTTGATCTGATGCTCCTATCCTGTGTTTGCCTTGTGATTCTCTGCATTACAGTCTGAATAACAAAGCTTGGGCAGAGGACATAGCTAGGAGATAACCATGCAGCTAAAATCTGGGCTTGTACCTCGTCATGTGAATATTAAATGAATACTGGAGTGGAATGTAGCAGGTCAGGAGGGGAGGTTATTTTCACCTCTCTCCAAAAAGCAGAATTTTCACCATCTCTCTCTAATTTTGCCATAACAGGTTCCTCGGAATGAATATGGAAACGTTTATCTCTTCCTGCCATCCATGTTACCTATTGGCTGTGTGCAGCTGAAACTTCCAAACCTGAACAGAGTGGCACGGAAGTTGAACATTGACTGTGCTCAAGCCATCACTGGATTTGATTTTCACGGTGGCTACTCACACCCAATGTATGTAAAAGCTGCTTTGTTGCACCTGTCAGATGTTGATGTCCTGCAGAAGTTGTGTATCTTGTGTTAAGGGGAGCATGTGACCAGTTACACACTTTGATCCATTGAGACAGACAGTTCTGTCAGTATTCTGTAGCTTTTGTGCTGGGTCAGCAGGCATTTGCACCCTTTTTCTGTCTCCTAGCTGACAGAGGGTTGTGTTCTCCTTCCTAGTACTGATGGGTATGTGGTGTGTGAGGAGTATAAAGAGGTCCTTGTTGCTGCCTGGGAGAATGAACAAGCAGAAATAGAAAAGAAGGAGAAAGAGGTGAGAATTACTTTTGCAGCTTCCCTACTGTTATATTTACTTAGTAAATTTCATTGAAACTGGGCAGTTGAACAGGACCAGCTGTTTAAGTGACAAGCACAAGGCTTTTCTGATGGCAGTTAAAAAATCCTAAAGCTTTCCTTTTCCAGGGGCATAAAAACATTGAAACTCAGAGTAGTAATTTTTTCCCTTTCCAATACCAATCCCCAACAGAAGCGTGAGAAAAGAGCCCTAGGGAACTGGAAGCTGCTGACAAAAGGGCTTCTCATCAGAGAGAGACTGAAGCAACGCTACTCCATCAAGGTATCCTCCATTTCTATTAGTCACTTCTTTTTCTGGATGTTATTTTAACTGTAGAACAGAATTCCTAGCATATAGTTGCTCAAAAGTCTTCAGCTAGAAAAAAAAACTACACCAGAAGTTCAGCGTGGTTGTGTTCATTAGAGATTTGTTACTGTTTAACAAGGGATGAAGGTTTTTATTTCTGCTACTATTTTCTGTTTTACCATACCCCATTGTAGGTTTATTCCTCCAAGGCAAGCATGTAGCTAACAGGATGAGAGTGGGGCACTTTCTCTTACAAGTTAGATGCTTTAGTTCTTAATTTTTTCCCCAAAGAGAAAGGTGAAAAGCCTGATCTTTTTAAAACAGGTTGGTTTTATTATTCCATTGTCAAAAATGTTTTGCTTGTGTTGAAAGAATGTTTTATGTTCAGAAACAGAAGGACTTCAGGTGAGAAACCCCCTTCAGTAAGGTCACTCAGAGTCACTGTGACCAAAGACAAGCCTTTTAAGAAAGGGGCAGTTACAAGGGATTCTTTCTAATTTTCACACCTGTTTTTTTCCAGACTGAGCCATCAGCATCTGAGACAGAGAAAGGAGGGGGATTCTCTTCTGATGAAGAAGGAGCTCCGAGCTCAGAGACCACAGTGGGGAGCACAGCCATTTATTGGCCCCAAAATCGCCAGCTAGAGAACCAAGAAGAGAAAACAACCAAAAAGAGCAAACGAGAAAAGAGAGGAGAAGCAGCTCAATTGTTCCCTTTTGAAAAATTGTGATGACAAGCTCTTCTTTGCTGTTTCTGGATGCAGGAAAAATAGTCATGATAAAAGTATCCTTTGCCAGTTGGGGCCTTAGGTCTTCCTGTGCACCTGTGTTTCTGAGCTGTCAGGGACCAACCTAATTCAGTAGCCACTTTCCTTTGAGATCACAGGTATCACTTAGAGTTATCAGTTAGATTCTTCCTTTTATCCTTGGACTTGGGGAGAAGTAGACAGAAGCTGCAGCTTCTGAGATCACTTTGCTTCGTTGGGGTTTTTGCTTTCTTTTGTATCACTCAGCACTAATAGTTGAGTTTCCTGAGGCACTCCTGTCATTAGCAGTCTCTTTCCCCATTTTTCTCATTTTCATTTTTCCCTGCTTGCTCAGAACTAAAGCATCCAGCTGCTTTTTACCTGCCTGCAGAGAGGTGGGCAAAGGAATGCTGAAGCCTGCTTTGATCCAGAGCTTACCCAAATGAGTGGTGAGGTGGCTTTTCTGTCTCAAGGGGAAGTACTTCCTTTAAGGTCTAAAAAAACCCCCCCACAATCAGAATAGGGAGGAATTAACACTTTCTAAAGAATACTTGCATTTTGTGATGTAAGTTTGGCTTTTCAGCCCATCATCTTCCTTTAATCTCAGAAATCTTGTGCTGTGGAAGGGAGAAGCCCTGTCCTTATCACAAATTTAAGGTTCAATAAGCCTACTTAAGTAATTTGAATATAGATGTATTTGCTTCTGTTTGCTTATCAAGATCCTGTTCTGGAGCAAAACATGTAAAACTGGCTAAATATCACTATTGCAACAAAATTCACTAAAACCACTAAATTCTTATCCAGTACCATAGCATTAAAAAATTGTTGAGAGAGGAATGTTAAATCTACATAAGCTTTTCCTGCACTTTTGTAGTAGAAATACTGATCTGTCTTAGGCAGTATTTTGTACCTAAATTACACTGACACAGTCTCTTCAAGTATAGAGAGGAAAACAATTTAGTCATTGCTAGACATTGTCACAGAGGAAAGACTGAAATGTAAGAAAATGGCTTTCATGTAATTATGTTCAGAAAAAAAAATCTATTTTTGTACTGTATTTGTAGATTGCAATAAAGTTTGACAAAAAGAATGTTGTCTGTTTTCAGAATGCACAGGTAACCCCCCATCTCCTTAAAATACAAGAGGCTGTAGCAGTCAGGTTGAACCATTGTGTTTTTCAAATAATCTTGAGAGGCAGGGAAGTGTCTGACTTCAGTGGTCAGTAATGGGGAGAAAAGCCATGGCAGGCTGGCAGCAGGCTGGCATCACACACCAGTACACAGACCCAGAGCAGCTGGGCTCTTGGGGGGAACTTGCTTCCCGAAACGGAAATATTTGCAGGACAAACAAAACCCAACAATAGAAAACTAATTCTTGTGGAAGCTACAGACTAATCCTCCACCTAACCTGGGCACTGTTCCTGGATATAAAACATGCAATACTTGAATTTGATAAAAAGAACCACAGAACAGCCTTTTGAAAACTGTATTTTATTAAATATATAAAAGCTCAGCACTTCTGTAGAAAATTGTGTCTTCATCTCTCACGAGTAATGCTGGTTAGTGTTCTGCATCATGGGTAAAAGAGCAGCAGTTGAAGCCCAGTTTCTCTGCCCCACAGAGCACAATGCCTGACTGCTGGAGCATGAGCTGCTGTTGGTGAGCAGCAGGAAGACACTGCAGTACCATTGCCCTGTGCCAGGGCATGCACGAGGCCACCTGTACCTGCCCTTTCACTGCTCCTGCTTTCTGCAGCAGGATGGAGCCAAGAGACCAAACTGACAACATTCAAATACCAAAAGAATGAAAGTAATTAGGATTAATAAAGTAATTACAAATTCTCAAAACATGATTTCTAATTCAGATTTCTATTTCAATATAATTTCTAGCAAACATTTGCTTCTATGTGTGTTTAAGTCAAGTCCCTTTGGTAGAGAGAACCATGATGGTCATAAATAGATTTCATAATGGAAAACATTATTTTTGTACTGAGCTATGTATACTTACAAAAACCCCCAAAATTCAGTAGTGGGGGGGGTGGCCCATCTGGAAGCCAGACTCCAGCTTGGTGAAAAGACTTAAGAGTGTCCCTAACCTCAAGTACTGGTTACAGCAGATAAACATGAGCCATCACAACACTACACGGCATTCCTCTAACAAGATACAAACCCACCAATTTAGGCTACTAAAATTTATGAAAACTAATCAGGCAAAAATGTTTCCATTACTTAATTTCAGGGAGTATGTTCATTGTCCTTACTAAGTGAAATTAAAGAAAGGAACAGTATACACAGCAAAAAAAAACCAACTATTTTCAAGACTACACACTGAGTTATAAAAGGTGACGTTGTTTCAAGGCAGGTTTTATATTTACAGGTGAATGACCTCTGAGTCTCCCTTTAAATGTAATTTGAAGTGAAATTTTTGAAACAGTTCTGCAATGATACAGTCCAGACTTCCATTTCGGATGCTTAACCAAGAACAGCTTCAGAGACTTTTAAAACCTGGGGGAAATCAATGTGTTCTGATAAATCTGCCCAACCTCACAGCACTGCTAACCTGGCCGCTCATTACATGACTTGGAAAATCCTCAGTCCAACACCAGGGGTTTACATGAGTACTGAGTGGAATTTGCCTAAGCTCTCTTTTCCCTCTGAACACATACACTGCCAAACACATCAGCCAAAGGAGTGTTCCTGACTGAAAACAAGGAAAGGCAGCAGAGGGAGGGTATGTCAGAGACAGGCAGGCACACGTATTTCCTGAGGACATCTAACCAAGGTCCACAGGATGCAACTGGCACTTTCCCCAAAACATACAAGGTGCCCCACCCAGCAAGGATTTAGCAGTTCTCAGATTAGGGGGAATTACAAAGCAGTAAGAGTATCAAATCTGCTGGCTGACTAACCATCAATATACACACCCAAAACGCTTTTTTCTCCAAAGCTGTTGTCACTGACTTCCCACAAACAGCATCCTATGGATAACGTGCACCAATAATCACATCCGAGCCCCCTCCCCAGCTCTCAGTGCTCGCTGCTGAGCTGTGATTTGCTGTAAGCTTGCTGCAGGAACCAGACAGAAATGCACTTGGGAAGGGTCTAACCAGGACTAGAGACCCGAGCACCTTCTGGTCACTGCTGCTTCTTGGGCGGAACACGGGCCCTGGCCACCAGGACGGGGACTGTGGAGAGCAGCGCGAGGAGCAGGGCCCAGAGCGGGCGGTAGAAGAGCCAGCCCACAGCGATGGTCAGCAGCGACAGCGAGCTGGCCATGCACAGGGCAAACGCCTTCAGTCCAATGTCAACCAGGTCCCTCACTACAGGAAACCAGTCCACTGCAGAGAGAATTAAACGTGGCAGGAAGTAGTTGGCAAGAAGACAGTTCAAAAGAAAGTCTGATTCATGCCTAGGATCTGCACCCTAAAGACTGCAATCAAAGGATACACTCAAACTAATCCAGTGCTCTTGATAAATTGGCATTTCAGCAGGGCATCATCAAGACATTTGATTATTAAGCCACAGCTAAACATATAATGCTATCCCCATCTCTTCACACAGGAATTAATCCAAAATGAAGTCTGAAGATTTCTCCAAAGCTTGAGAGACAAAGGAGACAGCCCTGCAGCTATGGAACAAGTCTAGGGCGACTGATACAAGCTGCTAGCACAGAAATTTCTTCCTGGCAACAATAAATCCTGGAGCAGCACGGATATGGATAAATAAATCAGAAAAAAAAAGTTCACAGCTACAAAGTGAATGACATCTTTGATGTCTGAAGTTTATGCAAGTTTGAGGTGTTGTCCTGTTTTTCTGGTCTTACTCCAGCATTCTTGTATATTAAAAGAATAAACAAAAACTTTCTTTGCTGTTTATTTACAATAGTGTAGAATAACCAGACACAAAATCTTATTTCTATACATTGCAGCACCTTGAGTTAGAGTTGAAAGAACCAACCCAACACGTGCTTCAGCTTTTTATTTTGGTAAGCACTGGGCTGGGATCTTCTGAGACTGGCCAAAGATTATTTGTGTGGGATTTTTTAATGTTCACAAAGCAACCAGCTGGTTTGAGGCTCCTGTTTACCTGCAGCTGCCTACAGTGACTTTTCAGATCAAATAAAATCTGAGTTCAAACCAAATTTCTCCTGGTCTCCAAGTGAATTATCTCTCCAGAGGTTATGATCTTATTTCTAGATCATGTTACCTTTCTGTGAAAAACTTACCTAGTGTGTAAAAGATTCGGATCATCAGGCTGATGCCCACAAACATCGAGAGCCAGCCAGCTGCACGGAGGGCCCAGGTCTTCATGGTGTTACTCTCATGTTCCTTTTGGAACACCTCCTGAAAGGAAAGCAAACACCATCACATGCAGCCTGTTTCTTTTTCAAGATCCTTTTATTTCCAGTATATTATGAGCCAATCAGAGCCAAGAGCATTTTAGGAGTACAGTTTCTCTTGCAGAAGATACATTGCAGCTCATTCTGCAGGGTCTGTGCACCATGGCAGGACACTGCAATAGATTGAACAATGCAGCATGGGGGAAACTGGCACTTTTCTGAATTAGAACAACCTAAAAAGCACCATTCAACATTACAACAGGCAGAAAGCACACAGGTTTTGCTGCAATTGCATACATTCAACATTACTGTGGAAAATAAGACATCAGTAAGTAACTAATAAAGAAGAAGAGTCTGACTTCACTCTGAAGGAAGGGAGAAAAGGCAACAATATCCACTGCTGGCAGAGGGAAAGGTGTGTGAAAGAAAACCAGCTGGATGCAGGGAAGAAAAGCTAAAAGGCACGTGTGCATTTCATCAGGCAAAGTAAAGCATCTCTTTGCAAGAATTCTGAGTAAGATTTCTTTCAAAATGGGTTGTGTGACCCTCTGGCTCAACAAAAGGTTCACATGAAGATGGCTGGGACATTAGAAAGCACTAAATGGTAAGAGATGTGTAAGACTGATTACTCACACATACAAGTACTTAATCCATTATTTATTTGTAACCAGGTAATTTTCAATGAAACAAAATTCTATCTAATGAAGATTCAGAGCTTACAGCAGAGGGTTGATTCTACTGCTACTCTTTCAAGTCAAAACAAAGCCTTTCTAACTGCTTTTGGGAGCACCTATAAACTCTTGACATCTGTTTTTCTTTACAGCAGGGCATGAAATAATCATTAATGGAAAAAAACCTACTAAAAGGAGTAAATGAATCACCAAATTGCTGGAGCATGCAAGATTTATTGAAGCATAATGCTCTGCCTGAAGGTTCTTTCTCTGCCAGAGTAGTAATAAACATTTCAAACAAGCCTAAACTCCTGTTATTAGGCTGAAGAGAATAACTCTTAGAGTTTATTAAATTAAACCCTAATTTTCACTACTTTTACTTGTGAGCTGTTTAAAAGCATGGGCTTGCATGTGTAAGTGGCAATCAACCAAGGAGCAAATAAAAACAAAGTGAGAAGGTACAGAAACAATCTTTAAAGCTAAGAGACAGAATGTGCAGAAACCTGGAAGCAAACACAGGCCACCACCTGCTGTTCAAGAAGGAGAGAGAAAAGCCAATGTTTATATGAGTATCTCCTCCTCTAGAGCAGGTCTGAAGGAGAATAAGAGCTTCCTCTTCCGATGCTTCTGCCCTACCCCCTCGAGTTTTACTCCTTCACTAGAAGAGTGTGGTATCTCACCTCCACAGAGAGGTCCCCAGGGTACAGAATCTCCAGAACATCTCCAGACTTGGTATGATACGGAGCCAGCTGATCACCTCGCTGCCGAGCAATCACAGTCACCTTGAAAGAAAGGGAAAAATATTTGCTGGTTACTGAGCTGGGAACAGAGCTTGCAAAATACAGAAAGAGCTGAAGACTCACCTTATCAGCAGAGCCCAAATGGGGATCATCTCCACTCAGACCTGCATAGAAGAAAGAGACACGAAGGTCTCCCACCTACAAACAAGAGAAGATTGGAAGTTGAGAAAGATTGTTTTACAAAGGGGAATCACAAGAAAGACAACTCAGCACAGGAACATCCTTTACTTATCAACACTTTTTCTGAAGATTTATGTCAAGCAAGAGATAGCCAGAATGATTTCCAAGCTGTCCTTTTTTCAGGGCTAGCTGGCAGCTGAAATGGGAGAGCTCAAATACTGTTTTGTAATATCCCCTCTGATTAGGCTGTAGGAGCACATGATATGCTTTGGTCATCCATCATCATTCCATCTTTTGACAAAACAGGGCAGGCAGCACAATCTGACAACAAGCTGTTTGATTGTACTCCTCAATACCACAAGGCAGAGGTGGAATCCACCTCGCAGCACTAACCCTTTCAATTTAAAAGCACAGTAGACTTGAGAAAACAGAGAAAGGAGAAGCACTCATTCTGAAGGGCTGCACTAAGGGAGCCATCCTGTGTGATGGTCTGCACTCCATTTTCTGCTGAATAGAAATAGGACATGCCCCAATTCCTTTTTCACACACAGATAATCACTGCTTTAGGTTATTTTTCCCATCTTACTTCTGGACGTCTGGGGTTGTCGCTGTGATAGAAGTAATTTCCTCCTCGGGTAACATCAGCATGGGGATCCTCCAGGTGTGACAAGCTCAACTGCTTGAAATCATCAATTCTATCCACGAGACCTAAGCAGAATAAAGCATCAAGCTGAGGCTCAGTGTCCAACCTGGAACAGCCAATTTTCTGGCTGGCTTCCTCACTATCACTTGAGATGGCATCTGCTGTGGAAAGAAACAAAGTCCACTGCTGATACAACAGCAGACAGGAAGCCAGTACAAAACAATCCTTACCCTTGGAGAGAACAAAGCTGCCAACCTGGACATTAGGAGAAACAGCAGTGAAAGATTCCACAGCCATGGCACTGAGGAACAGAGAAAGTCCCTGATTATTCCCAGAATTGTGATCAAACTCTTGATTTGCAGTATGTAATATACAGCACAGAAAAGGTACTACAACAAACATCAGAGCTAAATGACTGTCATGATTTGAAAAAAATGAATCAAGAAACTGTGCAGACTACAAACTGTTGGAGCCATTAAAATAAGACAAGGCATGACTGCTCTGAACTGCTCTAATTTCTTTATGCCTTCATTCTCCCAACTACCAAAAGAACAACAGTTTCCATCTACTGCACTCTCACAAAAATTAGTCATTGAGCTCTCATCTTTGATCAGATCCAGGGACAGAATTCAGAGACTGTGCCAGGTACCCTACCTCGGGTTTTTGTGTCCAATTTCTCGATCAAAGTTTCTGCTGTTCACAACTTCTGATTTCCACTCTGTATCTAAACACAATGATAAGGCTGAGTGAAAGACACTCAAATCTCAGTTACTCAAGACACCTCTCAATCAATCAGTTCTAGATTACACTTCTAGCAATACTGGCTACATCAATGTCTGTGATCCATCCTTAGATCCATCCTCTTAGCATTTTAACAGGGAATGGCAGGATTTAGGCTGAAAAAAGGTATTTTGGGGATAAAATTGTAACTCAACTTTGCTTGGCTTTGCTGTTGGCCTCTTCCCTGTTCAGGCTTTGATTCCTGGCTCCACTCTTTGGGAATAAGATGGTTTTGTGATAACAAGGGGCAGGGGGCAAAGGGAGAAGAGTCTGGAGTGAACTGGAGCCTGGGAAAGGGCGAGTTCAGATGTGTTTTGCCAACACACAGATCAGTAATTAAATATTTATGTTGACAATAAACTTTGCCTAAGGTGAGTCTGTTTTGCCCATGATGGTAACTGGAAAGCCATCTCCCTGTCTTTCTTTCAACCTGTCCTTCATTCCTATCATTTCCAGTTTCTTCTGCAGTCCTGCTAAGAAGAGAATAATCAAGCAGCTGTGTGGGTCCATGGCTGGCAGCCAAGGCTAACCCACCACAACTAATAATACATAGACATTTATGGGACAGAATCCATCTGTCTTGAGAGGACAACTGCTTTTCTAGATGGAATTTCTTTTTGTTCCCTGTCACTGAGAGTCTGTTTTTCATGGCTCACAACCACCAGCTTTGCCCCTTCTGTACCTCCATGCTGCAGGGTCCCCATGCTTCACTCAGCTGAGTATTTTTATGTGATCACACCCAGAAACTGCTGCACGCCCACGTTACACATCCATGTGCTTTAATCAGAGATAAATGAAGCACAGAGCCCAATCTCCAAATACAGGATGACTCAGAGCACTGGGCAGATCAGAACAGTGCGCTCAGTTCTGCTCCTGCCAAAAACGCACTTGGCAAAAGCCACAGTGCACATCAGAAGGTGCTGGTGTTTTTCACTGGCTGGTATCAACATCCAAACAGGTTCTCAACAGGCTCCCCTACAGGCTGGAGCTGCACTGCCTTTTTCCCTGTCTGTTGTCTTCTGCTCACAGCTGACATATTCCAAATTACTCCACGTCTGAAGTGTAATCTCAGCTGTAGCTTTGAACACACTCCCATCTCTGCCCATCTCTGGTCACTGAGGACCTCATGGGCCCTGTCTCTCAAGCATCCTATCCCTGGATGTTCCTCTGAACTTTCAGGGATTTCAAAACAAGACTCAGATTTTCTGTAGCCTTTGCTTGCTGACAGCGCATCTCCCTTCACCTCAGTCACCTCAGGAGAGGGAGGTTCTGTCATTTGTTTAGGAAAGAGAATTTTTGCTTATTTCTTCACATTCCTTTCCTTTTTTTCCAAGAAGAAAATACAGGTTTTACAACAAAAATCAAAATACACACACATAAAAGTCCAAAGTTACATGCATAAAAGGAAAGGGACTTTCTATTGATCAACTTACTGTATGAATACTTTGTCTCTTTCTTAATCTCTCCATTCTCTTCATATTCTCTGCAAAGAACAAGGGCTGGGATTAGAACCAAACCAGTGCACACACACCCCTGCTCAGGGCAGAATACACTTCACCAATGAAATGCACAGACATCTCTGGCAACACAGACTTATCTTTATACATAGCTGAACTCTTCTCTGAACTACCTGTTCTGAAGACAGAGATTCTCTGTACCAGCAGAGAACTATTCACAAATGCTCAACAGCCACAACTGTTTTATTGCCATGTTTCAAACAAGAGGTGTTGACTAGATGGATGAGGAATAATCAGAATTAAATACAGTGAGACAAGCTGGCCCAAATCAAGTCTTTAACAGATGCTGAACTAAAACTGAGGAACTCTTTTTCACACTCTCACAACCTCTGACTCTCTTCTTTATATGACATGAAAGACATTTGGAACCTGACTTCTGTGCAGTCACACCTACATAATAGCTAATAACATTTATACTACCATCAGTAGAATTATTAGCAATAACAGAAATGTTTTTCCCTCTTTGGGTTGAAACTATTAGCAGAGCAGTTAACATCTCTCAAGGAAATCAAAGTGATTCTCTAAAGGAAAAAAAAATCCAAGAGCTCTAGAATTCTCTTGCTATGAAGAGTGTTTCTGGTTTTTTGCTTTATTTTTTTAAACAAAAAACAGGTATAAGGAGAGAAAAAAAATTGTGATAGGATCCTGGTAACACAGACACTTTATAAACTACTTTTAAAGATTACTTTCACTTACTTGGAATCCTCATATTCTACCCACTGGTACATTTCCACGTTACGCTTAAGTTTGACAGCTTGGATGGAGAGCCCATAGCTGGGGTCAAACAAAGGCTGTGCAAAAATTAAAGACAATACAAGTCAGTCTAACTGCTGTACCTCACAATCTCAAATACTGTACTGCTATTACTGAACCCATTTACATACCTAACTGTACAGCTAGAACTATCTTACACAGGGGTGAACTCAGTATAACTGCTATGAAAGACAAAAAGGAATGTCTCTTTACTGGCAAATCTGACCTGAAGAATCATCATCAAAAGTTATTGTCATAATGAATGAAAGCAGAACTGCTGACTATGGGTTTGTAGGTTTCAGTGTTTAAACCAGGAGACTCTGTTTTGCTGGAAGGTGTTGTGTTACCTTCTGCAATGTGGGTGGACCGTGGAAAATGTCACCACTACTGCAAAGTCAGAACTTGCAGAGCTCCTGTGCTGCAAGAGCCTGAAGACTTTACAATATCACGAACACACAACAGGTTCCCTCCACAAATGACAACTGAAATTATCCACAAAAGGCAGCTTGAAAGCAAACACAGCTAGAGCTGGCATGTGGCTTGGAGAAGGGAGGGCAAGGCCATTCAGCATCTCCCTGATGCCAGGCCAAAGCCCAGGCCTTGAGTGGTAGCTGGCAGTGCTTAGAGGAGGAGAAGAGCCACGTGTCCTGTCCTGGATATCAAACTGTGACGCTGGCTCAGCCCTCTGGAGAGCTGCAGCATCCTCGAGTTCATCCGGCCTTTGCAGTACTGGGAGTAATCCTAGCAGGAGTCACTGGGGATGGTGCTCTCTCTCTCTTTAGCTGGGGTGATCTCCCAGCATCCCTCCGTTTATCCAATGCAAATTAAGTTCCTAAGTTCCATGTTGAATATGTATTTTCCTATGGTAAGTATGTATCCCTTCATTGCTTATGTAGAATGTTCTGGAACGGTTCCTGGTACTCGACGCTCCATTAATTTCTCCCCTCCCGGTCCCACCTTCCTCCTTCCTTATTGGTTCCCTGGCTGTCCCTCAGATGTGTGCCCTTCCCTGATTGGTTGTTACATTTCCCTCAGATGTGTGCCCTTCCCTGATTGGTTGTTATATTTCCCTCAGATGTGTGCCCTTCCCTGATTGGTTGTTACGTTTCCCTTTTAACCCTGGACCTTGTTTAGCTCTTGCTCCTTTGCCCCCAGACCCTCCAGTATAAACCTGTTGCTGCCGAACCCCTGCAAAGGCCCCTTCCC